>BSBK01003721.1:230000-830000 GCA_027943335.1 Chamaecyparis obtusa | reverse complement strand
CTGTTATTTCTTCCACTAGCGAACTAGTAACAAAAAGGACTGAATCAGAAATCAAGTATCTCAATCATCAAATCAAAAGAAAAGAGCAATGGTCGGATGGCGAAAACCACATTGTAGCGGTATCTGAACCTAAAAAAAGTAAAAATAAAGACCTGCTCAAAAATGATGATTATCAAATAACAGATGACAAGCTAATGGTGAACTTTTTCAAGAATTATTTCACCTCTGTCATATTTCAACACATTCCTAGAGCTCATATCAAAGCTACTAATGCCTTGGTTACTTTGGCATCCATTTTACAATTGAAAAAGCATAAATCCCGCTTCCAGTTCCTCGTGGAAGAATTACACTATCTTTCTCATAGTCCTTACAATGCCATCATATTTTCCTATCTCCAAGATCATGGTATTCCTGAAAATCTAACACACAATATGAAGTGCCATCTCATCCATCATGCCTCACACTTTACCCTCGTCTCTGGTGACTTGTATAGGAAGGGTCTAGATGGAACTCTCCTTAGGTGTCTAGAAATAGAGGAGTCAAAGAAGGCGCTAGCCATCATTCATGATGGTATATGTGGATCACACTTTAACGACCTTGCGTTAGCTTAGAAATTGCTTAGGGCTGACTGTTATTGGTCAGGAGCTTATCTTATCATTGCAGCATTTGGGTCTGAGGTCTATCAGTTATCTATGCCAGAGGAAGTAGAGCTTACCAAGCCTATCAATGTTCTACAATTGTAGAAGTTCTATGCCTAAGGTTCTTGAGCTCTTTTGTACATATTCTTTATTGATCCTGAAAAAATCTCAAAAAAATTCATATATGATGCTGAAAAAATCCTAAAAAGCATATAAAGTACTGAAAAAATGAGCATCCTAGTGAAAACCTAGCAATAGGTGCTTTGATGTCTCACCAAAAAAAAATTCAAAAAATTCAAAAAATTCAAAAAAATAGAAAAAGTGCCTTGGTGAAAACCTGGAAACAGGCGCCTTGGTAGCAAAAATACAAAAAAAAATAAAAAATTTCAAGTGGTGAAAACTTGGAAATAGGCGTTGCTTGAGACCCTTGCACCTATGTCTATCAATCTTGCGTGGCGCTCTTTCACTCCACTTCTCGCTTTGCCTCTCCTAGCCTGGAATTGACTCTTGTCTTATTCTATCGGGCATACATTGTTCTAGCTTATCTTGGGTCTCTTTGTGTGTTCGGGTTTCTTGGGCATCTTGGTTCCAATGGTGTTTTTCAACACCGCCCCCATTGTGTTTTTCAACACTTTCCTAGCATCGAGTGTTTCTCAACACTTATCAGATATCCTATCCGCAGTCCAGAATGATGCAATATCTCCCACTGGCAGATGCGATACTCAAAGTTTGACTCTATGACCAACACACACACACTTAAACACTTGTAGAGACTTGCTTGACTTTATTTCTTGGTGTGCTATCTATGATGATTTCTTTGCTGAGTGGTCTCTCCCCAATAGTTTTCGATGATGCATAGCTAGAAGACTAAGGTATGAAAACATGTTTTATTTCTTTCTCTGCTTGTGGGTATATCTTGTTCATTCTTTCTATCATTAGCATTCGTGCTTGATCCACTTGACACTGAGGACTTACAAGGTATCATCTTTGACTATTTTATGTGAGTACATGCTTCTAGTCATCTTGACTTTCTTGTGTCTCGATGCGAGCATAATCTTGCTATATCAAACTTAGGGAACCTCACTACACTAGTCATCTTGACCTATATGTCTTTGATGCCTAGGTGAGATTTCCACATTTCTGTCTGATATAGATCATATTCAGATCCACATAGTTATACTAGTGTGTATTGTATGATCTTGCGACGCTACCAATAACGCTCGATGATGAATATTAGAGTCTAATAGCTTTGTAACTTTGCAAGTAAACCACTTTTCATAGTAGCTTGTATTTTTAGGTTCATGTTGGTTAGTTTTGCATCTTGCATATGGAGAGAGCTCTCCTTTCATCTTTCATGGACCTATTGGTCAACTGCACTCACCTTTCGCTTCTTCCTAATCACATGTTTCGCTTCTTGTCTTTCATATTCCATCATTTTCTCTTCATTTCGGGATCCAAACTGAAATTCGAGTTCACCTTGAATATCCAAATTACATTTCACCCTCTTCTATGTAGTTGGCTGACCTTTTGAGGCCTGATCCTTCAATCTTCGCTGGGGCATCTTTTCTTTCTTCATCCCCATCTCTTTCAAACTTCTAGTCTTCCATTTCATTTTTTCACTTCATCTCTTTTAGGTTTGACTTCATCTTTATCCTATAGTCAAACTGGGGCATATCTTCACTACTTGATGGTTATTTTGTCATCTTTCATCTTCGATTATGATTTCTAGTGATTTGATCATGTTGCTCTTGCTTCTACATTCCCTCTACCTGATTTCGCTTTTGATCCCAAGGGGGCAGACACATCATATCCTATTGGCTATTCTCCAGAGCATATGCTTGACCATTCTATTTTCTCTAATTGATCTATCTTTGTGCTTGACATGTTAGTTCTCATCTCGAGTTCTGATACTGTCCATCTCTTTCCTAAGTGTTCAATAATGTCGCTACCAGGCTGACCATGCAAGATTTTCTATCTCTCTGCACTTCATACTTTGGAGTCAGATCTCTATTGCCTTCTTGGCTGATCTATTCTTTGACGTAATGTGTTCCCAAATTGATCACACATTAGTCAAAGAGGGGCAAATGTAATCATCTAAAAATGGTCATCTAGACTATTAGCCCCTTTTGCTAAATCATCAATTGCTTATTCTTGATCAAATCCTGGTTTTGTCATTTATTTGATTATTTCCTATGGGCTAACCATCTTATCCTAAGTCTTTATTTAATTAAAAGGAGTTTCCTCCTCTTTTAATTAAATAAAAAGCCCCCCACTTTTCCTCTTATCCTAAGTTGCACAAATAAAGCATTATTCTTATTTTATAAAAGGGAAAAAGCACTTTTTTTGTCTCATATGGACACAAAATTCAACTCTTATTTTCTCATTGGAGGATACTTGTGCACATGGATTGCTCCTCTTTGATGCTCCACTGTTGATTAAATCTTTTGCCTCTTAATCTCCATGGTCCATTCCTTCTCATTTCTTATAAAAGGAGAGCTCTCTTCTTCATTCTAGATCCCCAACTTTTTATGCTAATGTTACGCTGTAGGTTTTCTAGGTCACTTTGGAGCTTTTGAAGATTTGGAGAATTCTTGGCTTTTGCATCTACATGCTATCATAGTTTCATTTCTTGCATTGTCATGACATTCCTAGCTTCATATTAGCTTAGTTTCCTTTATGCTTTAGATTACTTCATGTAGCTTAATAAGGAGGCTTTGTAATACTTGCATATTTCCTTTCATAGCTTAGTTGCTTTGTTCTTTCATTTCCATAGCTTAGCTTTCATTTCCATTCTTAGCATAGCTTGCATTTCATCTCCATTTGGATTCTTGAAGATATTGGCATTCTTTACCTTGTCTCATTGAATCTCCCATTGCATAGTTTACTAGCAAGGTTATTGGCTTAATAGCTCTAGCTGAGAGCATTCTTAAAACCCTTGCACTCCATGCCTAGGGAGCTCTAAATCGATTTCTCAAGGTTTCCAATCCATGGATTCTCTTGGAAGCAATGATTTAGAGAAGTGCACTATTTAGTGTGTACAACAGTAACAAGGATCATCCAAGCACATGAACATGAATGTTGAATCTCAATGTTAAATAGAATCACTATCACCTGACCACATGGAACCCTAAGGAAATAAACACCAAACCCCACTCAAACAAACAACCAAATAAGAAAGGATAATGCAAAGGTACACTGAATAAAAATATTACAAGGTTACCAATTATAATGATCAAGACACAAATCAGGTGTACCAAATGCTCACGTAGGAGCCTAGAACACATATAGGGAAGTTTCATCACATATACGTCTAACCATTGAGTTACCCTAGCAACCTCTCTAGACCACAACCTCCAAGTGACCATATGCACTATTAGTAATCATTTCTTATAGACAAGGAAACTAACTATGGAAATCCTCAATGTACCCTCTAGACAGGAAAGCATCTTCTCCCACTCTCATCCTGGCCTGTACTAGCACTCAAGGCATGGGAAATGAACACAATTATCTTATTAATGTTTCTTCCTAATAAATTTATTAAGTTATCACTTATTACTCAACTTACAATGGGTTATCGTGACAGCCACTTTAGGTCCCTGATGCTTATTGCAAGCCACTTCCTGTCTATGCTCCTAGATAACCTACCCTAGTGCTCCAACCAAAAGAACAAAGAGAAGCAAAACCAAAACCATAAAATATTTCTCATAAATCATTGATTCATGGAAATCACCAAAGGAAAATGATGGAGCATAATAAAGACCATCACATCCTATACTAGGATCCAAACTATCCACCCCATAATGGACATCTCAAAAAATAATCACCAAATTCTCATAGTCTCATATCACAAGATCAATGACCATCACATAGAATCAATAGCATCTTTCTCCAAACATGGAGTAAAACCTAATCCAAAAATCCATCACTCAAAACATAGAATAATCACAACAAAAGAAACAAGGTGACTAAGAACAACTCAACACAATAATAGTTGTCACCCTTCAATGTCAAATAAAATATTGATTGAGGACTCAAAGAATACATGACTTCATTCACAAATACACCCAAACAACACATGAATCAATTGTGACATAAAAAGGTTATGAAATTTCCACAATACAAACCCAAAAAGTAAATGTATAAAACCATAAAATACTTTAAGTCTCGAAAACAAAACTCCCACCTACAACATATAGCACTACCTGTGACTAATAGTTAACTAGCACTTGCACCAATGAGGTGCAATGGTTACGCCGATAGCAACATATGTTGTACCATGATTGACAGAGTGAAATGTAAAGATGTTACTGAGAACATTATGATAGTAATACATGGGCAATCTTGTTTTGAAATGAGTAGTTGTTAATGTAGAGTTATTGTCATTAGAATCATTGTTTAAGAGAGTTCATTTAAAAATATATTTACATAATGTAAAAATTTATTTGATAAACTTAGATAAGCACCTATTTTCATTATTTGTATTACCTTATTTTATATATAGCTATATTTGTCATTATTTTCAAAGTTTTTCATATTTAAATAAATTTCCAAAATTTTAATCACGTACTTCTTACATTTTACTTTTAAGTCCAATAAATTTAATATTTTATAATTGTAATTTATGATTTTACTACTAATAAACTAAACATAGCTTTTAAATGTAGATATTTATCTATCTCTTCAAAAAAAAGAAAGTATAAATATAATTTCAAGATATGTATTTATCTTCTCAACAAAATAATAATTTATTTTCATCTTATTTTATTTATAAAAAATTACAAATTTTCCAAATAAAGATATAATTGACTTGTACATTTTATAAATGTCAAATTTAAAATTTATGTAATAAAATTTGAAGTTGTGCGAGATTTTATGATTGCATAAACATGTGAAAATTTATAAATTGTAAACCATTAATTACTAACTACATAGTTGAAGAAAATCTGAATGAAGAGAATGACAATATACAAGTGTAGACAGATTGTAATTGACTTGTACATTTACAATAAGACATATGTTCAGGTCAACCTTGTCAAATAATAAAATAAAAGTATGCTTGCTTAGTTCTTCAAATCAACAAGAATCCAAACAATAGATGCATGTATGGCATCTTAATTTTTTGTTGTGGATGCTCTTGCAACCATCAAAACCATTGTATCCCTTATCAACTTCTTTTGCAAATACTTGCCAAAAACTAGTGTGCAATATGATCCTTTTTGTAATAGCACTCTGTCAAAAAAAGAAGAGAAGATAAATGATATCATCCTAACAAATTATCTTATCCTTAATAGGCTATTTTTTTGTTACAATGCAGCAAACATGGCATTATGTACTTCAAAGTTGGTTAGTCTTGGATGGATGCTAAAAAAATCAACAAGGTTTATCTCTGGAAAGGGCAGTAATCTGTCAGTGTCTCCACTAAACTCAATCTTTGTCACCAAGTTCTTCACCTCAGTTGCAGGTCCTACAAAACAGGAGCACTGCACTCCTCACATTGATAAGTACTCTAAGTCTAGTAGTCTTCCACGCTCCACTTTACTCACTTTTCCTATATCAAAACCCATTAAAACGTTACAATCAGAATCGTTAACTGAGAAGAAAAATGAATCAATAGTGCCAAAAAAAAAATATTCTTCACATAAAAAAAAATGATACAAATATAGATCAACTAGTACAAAATAGTCAAATTTAAGGATCATTATGGCTTACGATGACAACAATTTAGTGAGAAGAATACTAACTGGTCATCATGAGATTAAACAAAATTGCTACTTGAAAAGTCATCATACATGTCTCTTGGAGGCATTGTATCCATTTGCAAGGTATAAGAAGGAATAGACCACATTCAATCAATCATCATTGGAAAACATTTATCTATTTTCATCCTTTATTGGATCTTCTCTTTTTAGCAATTGCCTTATTGGCTCTAACCAGTTGCACAATTTGAAGGTAAGATCATAATCAACACCATCATTGCAATGATGAATCGATCATATCACAAATAGTATCAGAAATAGAAATTCAATTTTTAAGTGATTATAAGACAATATTATAGCATATCTCCCATTGTCAAATCAGAGAAAGCTATTGAACATCAAGATCATCTTGCATACTCAAATCGGTCATATTGGATATAACAGAGATAATATTTTAAAGATAAGATCATTTGGCATATATTTAATTGTCCAATTAGAGATAACAATGATCAACATTCAATCTATATGTATTAGTCCTTGCATACTATATATCTATATATAGTATCAATTGCTTAGTTCAAAGTGTTGCCATAGATCAAATTCATAGTAATAATTGAGACTTGAGGGAAAGAAGCCTCTTGCAATTGATTTTGTAAGGCAACTGTCCCAGATTCACAAGTCATCCTAAAAGGGGACATTACAAGGTTTCATGGATTTAATTTTAATATTAAGGGATAACTTTTTGCAATCAGTTATTCTTAGGGTAGAAGAAGACAATAGGCTTTTTATTTTTTTTCATGCTATAGCTTTGTAAACATTATAAATAAGTGTTATTGTGCACTCAAATTTTAAAAACGTAATTGTCAAGCCTATAGAAGTGTAAGTTGGGGGAAAAATTATGAAAATATTGACTACTGACTTTAATTGATTTTTGCCTTTTTTTCCAACTATAATCACATTTTTCAAAGTTCAAAATGTCTAATTTCAATTGGTGCAATTCTCTCTATTTGCAAGACATTTTATGCCTCAATTAAATTTGATTCCATTTTTATTCGTTGAAATTTCTATTGGAATTTCAAAGTTCATACTAAATCAGACAAATCCAGTAGGTTTGAGGAATCTAGATCTGGCAGGATTTGAAACAAACGCATCGAGATTTGGGAACTACACCAAAAATAGAACAAATTCTTGGGCCTAAGTCACTATTTTTGTGTCTAGCTGCCAACCAAGAGAACCAATTTTAAACGTAGTAGTAGGTGGTGATACATAAGATAAAGACAAAATGAAGGGTCAGTTGAATTTCCTATCCATATCGGAGAGCCCTTCATCTAAGCTACTATGTAGATGTAGTAGAAAAGAAAACATAACTCCAAATAAAAGTTGTCTTTCCAAAGAAAAGGCCTGTAATAAGAAAAGGCCTTTAATTGTTGTTTCTTTGTGGTATATATACTATTTTTAATCTCAATTATAATATATTGATTTAAACACAATTAACTTTAAGTCTTAGTATATAGAAAATCTGAAAGTTAACTTCATAGCATACAAAACTTATTTATAATTAATTAACTATAACTAAATTTAATTATAGTACGTATTAAAAATTACATTAATACAATTACAATTTGACTTAAATATAATATCTAATAATGTATTTCACAAAAAAATTAAACCTATATAAAGGACCATCTATATAAAATAAATTAAAAGAATCATTTATATTATATAAATTTAAGAAGGCCCTATATATAAAATCGAATACATTCTTAGCCTTTGTGAATGTCGCTGTTATTTCTGGTGGACGTTTTATTGAGAAGCAGGAGGACGATTTTGAAATAAGACCAAAAAAAGAAAAGAAATGTTGACCAATTTTTAGAAATAAATATAATTAATGAATTCTTAGCCTTTGTGAATGTTGGTGGATTCCCTTGTTGTTTTTTACATAGCCTTAGCTTGGAGGAATAATGAATTCTATACTTATAAATTTCTGGATATAATATCCAAAGAAGGATTGATGTGTCTTAAATTATTAGTATAATGTTTTGTTTTGTTTAGTTACACTCTCTCCAAGATTATTAGTAATTTATATTAGATTGTTTATTATTCTATGAATATTCAAGTTAGAAGGAAATTAAATCTTGATAGTTATGACATCTTATATATTTATTTACATTTATTATTAGATTGTAAGACATTTAATGTTTTAATTCGTTGTAATAATGTCATAAGCATGCTCTAATACAATAATGTTTTGTTTAACTACACTCTCCAAATTTTGTCCATGATTATTAGTAATTTATATTAGATTGTTTATTACTCTATGAATATTCAAGTTAGAAGGAAATTAGATTTTGAAAGTTATGATTTTATGACATCTTATATATTTATTTACATTTATTAGTACTTGTCGATAGGCTAAGCAAGTACTATTGCATCCATTTTTAGATTTCTTCATTAACTAGTGATTAAATGAACTGTTCTACACCAATGAAAATAAATTCAATTTTTCTTTTCATTTGTAAAATATAGATGCAAAATATTTAACTTTATAATATCTAGAAATTAATTTTTGATCATCTCATTGGATGAATGTGTTTGAAGTCTTATTACAGGAGTCAACCAATTAAAATTTACCATGGTTTTTTATTTATTGTCAGATAATATATATTTATTCTCATCCATAAATTTTGTTCCATTCTGGCAATCATGTTTATACTATTAATTTTTACAGTACATTATAATTTAAATAACAACCTATGATATTATAATATATATATATATATATATATATATTTATTCATATTTTTAAAGTTTTTTAATTTTAATTTTTATTATATACTAATTATACATTAACAACTATTTATGTAAAAAAATTATGTGATTTTATATGCTTATAATTTTTATTTTTTCTTTACAAAATATTAATATTTAAATTAAACTATATTAAATTAATATTTAATATTATTATAATAGTTTTATTTTGAAAAACTTATTAAAATTTAGTTTAAAAGATCAATTTATTTAAATTTATTTATTTATAATAGTTTTAATAAAAAAAATTTATAAAAATTTATTACTTCTATTGTAACTGTATAAAACATAATAATTAAAAAATTAATATACTATTATTTCTAAAAATTTCTAAAAATTTATTATTTCTACTATTACTAACATAGTAATTAAAAAATTAATATACTATTATAGTTTCTACTATAATTAAAGGCAAGTACTTAGCCACTATGTGGCACTTGTTATTAGATTGTAAGACATTTGATGTTTTAATTCGTTGTAATAGTGTCATACGCATATAGATAAAATGGGGATGATTATCTTGTATTTTATACTAATTCATTTTCTTAAATTAATTATATATAAAAGAGAGATGGCTATCTTTTATTGTGTAGCATCTCATTTTCTAAGAATGAGAATTGATTAAATGGAATTTTGAAACAATTTTGGTGCATTCAAACTTGGTTACTTTGATTGGTTTTTACTATTTGTTTGTTTTTTCAGGCCTTGTACAGACCTGTATGACCTGTAAATGTTGTATAAAGTGTATGGATAGATATTATATTGAATAACCTTCCTTCTTATTTTGGTTTGGATTGACTTCTTTGAGAAAAAAGAAAGTTATGCAAGTTTTGGTGAAAATTGTTGTTTGTAGTTTTGATATCTTCTTAAAATAGTCATAATGTAGCGTTTGGTATGGACACATATAGAGGATTTCAAATCTCTAATTGGATTCATTTGCAAGCTATGTGGATAATATTTCATTTCCTTTTGGTTTGATTTTTTTTTATGCATATTTTTGGAAGTTATGAAGATTTCGGTGAAAAATGGATTGAAATTGTCTTCAATAGAGTTGCAGGCAAGGGTTTGTGATTATATAATGATTTAACCATTGGAAAATTTGGTGGTTTACATTTTCTGAAACTATATTCATGAAGGTTTCATATTCAATTGGTTTGGGATCATTTGGTTTTATTTTGTGAAAAATATTTGATGCCCTAGTAGGAATGGCTTATGAATGTCTAAGCTTTGGAAGACTAAAATGGGTCTCAGAGTAGAGACCGTGACTTTAAAAAGAAGTGTTGGATTTGGCTCATCTTTTGATATGTTTTAAAAGGAATGGTGTGGAAAAATTACAGTAGAGAGATTTTGAAGGTGATATCTAAAACAAAATTTATGAATAACATATTTAGGTATAGAAATCAGCAGTGTGAACAACAAATTGAAAACTTGAGTGGTGAATTGCTTTGTTTGGATAATCAATGATGTATGATGGAGTGAAAAGAGAGTTTTTATATTTATTTAGTGGTTTTGGAACCAATGAGTTTTGTGTTGATATTGAAAAGGTTAATTTGAAATCAATGTGTGATGGGTGTGATATTGGATGGATTAAGTGCAAGTTGATGTTGAATGAGTTGATTAAGATTTGGGGTTTGATCTTGTTAGATGCCTCTAATAAGTTGTCTAAATCTTGATTGGATCGAATTGATCCTTAGAAAAATATTGGTTATGATGGATTCTCTGCATCAAATTGGTATCAGAGCCCAACAAAACATTTAAGCTGTGCACAACATAAAAACATTGTTAGGCTTATTGGATACTGCAGGAAAAGAGGAAAGTGGCTTTTGGTATACAAATTTGCATGCAACGGCACCCTGTATAATCACCTCCATGGTATGCTCAATTTTCATTTCAAATTTATTTGTATACCTTGAAATTCATAGATAACAGTTTTCATTAGAAGCTCAATTGCTGGAGATGGTGAGTGAGAGGAAAGCCATTGACATATGCAGGAACAGAGGACAACAAAGGCTCTCTGAGTGGGTAAGCTACAACTCTATATTGAATGAAATTTGTGCACGTCATTCCCCCTGTTATAAGCAACTGAGTTGCATTCGAAAACAGGAAGACTGACGAGCTCATTGGGTAAAACTCATTAGAAAGTTGTTCAGTGGATTTTACAATACTTGAGGACAACTTTAGACTATGTTTTGTGCTTTGGAGGGAAAAATGCAGTATTGAATCTCAGTGAAATGCTTGAGAGACAGTCAGAAATCAGATTGAGCTCATTGAATCTCAGAGCGTGAGCTGCAATGCAGTGTCAAGTGTGCTTCTGATAAATAAGCATGATTAACTTGGTGCTTCTGATAAATAAGCATGAGCTTCAAAGTCCAATATAATGTTGTATCAACCTGGGCTGCTTCTTCCGTATGTCATTTTTGTGCAAAGAATTTTTAGGAGCTTGTAACTGTATAAGATTGGTCCTCATCACTGTTGATCAGATGAAGTTCCCAGAAGATTTTTGAAGTTTTGTCCTTATTTGTACTTGACTAATTGCCTATGTTGAAATCTAATTTATAGACTCTCTCTCTCTAATGGAGGACTTTCATTTTAGTTTCCTTTTGAATATATTTTCATGCTATGTTTTGATAATTTTTTGAATTTAAAGTTAGACTCGATAGTCTAAGCATAGTTGGTGACGTTCGTAATATTGATTTCAACTTTAATTTTGGGTTAAACAAGAACATATATAATATTGAGAAATATTTTTTAATATTTTATAATAATATATATAATTTACAAAATATAAGTTCCGTATAGTGATTGGTTTTTGCAATACATTAGAAAATATAACATATAATCAATTAAAACTACTAATAAATATTGGTGGTTATATTTACTTTTTTATAATTTTGAACAAAACAGTAGTAAGTTTATATATTTAAATAAAATTTTAAAATGATAATTTTTAAAGTATCCAAATTTTAATTGAATGTTATTCTTATTCATATAACAAATAAATATCATTTAATTAAGTGACAAATAAATACATTAGATAAATAAATGAATACAAAAATGGACTATTAGTATAACAAGTAGGAGATATTTTCCACTGCAACTCAAATTGTGATATTGCTATCAGGATTCAATTGTGTAGTTTTTTTAGTCAAACTCATTGACCCATGTGTTCATGAGCAGTGGTTCACACGAGAGATGCAATGAGTGCTAATTGTTCCATTCATTCTCATGAGAGATGGGTTTGCATGAACCACTACTCATGAACACATGGGTCAACGAGTTTGACTCAAAAAACTACACAGTTGAATCCTGATAGTAATATCACTATTAGTATAATATTTATAGTATATAGAGTTAATAAAGGATTTATTTTTTATACAGGTAAAAATTAGATTTTTGAATGGGTCCAAACCCTTTTACAACAAATCAATCTAAGACACACAGAATAATTTCTACAAGTGGTAGAACAACCAAAATGGATGGAGACAACAAAACTACAACCATGTTGTCAATAAAAAACAACACCAAAATCTACCTTAAACGATGCCAAACCCTACCCTAGACAATTGCATGCACCTTTAGCCCTAGTGTGTAATAGAGAGATGGACTTAGAACACCTTTCTTTCATCTTTGAGCAATACTCCATGAATTATAGTTCTCCAAGTCCTCTAGCTATATTGAAGGGGGCATAAACCACCATAATTGGCTCGACCATGGGCATTAATTAGGGAGAAGAGAGCTTATTTGAAGAAGTTAACAAATAAGAATCCATAATTGAAACAAATGGAGGCTATGCCAATATTGAGTTATGTTTAGGAGTAATTAAATTAAATAGAGAAACAACTACATCAAGAACCATATAACGCACTCAAACAAGAACCCAAAGAGTCATATGAACTATAGAAAACCTAGCAAGAATGGTTAAAGGACTCAAAAATCACCAAGATGGGCTTAGAATGGGTCAAATCCTCGAAGATTTGAGCCAAAATTCTCAAGAAACATTTTAATATGGTGGAGGAGGGTATTTTACTACTATATAAGAGAGGTCAACTTTTAAATAGCATAAGGACAATTCGAAGCCAAATGTCTATTAGCAAAGAAATGTTAATGTTAGAAAAGGATATCCATGTATTCAATATATTTATTCCAAGGCCAATCTTCTAACAACAAGATAACATTCCTAGGAATCCTCCAGTAAGTCCAAGTCCATCAATATATTGATAAAGGAGGTGTGAGAATAGTTCAAAGTAGCTATGTTGACCTTAGAGAAGTGATCGAGAGCATTTTTAATAGCCTCAAAAGTTTCTAGTTGCACCTTATAAACTAAAGTGGGCAGATAAGGAAATCACACAAACAAACATAATGCCAATGTTCTTGATCTTAGGGTTGAAGGAAGTATATTGGGCTAAAATCATAATAGTGTGTTAACCCCACATCTAAATTCTTTCATCCAAAATAACATCCTTTTCCTTGGAAGAATTGAATGCCACCAAGAAAAAATATCTAACATAGAGGTAAATGTCCACCCTAGCCTCTAAATATGAAAGACAAGGAGGGTATTATTTTATCTTGGGTAGAGGGTTAGAGACTACTACATATGGATTCTAGCTCAAAATCATAACATATAAGAAGGGATGCTCAAGATGCAATAGTATAACCAACTAGAAGAGACTATTAGGCCCAAAAGGAGGTAAGCACAACTAAGAGGGGAGGTGAATTAGTTGTGTGTACCTAATTACTTTAATTTCACTTTAGTCACTTAGATCTGAAAGATAAACAATAATGCAAGATCCACAATATATAACACATAACACCAAGATTTGTTCTCGAGAAAACTTGATTAAGGGAAAACCCTAGTGGGAATCAAACCCACTCAATAAGTGTACTTTGATAAAAGTATTGCCTGGTTAAGAGAAAATGAGAGAGAAAAATATGCACTTGCAACCATAGGCTTACAACCGAATCTGTAGGCTCACTATCCAAAGCTCATTTCTCACAATACAATCTCAGATCTAGCCCTCAATTAGGTTCACCAATCTATCTTTAATACAACATGGTGGACATATAGTCCATTACAATTGAACTAAAAAATAGCATTAGCTATGCCAAAATAGTTCCAATGAAGTACAAACTCTTCCTTAAGTGTAGAACACACATATGCATACTCCTCTCTTTCACATGTTAGCAATAACAATGCACCAACACAACTAAGAGGGGGGGGGGAGGGGTGCAGGGGGTGAATTAGTTGTGTGCCAAATCATAAACTTTAAATTCCTTTATAAAATATTTACTTTAAACAAACTAAAATAGTAATATAATCACAAGAGCATCACAAAATCAAAATACCATAACACAAAGATTTGTTGTCGAGGAAAACCCTATTAAGGGAAAAACCCTGGTGGGGATGGAACCCACTAATAATGCATTAAAGATATTATGTCCCTGTTAGGAGACCTAGTCATGTTTTGATCTTATTATTACATTCAATACAAGTTCCTATTTAAGGACAACCCCTGTTAGGAGTCTTTCCAACTTTGCTAGTATTTGATTACAAGGTTAGGCTCACTGCCTGAGCACACTGCCCAAAGTGAAGGTTAAATCCACCTTTTGGATCCACTGTCTAAATAGATTTATAAGAGTATACAAATAATAGTAATGAATTGACTTACAACAACTACCTTTTCCCAAACAACTCCAATGAAGTGCTTAATGAATAACCTCTGCTCTACATCTAGCAGACCTTCCAACAACAAGTTCACAACCACTTCTCAATCATCACACTCAATTATTCACAAGAATGACTTTCCTTTATACAAGTTACAACACACAATTAGGTCATCATTTTAGGACTTCCCTAATACAAAAATAAATACATAGACCCTTGCTAAGATACACAGGGTATCTTAAACAAATATACAACAAATACAAATCATCAAATACAAAGAAGTGATTGTTCAAGTGATCTACAAACAAAACCTAGTTTTGTAAAAGGTATTTCTCTATGTGCAAATCTACACATTTCAAATCTTTCAAAGATGGATACCCCTACCGTTATTAATGTTAAGGAAAGGTCCCGCCAAGAGTTTTAGAAACATTCTTACAAGGCCATAAAAGTAGATCCAAAGGGAACATTTTCAAATGTTCCATATGGGGTTTTTCATATAGAAGAAACTAGGGCATGTACATCCATTCTACAATGGAGGATCTATGCACATACCGAATGAAGGATTTATTTAATGAGAAGCTATCATATTTTAACTCCTAACTAAAACAAAAATTCAAATCCCCGGTAGAGAAGAAATTTGATCAATTTTATAGGTTTCCGTTGATAGATGAAGTTGAGTGGATAAGATATTTTCTTAGCTAAATTCACAGAGAATTCATGTGGTTAACCCATGCACAACCACTCAAGATCACCAAGGAGGCTATACAAGTAGTTACCAGTCTATGGGCATCTGGTAAAATTCTTGTGTTTAATAAATCAAGATAGACACCCTCCATGATGCCATAGGAGACAAAACCAACAAGAGAGGATTGAAAATTCATGATATCATTGAATATGATGTGATATCTACATCAATGGTGATAGGTTATAAAGTGTATCACTCCAACAAATACAACTTAGTGTCTGTGACAACAATCTATACTACATATGAGATGTTAAAAGAGAACAAGGAGTATGATCTATGTAAAACCATGTGAATTAAATTGCTAGAGAACTTGGAGAAGATGAAAAAGGACAAGAAGAAAATCTTCAAATTTGGTACTTCTATCTTTTTTCTATTCTCTTACTTCATGAAATAATTCCTAGGTTTAGGTCCAGTTGATTGGGAAACTAATAGGCAAGTTGCAATCCAAGTCAGAGAACTAATATATGGTATGGATGATACATTGATATTTTCTACTATTTGGGGTTATTTTAAAAAGGTTTTCAGAAGATGATGCACTCTAGTTACAAAATCCCTAAGTCACTTGTGGACAAGTATGAGGATACCATCTCTTTATGGTGGATATTGATAATGTTTTGATGGAGGCGGTGGAGCCAAGAACTTCTTGGATAATGCCTATGGGATATGAGGTGGATGAACACATATTAATTGTATATGTTGATGATCTATTAAAGAAGCCAAGAGATCCAACTAAATAAGGTTTGGAACTTATGAGGAGAAAAGCCTTAAACTTCATATGAAATTCCAAGCACCATGGTCAGGGAAAAGATTGAGAAAGTTGGTGAAAAATATAGCTCATTTTGTGGGTATCACACCTAAACAATTGAAAGAAATTAAAGGTAGAGATGAGTAAGCAAGTATTTTAGAGAAACCTTTGGAAATTGAGGGAACACGTGTAGATCCCCCACCTATCATATATTTAGACAAACAAGGATGACAATAACAAAAATAGGTACAACCATCTCCACCCATAAAGGAAACTAAGAGGACACCTTATGTGAGAGAAGAAAAGAGAGAAGATAGAGGAGAAGAAAATAGAAGAGAAGAAATTAGAGGGAAATAAGAAGGAAGAAAAAAAACTGTGGAAAGGAAGATAGATGAGAAGAAGACTAGAGAAAATAAGAGTGAGGAGAAGATAGAAAAATTAATCATTGAGGATGTAGATGATGAGATGATTGAATCAGATGATTCTATAAAGACATTCAAGAGACAAAAGAAGACCCCTTTGCAACCATCAAATCCCAAATCTTCCAGTGGAGAAACACGATTAAGTAAAAGGACAAAATTTGAATTAGATAAGCATAGAATGTATGTTTTTGTTAAGAGAATAACTTCCCATGGAAACTTAAAGCATATACCAAAATTATTTGATAAGTTTGATGAAGAAGAGAAGTTGGTTATTGAAGAGGTTGTAATAAGATATTTGTATGGAACAATTCCAAACAAAAAGAAAACAATCTTCAAAATGAAAGATTTACAAAAGGGATTTCAAATCCTACCTTAATCCACCAAATTGATATGCAAACACGAAGAATAATTCCAAAACCCTCAAGACTCCAAAGCTTTCGAACAACTCTTTTACCAAAAAATTTCACCGAAAGAACCTTCTTTAAAACCTAATTGAATTCCCTTCTAAAATGACCAAAAAGAACTTTAATAAAGAAAACCCACTCAACCTAGGGTTTCTAAACATGAAAAACCTAAAATAAGATAACTCAACATAAAAATTGAATTAAAAGAATTATTCTAATTAATAATTTCTACTCATGCAATTTTCTCCACTTTTAAAGTTAAATAAATACCTTAATTCAATTTTCAACTTTATTTAAAGTTTGCACAACTGAACTCTAAATCTGAGTTCAACTTTGTTTTTATCAAAAGTTGTGCATTTAAATTTCATAATTTATATTCAAGAATTAAATTAATATATACATAACATGTTAATAATATGTAAATTGATAATTAAATATTAATTTATTAATTATACCTTTAATTTCAATTTTAGAAATATTTAATAAAATTCTTAAATTCTATATTTAGAATTTTTCAATTAAGTCATTTAATAAACATGAATATATAATTAATTATCAGTAATTAAGAACCTTATATTTAATATTTCAATACTTCACAAGGTTTAATTAATTAAATCACAAATTAATCTTAATTAAATCTTTAATGCATTTAACACCAAAAACCACATCAAATCACATGGCATGCAACCGCAAATAAAATTAACTAAATCCAAAAATGCAATAACCATGCTCAAAGGAAAGGCTCACGAATTTACTTCACCTTGACGAATTCGGGTACGTAGTCAATCATAAACTTGTCCATTATTTTAGGACAATCAATGGCTTAGGTTGGGATTTGGTCATGTATGTTATCTCCACCCTCTTACCATTGAGATATTTTGATAGGGCATACTCACTCCTACATATTTAGGAAAAACGTTGTCTAGTACCTACTATCCTACATTAAAGATGTGCATACATATATAAATAACAAACAATGGTTGGGATTGGTACATTGTGTGGATCTCACAAGTAAGTAACTATGACTCCATATCATACCATATCAAACACATCAAATAGAAATGTAAAACATACATGCCAACCATACTGCATATGCAAGTATGGGGTAAGTAAAACCATAATATACCTAAAATCATCAGTAAACATCATCATCTAACTAATATGATATATATCATATAATCTAGGTATCAATGTTTGCATCAATAATAGTCATTGTAATCACATTAAGACATCATCAAATATAACTGAAGATCATGTGCTAAGTTGTCTAAAAGAGTTTTACATCACCAACTGGAATGGTTGCAAACAAGTGGCGTATTACATATTGGGTTCTGCAAAACCGTGATTATTTCTAAATCACACTCCTTGATTCTTATGAAATTCAATATCCCATAAAATGGCAATCAACTTTAGCCTCCATCATTGGATCACAACTCTTTCATTCCTACTATATTTAGTGCACCATAGATCAATTATTAGAATAGAAAGATATAATTCAATCTGTGAGGGTTGAGTCTTGTACATATTTATAATGGTTCATTCTTTTTTATTTACTATTAATATTCTTATGGATTTCTTTCTCTGCTTATGCGAAAATTGAGATGGAGGTTGCATAGCGTATTTTAGGGTATCATAGTGTTGTTTGAGTCATTCTAGATATGTATTTTGGTGTAGTCTCCTGATAAAATTTGGGTCTCCATTTATATTGTAACTTTATAAGTGTTGATAAAAATACAATTGATTTGAGTTTGGAGGTTAAAGGTTGAGATTTTTTAAAGGGTTTTTTCAAGATAAATTTTATGATGGTTTTCTTACATATTTTTCTTCCTACAATTTTATAGATTCTATTTTTTAATACAATCCTTTGTAGAAAATATTTTCATTATCTTACTTTCCATTGAAATATAATGGTCAAAAAAATGATAGCTTTTTTTTAAAAAAATTGTCAACCTCCAATACTTGCTACATTAATATTAAAATATTAGTCACTAAATATCTTTGTTAATACAAAATCCTCAAGATATATAGAAAATTGACCGTCTTAAGATAGATACAAAGGAGCTAGGAACGAGGATGTAACACCCCACCAGGTAACCCAAGAGAAGGCTATGTGCAGGATCATGGTAAGCCAAACTAGGCCCTTAAGTGGTAATGAAAATTTAGAAAAATTGGGTTTAGGCAAGTTGACATAAAAATTTGAACAAGTTATAAATATTATATCAAAAATATGTAAGAAGAGAATCTGTAGAAAATTGAAATTTGGTTTCTAAGATAATAGGTCTTTTTTGAAAAATAATTATTCTATTTGTTGAAAATATCAAATTTCAATGTAGTAGTATGAAAATTTCAGGAAAAAATAAGTAGGTGTATGTCTGACCACCTTAAAGATAATCAAATGAAAACAAAAATTTACAAGATTCTAGATATAAGTAGTAGACTCATGTTTGGATGTGACACATATTGTTTTGTAATTTTTTTCCAAGTAGATAATTAATTATTATTTTTCTTCTACAACTTTTTCAGAATACAAAAAATCTCGTGTCTGGCCATGTTAACTTAGTCTAAACTCTATCAAATTGAAAACTATTTTTATTTTTCCTATAGTAGGAAAATCATAGAATGTGACACATGTTTTGGATTTCAAAAATGTTATACAATTTGAAAGTTATAGCTATTTTTCAATAAGTCTATCAATCAAGACTAGAAAGATAACAAGTAGGTGTATGTTTGACCACATTAAACAAAATCAAATGATAATATTTTTATACTAGATTCTAGATAAAATTAGTAGACTCATGTCCAGATGTGATGCATATTTTTTTGTATTTTTTTCCAAGTAAATAATTAAATATGATTTTTCTGCTACAAATTTTCTTGAATATAAAAACTCTCATGTCTGACCACCTTAACTTAGTATAAACTTCATCAAATTGAAAGATTTTTCTATTATTATTGTATTAGGTGAAGCATAGAATGTGATGTATATTTCAGACTTTAAAAATGTTATATTGTTTGAAAGTTATAGTTTTTTTCAAAGAGTCTATCAACCAGGACTTCTTTTTCACATTGCCACTTTTTGGCATACCATGATCCTGCACATACCCAAAAATTAATCTAAACATGATACTAAGTTGATGGAATAATTTTTTTCTTTAACATTAACCATTACAAATGTGGAAGCAAGAACAACATAAGATAAAAACATACACTTAAGTATATAAACACAAATAAAAATCCCAAGGGTTCCATGACATAGAGTTACTTTTAAGTTAACTAATCTACTAAGAACAACCACAAAGTAAAATAGCATAAATATATTTGCAATTAAATCACACGATACAATTTCTTTTCATATAAGAAAGAATACAATTTCATATAATAGAAGCAAATATACAATTGATACAACATGGTGTACATAATCAACGATCTTCCACTGCACAAGTCACGTGGTATACAATAATGAATCATAATACATAACATCTCCTAAATGGATGTCAACCAACATACTGATAGGATACAAATATACAACTCATGATAACAATAAGAAAGAATCCAATGAAGACCAAGAAGATATAATAGTAACAAGGATCATCCAAGCACATGAACAGGAATGTTGAATCTCAATGGTAAATAGAATCACTATCACCTGACCATGTGGAACCCTGAGGAAATAAACACTAAACCCCACTCAAACAGAAAACCAAATAAGAAAGGTTAATGAAAAGGTACACTAAATAAAAAATATTACAAGGTTACCAAATATAAATGATTAAGACACAAATCAGATTTACCAAATGCTCACGTAGGATCCTAGAACACATATAGGGAAGTGTCATCACATACGTTTAACCCTTGAGTTACCCTAGCAACCTCACTAGACCCCGACCCCCAAGTGACCATATGCACTATTAGTAATCATTTCTTACAAACAAGGAAACTAACTATGTGAAGCCTCAACGTACCCTCTACATAGGAAAGTGTCTTCTCCCACTCCCATCCTAGCTTGTACTAGCACTCAAGGGATGGGCAAGGAACACAATTATCTTATTAATGTTTCTTCCTAATAAATTTATTAAGTTATCACTTATTACTAAACTTACAATGGGTTATCTTGGCAGCCACTTTAGGGCCCTGATGCTCATTGCAAGCCACTTCCCTTCTATGCTCCTAGATAACCTACCCTAATTCTCCAACCAAAATAACAAAGAGAAGCAAAACCAAAACCATAAAATACTTCTCATAAATCATTGATTCATGAAAATCGCCAAAGGAAAATGATGGAGCATAATAAAGAACATCACATCCTATACTAGGATCCAAACTATCCACCCCATAATGGACATCTCAAAAAATAATCACCAAATTCCCATAGTCTCATATCACAAGATCAATGACCATCACATAGCATTAATAACATCTTTCTCCAAACATGGAGTAAAACCTAATCCAAAAAGCCATCTCTTAGAACATAGAATAATCGCAACAAAAGAAACAATGTGACTAAGAACAACTCAACACAATGACAGTTGTCACCCTTCAATGTCAAATAAAATATAGATTGAGGACTCAAAGAATACATGACTTCATTCACAAATACACCCAAACAACACATGAATCAATCCTGACATAAAAAGGTTATGAAATTTCCACAATACAAACCCAAAAAGTAAATGTATAAAAACCATAAAATACTTTAAGTCTCGAAGACAAAACTCCCACCTACAATATATAGCACTACCTGTGACTAATAGTTAATTGCAACCAAACACCACCGAATTGCATAACATAAAAACCACTTTATTTAATTCAAATTATACTAATTTTAATCTCAATTATAATATATTGATTTAAACACAATTAACTTTAAATCTTAGTATATAGAAAATCTGAAAGTTAACTTCATGGCATACAAAACTTATTTATAATTAATTAACTATAACTAAATTTAATTATAGCATGTATTAAAAATTACATTAAATATATAATTACAATTTGACTTAATTGTAATATCTAATAATGTATTCCACAAACAAATTAAACCTATATAAAGGACCATCTATATAAAATAAATTAAAAGAATTATTTATATTATATAAATTTAAGAAGGCCCTATATATATGTAGACTAGGCCAGCTGTATCTATCTTGAAAGGCTTAAACAAGCAAACGTTAGGTTTTAATCTAGCATTATATCAACTCAAAACATGAAAATCTAAGCTAAGCCACCTCAGATTGAGCCTAAACAGGTGCACCACGCACTGTTTGATTTTCTCTGATTATGAGGGATGTGGGTGTGCTCTCTAAACACTTGGAGCTTGTTCCTAATGCATTCTAGGAATTATTGAGATCCATGAAAACCCCATAAGTGGCACAATATTGGGTATATAACACCCAAATTGCCCCTAAGGCTTCAAGAACCTAAATGATGCTTATGCTAAGATTGATTTTATCCAAATGAGATGATAATGATGATATGTTTATACAAAAAATGAAATAAACTAGTTTAATCCATTAGTTCTAAGCTAAGATGTGTATTTAAGCAAGCTTGAAATGAAGTTAATCTAACAATTATATGATTTAGCTATGCGGTAGAATGAAAATGGAATTATAAGTTTACTATGAAATGAAAAGGAAATTTCTTATTTGCTCTTGGAAGAGGAGGGTATTTATAGGATTTTGGGAAGGGCTTAGGTTAGGAGGAGAGTTAGGGTTTGGGGTTTGGTTAGGGGTTGAGTCAAAGGTCCATAAGGATTGACTTTCAAAGGTTGAATGGACCAAGATTAGGATAAGGGTTGAGAAATTTCTAGAAGAGTCTAGGGGTTTCTAGGGATTTCTAGGATTTAGTCTTTTATATAAATGTTTAATTTATTTAAGGAATGTGACAATATTTATCAAGCATTAATTTAATAAATAGGGATTTAAATATTTAAATTGGATTCAAATATTTTGGGGATGGGGTATCTTAATTAAATGTGTTTAATTAAAATAGGAGAAGAGATTAATGACATAAGAATTAATTAATTAATTAATTAATGATGATGTCATCAAGGGTTTAGACTAAAAAAAGGTAGGAATCACCTTTTAATTAGGATTAGAGTGAGATTAGGAAATTCTAGAAGAGATTAGGGATTTCTAGAAGATTTCCAAGGTTTTAGGAGTTAAATAAATATTTTATTTATTTAAAGGACTTTTAGCCAATTTATTAAATAATTAACAAATTATGGAGGGAATGATGTTTAAATTGGGTTTAAACATTTTTGGAAGGGATTTCTTAATTAAATATTTTTAATTAAGATAAAGGGATTTAATAGCATAAAATAGGTTAATTAATTAATTAATTAACACATGATGATGTTATCGGGGGTTTTTAGAAAAATAAAAATACTTTTATTTTCTAATGGATTTTTAGGTGACTCTATAATATAAAATCAAATAAAAAGGCCATATAAATAATATAAAGGATATTGTTGTATAGCTGAGAATGATCCCTGCGATGGCAGAAATGTTTTTTGCCAGAACGATGATCCTTGTGAGAATGTATACCACAAAATTGGAAGGTGTCCAGGGGGAAGAGGATATTGTTGTCTAGAAGAGATTGATCCCTACCTTGGTGATCTCTATCAGGCTGATGCTGATTGTGTCAGCACTGAATACCCCAAGATGATACATGCCATGACCTAGGCTGTTGTCCTAGCGAACAGAGATATTGCGGTTAATCTCTTTATTTTCTACAATGGGAGAACTTCTCAAACTAAATAATCTATTATCCTATTAGATTATTATCATAATTTAATTATGTTTTATATAATTAGGAACACTTGAACTTCTCTTATACAGAGGAAATTCAAATTAATTGAGGATGGGAGAGGATTCAAGTGGGAAAGCCTATTCAAATTTCAAGGTCAACCATGGCAGTTTGGCTATTGGTTCTGGTTCTAGTGCAGGTCTGGAGCATGTTTTGGTCTTGGGGATGCATGTGTCGCTGGTATAGGATCTGGCATTACAGGTGACAAATCATGCTCTATTAAAAAAGGAGAATATTTCCCCATGCTGGATGGTCACGGTTTCTCCCTCAAAGGAAGTTCTTTCTAGCACTTCGCCTAAGGTGTGTGATGTTGCTTTAGGGAGTGAGCCTTGTCCTTCTTTAGGGGAGTTGAACAATAAGGTCATTCATTCTAAGGACCCACTAGTGGGGTCATGTGGTGGTTCTATCCCTGTGAGTACCGAAGTCAACCCTCCAACCACCAAAAAGTGGTCAAAAATTCTAGGAGCCTGATCAGCCGAAAAGTCTCCTTCTCCAGGAGAACCTGTTAAGGCGTGCCTTCAAGAGGGTGAAGTCTCTATTTTTGTTCCTAACTCCTTGGTGGATCACTCGATTTCAGCTATGGATTTCTCACTGGTCAGTAAGTTTCTGGGTCCTCGTCCTAACATTGAAGTGGTTAGAGATTTTGCTAAGAACAAATGGATGTTAAAAGGACAGGTAGATATCGCAGCCTTTCCTAAAGATTTTCTTTCCTTCTCTTTCTTTAATAAGGAAGATTAAGAAAAAAATTTATGTGGGGGGCCCTAGATGTTTGGTAGAATAGGTGTTGCTTTTTGAAAATGGGCTCCAAACTGGGACTACTCTGATAACTTTTTCATGGCCACCCCTCTCTGGGTTAGGTTCCCTGGTTTGCCTCTTGAATACTGGAATGAGGAAGTCCTTAAGGGTTTCACTTCTTATTTTGGAGGGGATCTCCTCTCGGTTGATCAAATGACGACAGCCAAGTCTAGACTGGTTTTTGTAAGGATCTATGTCAATATTGGTCAGTTTGACAATCTCCCTTCGGTTATTAATATTAATTCCAAATTGGGTATTTGGAAGCAGGAAGTGATTTTTGAATCCCTCCCCTTTGCTTGTTTTGTTTGTCATAAAATAGGTCACTTGGCCAAGAATTGTCCAAAGAAAGCTCCTAAGGTTACTAAGCATGTGGATCCTAATCCTAAACCACAAAAGACTACCAAACAAGTCTAGAAGGAAGTTAAGTCTCAGTCTGTTGAAGATGGTATCAGTAACAACAAGGAAGACCCAATTCTGGAAGAAGTTGAAAAGGTGGACTCTAATTCTCCCCCAGACCTGGAGGTGTAATACCTAAAATTGGATACAATTGTCTGAAGGAGATTGTTGGATTAATTGTGTGTTGTCTTTGATGTCACACAAATGTCATATCAATTATCTTGCTCAGTCGGTCAGCAAAGCAGTTCCTAGTGGTTACCGAGCTCAGTCGGTCAGCTAAGCGATTCTCAGTGTTTACCGAGCTCAGTCAGTCAGCAAGGCAGTTTTCTGTGTTTACCGAGATCTCTCGGTCTCCAAAGGATGTTGTAGAATTTGCAGTGGTAACTGAGTTCACTCGGTCACCAAAGGAATTCTTTTTCGATCAGTGTTTACCGAGCAAGGTTGGCCTAGTAAAGAATTTTGTTAATTTGAGGAATAAAGTTTGTTTATTCAAGCCGGCTGTGGTAATGATTAGTAATGTTGGTAATGATTATTAGTGTCAACTTGACAATGTAAATGGACAATCTGAATGGTATATATAGAAGGTCAAGTTGTGAATTCACTGTATGCAAGTGAAAAGAGTGAAAGTGTGGACAAGTGTGAAAGAAGAAGAGTGTGTGGATGAGCGAACATGCAAATCATTTTGAAGGAAAGTGTGAGAAAATTTTGAAGGATGGTTAGATATCCTTGAGGAGTAGCAAAGATATATTTGATCAGGAAGGATCTAGTGAAGCAGAACAAAGATCTGTAATCAGAAATTCAGTTGCATCATTATTCAGGTCATTTCATTTTTACTTTCTTACCATTGTAGCAATGATTTCAAAATCTCTTAACCGAGTTGGTTTAACAGCCATTTTGTAAATCCTCTAACAAGGTGACAGTTCTATTGAATTATTCTAAGACCTCTTCCAAGGCCACTCCTAACAGGGTGATTAAATCCTCTAACAAGGTCACACCTAACAGTGTGTTTTGTAACCTTTTACCGAGTTGGCTCCTAACAGGGCATCACTTTAGAAGAGTGAAAAATAGTAACTAGTTACATTGGTGGTTTTTCCCATATTGGGTTTCCACGTTAAATCTGGTGTCTCTTGTGTTCATGTTATTTTCTTTATGCATGTTAATCACTGATGAATACTTAAGAACAGTTATAATTAATACTCACTACAATAATCGAGTTTCAACATTTCTCTGTATGTTTTTCAAGTAACAACAGTAAATGATTTAATAAGACATCTAAAAGATCTGTGGTAATATTTTTGTGGTTAACTGATTCACCCCCCCCTCTCAGTTACTCCATCTATATTTCCAACAATTGGTATCAGAGCTTTTGGTGCTTGCAGGAAGGGTTTCAAGGACCTAAGCTAAAGATCAGAATGTCTTACAAGAGAGAAATTCCAAGGCTTAATAGAGATAACTTTTCAGCATGGCAAGGTCTCATGAGACTTCATCTGGCTTCCATTGGTGATTCAGGATGCAAATATCTTGATGGATAATATACAGCTCCTACTGGCACATTATCTGTTGAAGACATTGCAGAGAAAAAGAACCATAACACCATGATGATAGACATTGCATCAGCTCTCAACTATGAAGAATTTGATTAGATCAAAGACTGCACAACTGCTTATGCAATGTGGAACAAGTTGAAGAAAATTTATGGTGGTGATTACAATGTGAAGAGAGCCAAAGTAGAAAGCCTAAGAGGACAGTTTGATCAGATGAAAATGAGAGAAGATGAAAACATTGCAAAATATGTTGAAAGGATCAAGGCAAGTGTTAGTGCAATCAGAGCTTCTGGTGGAACAATTAAGGATGAAACTATTATAAGTAAGGTTCTCAGAACATTACTCCCTATCTATGCAATAAGAGTATCTGCTATTCAAGAAAGAAGATGTGAAAAAAATCACAATATAACTTTGGATGCCTTAGTGGGAAGATTGACAGCCTTTGAGTTGGATAACTATGACAACTATGTTCCAACTTCCAAAAATATTGAATCAGCATTTGAGGCCAAACTTTCACTTAAAAAGGGCAAGAAAATAAAGGACATCCAGTCAGAGAGTGAAGAAGAATCAGAGGAAAGTTCCGATAGTGATCTTGAAGTTATTGAAGCATTACTTGCAAAGAAATATTCTAGAGGCAGAGGTAAATACAAAAGTAAAACTCCCTTAATCTATTTTTCATGTGAAGAAATTGGTCATATTGCAGCTAGGTGCCCAAAGAAGAAAAGCAAGGATGAGAAGAAAGGTCACAAGTACAATGGCAAGAATTATTTCAAATCATTCAAGGATAAAGGTAAGAAAACATGTTTTATGGCTTAGGATTCTGATAATAGTGAAGATGAAATTGTCTACATTGTTGTAAAAGATGAATCTGATGATGATGAAGATAAGATGGCACTTATCTCTCATGTAAGCAAAAATGATACATGGATCATAGACAATGGATGTTCACATCATATGACTAGTGACAGAACAAAGTTTGCACACCTTGAAGACTATGATGGTGGTAATGTAAGGTTTGGAAACAATGAACCTTGTTGCATAAAAGGAAGAGGATGAATCTCATTAACCAAAGAACTTATATGTGATAATACATATTGGGTTGAAGGACTAAAGCATAATCTTCTAAGTGTAGCACAGCTAATCAACATTGGATTCAAGGTTGAATTCATGCATGGCAAAGCAAGACTGCTGGATGACAAGGGAAAACTAATTGGATCAGGCAAACAAACCAAAGGTAACTTGTTTTATCTTGATCTTGGTGAATGCTCATGTTTTATTGCTCAAATTGAAGAAAGTTGGTTATGGCACAAAAGGTTATGTCATGTAAATTTTGATAACATGGCGAAAATAAGCAAATTCAAGAAAGTAAGAGGCATTCCTACTTTGAAGAAACCTGATGTTGGTCTATGCAAGAATTGTCAGATTGGTAAAATGGGAGAGACTAGCTTTAAAAGTAAAAACTATCAGTCTGAAGATATTTTGGAAATTGTGCATACTAATTTGTGTGGACCTATTGGAATTGAGAGCTATACTGGAGAAAAATTCTTTATTCTCTTTGTTGATGACTACTCTAGAATGATGACTGTTATGTATCTAAGAGAAAAGTTAGAAGCATTTGAGAAATTCAAATGGTATTTGGCAAGAGTAGAAAAGGAAACAGGGAAAAGAATGAAGTGCTTGAGATCAGACAGAGGTGGTGAATTCATCTCCCATGAATTCAATAATTTTTGCATTGAAAGAGGAATCAAAAGACAGGTATCAGCCCCAAGAACTCCTGAGCAAAATGGAATAGCTGAAAGGAGGAATAGATCTATCATGGATTGTGCAAGGACTCTAATGATTGAAAAGAACATTGCTATGAAATACTGGAAGGAAGCTATCAACACTGCAGTTCATACCTTAAACCGAGTACAGTTGAAGAAAGACACATTCAAAACTCCTTATGAGTTATGGTATGGCTATAAACCCAATGTAAGTTACCTGAAAGTATTTGGTAGTAAGTATTACATCTTAAAAGAATCTAGAAAAGGAAAATTTGATGTGAAAAGTGATGAAGGAATATTTTTGGGATATTCTTGCAAGAGTAAGGCATATAGATGTTTGAATTTATCTACTCACAAAATCATAGAAAGTGCACATGTGAAAGTTGATGAGTTTGCATAAAAGACTGAAGAAGAAAGAAAAAAGGAACCAGAGGATTACAGGAGATTTGTTTACATTGAATCTGATACATTACCAAACACATCTGTCAATAAGGAGACTGCATCTACTGATCCCAGTAGAGTAACCGAGTCACAAGAAGAAGTTCAAACTAAGTCACAAGGACCCGAGTCTCAGTTTGAAGCTACCGAGCCAATATCTACCGAGCCTGAGCAACTAGAACCTGAAGATGAAATTCAAGAAGATGACAATGTAACTCATTCAAGAGGCAAGGAACCTATATTGGCCAAGTATGTTAGGAGGCATCATACACCAAATCAGATTATTGGAAACAAATCAAAAGGTACTATGACAAGAAGTAAACTAAAAGGTACATGTTTACTTGCTGATTTTGAACCTATAAATGTCAAAGATGCATTGGAAAATGAAAGTTGGATTGAGGCTATGAATGAAGAAATAGAACAAATAGAGAAGAACAAAACATGGACTCTTGTACCTAGGCCTAAAGATAAAAATGTAATTGGAACAAAATGGGTATTCAGGAATAAGTTGAATGAAGATGGTCAAGTATCAAGAAACAAAGCTAGATTGGTATGTAAAGGATATTCTCAAGAAGAAGGCATAGATTATGGTGAGACTTTTTCTCCTGTTGCAAGATTAGGTGTAAGAACTCTACTTGCATATGCAGCACATAAAGGATTTAAGGTATATCAGATAGATGTCAAATCTGCATTTCTCAATGGTATTCTTGATGAAGAAGTCTACATTGAGCAACCTGAAGGTTTTATTGATCCAGACAAAAGGAATATGGTTTGCAAGTTACACAAAGCATTGTATGGTCTAAAACAAGCCCCTAGAGCATGGTATGAAAGATTACATAACTATCTTATTCAGATTGGTTTCAAAAGAGCTAATGATAACAGTAGTTTGTACATCAAGGAAGGACCAGATAACAGAATTGTTTTGGCAGAAATATTTGTGGATGATACTGTGTTTACAGGTAATGATGATCAGTGCAAAGAATTTTCAGAGAAAATGAACAAAGAGTTTCAAATGTCTATGTTTGGTCAAATAAATTTCTTTGTTGGTCTTCAAATTCAGCAGAGCAAGAACGGTATCTACATTACTCAGTCTAAATACATCAAGGAAATACTTAAGAAGTTTGGTATGGAAGATGCAAAACCAGTTGGTACCCCCATGTGTACTGGACTGAAGCTTACCAAAGATGATGATTCAAAAGAAGTAGATCAGACCTTATATAGATCAATGATTGGAAAATTATAGTATGTAGTTCATACAAGGCCTGATATTGCCTTAGCAGTTGGTATAGTAGCAAGATTCTCAGCAAAACCCAGAGAAAATCATATGATGGCAATCAAAAGAATCTTGAGATACTTGAAAGGAACTGAAGATTATGGCTTGTGGTATAAATTTGGAGACAATCTGGACTTAAAAGTGTTTACTGATGCTGATTGGGCAGGAAACATTGATGACAGAAAGAGTACAAGTGGTGGAGCATTCTTTCTTGGCAAGAGGTTGGTATCTTGGACTAGTAAAAAGAAAAATTGCACATCCCAATCCATAGCAGAAGCAGAATATGTTGCTGCAATAGTAAACTGCTCTAATATTGTTTGGTTTAAACAATTATTGGAAGGCATGAAGGTTGAGATCAAAGAACCAGTTGTTATGTTTTGTGATAATACAAGTGCAATAAATATTTCAAAGAATCCAGTAATGCATTCCAAAACCAAGAACATTGCTATAAAATATCACTTTGTTAGAGAATTGGTGCAGGACAAGGAAATCAGATTGGAATATATTCATACAAAAGAATAGATTGTAGATATATTCACCAAGCCACTACCTAAGGATGCATTCTTGTATCTAAGAGGTAAGTTAGGGGTCATTCCCCTATCCGAGGCTCACTAAATAAATTTTTAGTGATGCATCAACCAGAGCATATTGAAGATCAGTCAGTTGATGTAGCTTAGTCAAGGAATCATTGCATATGAATCAGTACTCAAGGTACATTGCTATTCACTTGGTATGTGTTGTCTTTGGCATGTGTTGTCAAAGAAGGAGAGTAATCTGTCATATTTCAAGAAATTTCTTAAGATTTCTAAGAGGGAGAGTTTTCTCAAAGAATTTGAGAAGTTTACTGATAGAGGGAGTTCTCATAGATGAGAATCAGAATGAAGCTAAGGATATGTTCCTTACTCTATGTTTTCTATGAAATTTCATTGTGCTATGACATGTTGTGTTGCCATCAATGCCAAAGAGGGAGATTATTGGATACAATTGTCTAAAGGATATTGTTGGATTAATTGTGTGTTGTCTTTGATGTCACACAAATGTCATATCAATTATCTTGCTCAGTCGGTCAGCAAAGTAGTTCCTAGTGGTTATCGAGCTCAGTCGGTCAGCTAAGTGATTCTCAGTGTTTACCGAGCTCAGTCGGTCAGCAAGGTGGTTTTCTATGTTTACCAAGATCTCTCGATCTCCAAAGGATGTTGCAGAATTCATAGTGGTAACCGAGTTCACTCGGTCACCAAAATAATTCTTTTTGGATCAGTGTTTACTGAGCAAGGTCGGCCCAGTAAAGAATTTTGTTAATTTGAGGAATAAAGTTTGTTTATTCAAGCCGACTATGGTAATGATTAGTAATGTTGGTAATGATTATTAATGCCAACTTGACAATGTGAATGGACAATCTGAATGGTATATATAGAAGGTCAAGTTGTGAATTCACTGTGTGCAAGTGAAAAGAGTGAAAGTGTGGACAAGTGTGAAAGAAGAAGAGTGTGGATGAGCGAACATGCAAATCATTTTGAAGGAAAGTGTGAGTGAATTTTGAAGGATGGTTAGATATCCTTGAGGAGCAACAGAGATATATTTGATCAGGAAGGATCTAGTGAAGCAGAACAAAGATCTGTAATCAGCAATTCAGTTGCATCATTATTCAGGTCATTTCATTGTTACTTTCTTACCATTGTAGCAGTGATTTCAAAATCTCTTAATCGAGTTGGTTTAATAGCCATTTTGTAAATCCTCTAACAAGTTGACAGTTCTATTAAATTGTTCTAAGACCTCTTACAAGGCCACTCTTAATAGGGTGATTAAATCCTCTAACAAGGTCACACCTAACAGTGTGTTTTGTAACCTTTTACCGGGTTGGCTCCTAATAGGGCATCACTTTAGAAGAGTGAAAAATAGTAACTAGTTACATTGGTGGTTTTTCCCATATTGGGTTTCCACGTTAAATCTGGTGTCTCTTGTGTTCATGTTATTTTCTTTATGCATGTTAATCACTGATGAATACTTAAGAAAAGTTATAATTAATACTCACTGCAATAACCGAGTTTCAACATTTCTCTGTATGTTTACCGAGTAACAATAGTAAATTATTTAATAAGATGTCTAAAGGATTTGTGGTAATATTTTTTTGGTTAACTGATTCACCCCCCCCCCTCTCAATTACTCCATCTATATTTCCAACACCTAAGGCCCTATTTTCCCTTAATTCGGCTTATAACCTTGATTGTGCTAATTTGATTCTTGATCATTAGCATAAATCCCAAAAATTCAATAAACTCCATCAAATCTTAAATCAAGCATCTACCACTAAGGTTTTAAGAAAAATCAAGACAATTAACTCTCGGCCTATTTAATTAATTCAATCCCACCAAATGCATGGCTAGAGTTATTAATTAAAAGAAAAGCATAAATACCTCCTAAATCAAACAAACACAACAAATACACTCTAATGATTAAGAGCTTTCACATAGATCAAGGATCAATCCAAGATGCATCTCAACCACTCCTCACAGATGCATCTCAACTGTTGAATTCCTTCAATCTTCTATAAAATAGAATTTTAAAAGGCTTCTAGCTCTCTAGCTCATTTTGATATTTAGACTTCTTCTACATGCTTGAATTGTGAGGCTTCATAATCCTTGATTATTGAACTCTCATGCTTGGAGAATTTTCTCACTAGTGTCTTAATTTGATAGATGTTTTCATGTTTTTCATGCTTAGACTCGTGCTTAGTTAAAGAACAATTCAATTTGGTGAAAATGGAAAGAAATTTGGTTTCATGCATTTACTCTTGAATCTCTCATTTTAGTGTAGATTGTCACTATTTAAGGGTCAAATCTGAGAGAAAACTAACCCCTTATTTCATACTCACACTAACTAGAGAGCAATAGGATGCTTTTACTTGTTATTTTCTTCAATTGAATGCTTATTTTTCTCTAACAAGTGATGTTATTATCCTATTGAAGTGTTGTGTTGCAGGCCACAAACTCACACACACAAGAGGAAGGGGAACTTGTTGAATCAATTTCTCATGTTTTTGATTCTCTAGCTAGTGCCCCTTTGGATTATGTCCCTAGCACACGAAATCCTCTGATCACACCTATTGTTGATGATTCAATACCTATGGTGGTGTTGGTTCCTATTTAGGGTGATAACGCTACTGAAGTTCAATGAACTCAGTGTGGTGCTTCGAAGGATAGCGATGCTTTGGAGGAATTTTCCTCACCTAAAAACTCTAAAAAATATGATGAGGATTATTTCTCTTTAGTGCGTGATACCCATTCAGGGAGTGGCGATGAGGACCTTATTGCCTGAGATTATCTCTTAGAGGAATGAAATGGGGACCCCTGGTTTGTTCAAACAGGGAAGAAACAGAAAAAAAAAAAAAGAAAAAAAGTAGAACAAGCTCTCTACCCCAGGTTCCAAGGGTGTCCTTACACGAAGCAAAGCTGATATGAGATCTAAGGGTCTTAAGGCGAATGTCGGATCTCAGAAAAAAAACTCAAGGTAGAATCATGAACAAAGAGATTAGAGAAAGAGAAAGTAAGAAGGATATTGTAGATGGCAAACAGTTGACCATCCAGGGAGCTTGTACATCGGTCAAGAAATGAAATTTATTTCATGGAATATCAGAGGGCTGAATGCCCCTCATAAAAAAGACATCCTAAGGAATTTGGTAAGAGATCATAAACCCGATGTCATTCTTGTTCAAGAAACTAAGATGGTGAAAGATAAGGTGGAGAAAATTAGAATCTTCAAAAATGGAGGTGTGGCTGGCTCAAGCTCTGAAGGGGCTTTGGGAGGGATCACTGTATTTTGGAATTAGAATTATGTTAGAGGGGCTGTGATAGTTGATAAAATGAACTATTTAAGCATTAAATTTGTTCATATTAAGTCTAATTGTGAATGGTTAGCTACTAATATTTATGCTCCCAATTATAAACCTAGTAGGACTCAGTTTTGGAAAAGGGTCAATAACCAAAGAATGTTCTTCTAGGATTCTCCCTGGTTGGTTATGGGGGATTTCACCTATCCTTTGAAAGCTAATGAGAAGTTTGGTGGCATGGATAGTCAAAGTCAACTTCATGGTGGAGTTGAGCTCATGGACTTTGTCAATAGGTAAGATCTTTTTGATTTGGATCTTCAAGGGGTCAATTATACCTGGTCTAATAGAAGAATTGGGCTAGACCTTATCCAAGTTTGGTTAGATGGGGCATTTATTTCTAGTTTCTAGTTCAAAATCTTTGGTTGTTCTTTGTCCTCTCTTACGAATATTGGATCCAATCACTTCCCTATCTCTTTTAGTGTTGATATGATTGTTTCTAAGGGCAATCCTCTGTTTAGATTTGAGAAAATGTGGGATGACCACCTGAATATTGAGAAGTTGATCAATGGTTGGTGGGATGTTAATATTCAAGGTACAGCGATGTTCAGGGTGGTTAAAAAGATCCAAAATTTAAAATAGAATGTTAAATCTTGGATCAAAGATGCATTTGGCGACATCTTTAAAACCAAGTTAATGCTGAAAAGGGACCTTGATGATATTCAAGAGACTATCCAACAATCTGGTCTATCCCAAGACCTGAAGGATAAGGAGGAGATTCCCCTAGCCAAGACCCATAACATTATCTCCAAAGAGGAAGTGTATTGGAGACAAAGATCTAGATCGATTTGGCTTAAAGCTAGAGATAAGAATACCAGGTTCTTCCATATGTCTACCTCCAAACATAGAGCTTCTAACAGGATATCCAGACTCAAGGTGGCAGCTAGAGAGGTAAGGAATGATAAGGACATTTCTTTGGCTATGATTGATTTCTTTTCTTCTCTCTTATCTAAAGACTAGAATCTCTCCTTGGAGAATCAAGCTTTCCTTCTTGAGTCCATCCCTTCCATTGTTGATAAAGCTACCAACAAGGTCCTTTCTACTATCCCTTCTTCGAAGGAAATCAAGACTGATGTGTTTTCTTTTGAGAGTGATAAGTCCCCGGGTCCGAATGGGTTCCCAATGTTCTTTTTTCATAAATTTTGGCATATTATTGGTCGGGACATCGTAATGTTGTTAAAGAATTCTTTGGCTCCAGATCTTTGCTGAAAGAAATTAATGCTACTTTTATTGTGTTGGTTCCTAAGAAGCCTGGAGCTGACTCAGTGGATTCCTTCAAATTGATTAGTCTATGTAATTCAGTGTACAAGATTCTCTCCAAGGTTATTACCCTTAGACTCCTTGCTATTTTCCAAATATTATTTCTCCCCAAAAAAGTGGTTTTATTCCTAGCAGGCAGATTCTTGATTCTATTATGAAGGTTCATGAGGTTACACATTCCACGCAAGCTTCTCTCAATTTTGGTTTTCTATTGAAACTTGATCTTTCCAAGGCTTATGATAGGGTGAAATAGGATTTTTTGATCAAGGTGCTGAGATCCTTTGGATTCTGTGATAAACTTTTAAAGTTGATCTTCTAGCTCATCAGTACCTCTATGGCTGCTATTATGGTTAATGGTTCCCCCTCTAGTTTCTTCAAACCTTCTAGGAGGCTTCGGTAAGGGGATCCCTTATCTCCTATCATTTTTTCCATCATGGCTGAGTGTCTTGGCCACTAATTTTAGAATTTGGTTACCAATGGTTCTATCAAGGGTATCACTCCATCCTCTACTTCTAAGCCATTCTCTCATGAACAATTTGTGGATGACATGGTCATCATGGGTTCTTCACCCATTATGGAGGCAAGGGTTATCAAATAGGCTCTATCCAACTACTCTTTGGGTACTGGTCAAATTGTCAATTGGGATAAGAGATCTTTTTTATTTATCAATATGCCCATGGAAAGACATAATAGAATTGCAAGAATTATTGGATGTAAAATTGATACCATTCTTGCTACCTATCTCAATCTTCCATTAGGTCTTAAACCTCCAAACTCCTTCTGGGATGGAATAGTGGACAGATTCAATAGGAAATTAGCTAGTTGGAAAGGAGCATTGCTTAGTCAAGATGGTAAACTCCAACTCCTGAAGACTTCATTGCAGAGTCTTCCCATTTACGTTCTTAGCCTATTTAAGATCCTGAGAAAACATGCAGACATAATTGAAAGAATCCAGAGAAATTTTCTTTGGACTAGAGTGGAAGAAAGAAAGAGACTGGCTCTGGTTGTGTGGGACAAGGTTTGCACTCCTAAGAAGTGGGTGGGGCTGGGTATCCACCCTTTAAGAGTGATCAATCAGGTGCTCCTAGCTAAGAAAATTTGGAGGATCTTTAGAGAAAAGGAGTGGAATGAGATAATCCACAATAAATATCTCTACTCCTTTCCCCATATCTCAAATTTTTTGATGTCGGAAGTAAAGGTCTAGGGCTCCTTTATCTGGAATTGCATCCAACAAGTTAAGGAGATGGCCTTTAAAGGGGCTAAATGGTATTTGGGTAGTGGCCAAAGAATTAAGTTATGGGATGATTGTTGGCTCAAAGACTATCATCTGAGCTCTGTTACTATTTTTCAACCCTTTACAAATTCTTGCTTACATAGATTTGGTCCTTGGGTCAGGGACTACTGGAAGAGTAGATCTTGGATTGACCTTTCTATGGTTGATGAGGCCCTTAAGCCTCTTATGTTGGACCTAAAGATCTAGAAAGTTGATTCATCTAGAGATGACGAGCTGATTTGGGGAATCCTCCCTTCAGAAGTCTTTATTGTTGCCTCTTCCTCTAAGTTATTATTGAAGTAGCTAGATCCTCCTCCCTTTTAGGCCCAGGCTTGGGATAAAAGATTAATTCCTAAAATTAATATTTTCTTTTGGCTGGTTTTGCAGAACAAGATTCTTACCATTGACAACCTCCAGAAGCATGGTATGATTCTAACCAATAGATTTTTTCTTTGCAAGGAGGCGGAGGAATCGGTCTTCCATTTGGCTATTGACTACAGGTATTCTTGGGAAGTCTGGTGTCTTACCTTATAGTGCTGGAAGATAAACTGGATTTTTCCTAATAACATGGAGAATTTCAGTACCCAATGGAGAAAAGCAGAGGTCTCAATGGATAAGTAGTTGTGGAATCTTATCACACCTCATGTTATCTAGAGATTGTGGAGAGAACGTAATGATAGAGTTTTTAGAAATACTTCCCTCCCACTAATGGTGGTCATCAAGAAATTTAAGAGAAGCCTCAAGGAGAACTACAAATTGTCGACTAGTTTGTACCTGGATTTCATTGCTGGACCTTATGGTATTGGCTCCAAAATCAAGTCCACTACCCAATGGGAGAATGCCATATGGTTCTTCCCCCACTTGAGATGGATCAAAATCAATTTTGATGGCGCTACGAAGGTTAATCCGAGTCATACGGGTTGTGGTGGGCTCATAAGAGATGACATGGAAAATTGTCTTATTATCATGGCACTTCCCATTGGGGTCCAAACCAATCATGTGGTGGAGGCTATGGATCTCCTGCAAACTCTTAAAATGATTAAAAAAGACATGCCTCCAAATGTGTGGATCAAAGGAGATTCCATGAATATCTTAAATTGCATCAAAAATATCACTAAGCCATCATGGTCTATTAAGGAGATTATTGAGGAGGCTCAGATTATCATTAACTCCTTTAAGCAAGTCATCATTTCCCACATCTTTTGGGAGGTAAATGGTATGACTGACGAGCTGGCTAACTTTGTTGTTAGAGCGGAGGACATTGTGACTTGGCACAATGGCAACAATCTCACCATTGATTTGAAAGCCAAGTTGGCTTATGATGGGATTCACAGCAAAAGAGCGGATTTGGAGTATCTCAAGAAGTTATGATAAAAAGACACCAAATTTTTAAATGGGTTAAAATGATTAAGGAAAGCGTTGCCTTTCCCAAGAGTACTAAGAGTATACATGAGTTTATTAGTGTGTATTTTAAAGTTGCCATCATTGTCTACATTTGCTTGTTCTCTACTACTGCTGTTGATATTTCTTTCTTTGAAAACATGGGTGGTGGGCTTAATCGCAGAGAGTCAAAGGATTGTAAGAAATGGAATAACATGATGGAGGTCTAGGAAAAAAATAGAAAGGGTGATCTCACCACGTATATGGAACGACTGCATGGGTTTAAAGACGGAGCTACAAAGGTGTTTGCTGAGTCTTGGAAAGATGGTGTTGTTACCATTGCTAGTTTGACTCTGAACATTACTGAAGAGATTATTGCTGAGGTATCTAGACTGAGCCTCAAGGGTATTAAATTTTATAGAGATAAGAAAATTTCTCAAAAGGCCATTCAGTGATTCCCCAAAAGCAAAGTTGAGGGGTAGAGTTTGGTGAAGGATTCTAGCGGATGCTATGATGTTGATGCTTTCAAGGAGATTTGGGTGAAGGTCATGACCACTATCATGGAGTACATCACTCTATATGGTAGGTATAAATGCATGCACTCTTATCACTTTGTGCTTCTTTGTCACTTCAAACACAAGATTAGGGTTTTCCTGCCTTTTTTTCTCCTTCAGTCTCTCCACTTTAGTATTATTGATCATAGGAGGAAAGAGAATAAGCCCATTCTACATGAGGGGTTTATTCTCCTCATTGTGGAACATATCAAGCAGAAGGCCATTACTAGCCCCATTATCTCCTCGCCTAAATCCTTTGGATCGGCTATGAAATGTATCAGGGAGACGATTTGTAAAGAGGAGATTTCTATTGGTAAAAAAATAAAATTGGAAAAGGATGTTGGTATGGAGATGGATTCTATTGGAGAAAGTGATGGGGATTATGCCACCTCCGCTAATTCATCTGAGGATGATAGTAAAGCCCCTCTGTCAGTGTCAAATAGTGCCTCAGGGGATAATGAGAACAAGGAGGAGGAGGCTACTAAAACTATGGATGTTGAGAACAACCATGTTGTCAATGATAACAATGAGGATGACAATAAAGAGGAAGATGTGGGTGGTCAACAGGTCTCTATTTTAGTTGATTATGAAAGCTCGGATGAACATGATGTTTCTATTTTCCCCCAAGTTAGAATTGGTTATGGAGGTCCATTCGGATAAGCAGCAGTATTCCCCTATTACTAAGAAGGGGAATGTTCCCTCTTCCTCTCAGAATATCCATTTTGTCAAAAATATTGATCTAAAAGAGTGAAATGTGCAACTTCTCAAAGAGGACATGGATGAAAAAATTGACCCCCATTTCAATGTCCTCTAGACTGTGAAGGCGACGTCCATGTACTCCTTTCACTTGATGAAATGGTTTTTTCAAGAAATTAAAAGTCTTAATTTAAAATTCAGATCTATCTCGGCTAAGGTTGATTCCCTATAGGAGATTATGGAGACTAGTTCGAAGGGGTAGGATGGAAATAAGGACAAAGATAGGGAGAAGAAAATGTAGGACATGCAAGTTAAAGTTGATAATCTGGATAATGTGATGAAGAAGCATATGCGGGATAACAATATGTTCATGGGCTGAGCCATGGAGTGTTTTATGTCTATCAAAGTAGACCTGGATGCTGGATCCCCTATCAAGAAACTTGAGGATGATAACGAGGATGTGGGTGATGAGGGTCCTGGTAAATACACCCGTTCTACAAAAATAAAAAAGATCCAGGACAAGATCCTTTAGCTTTCTGACTTCAATGCAACCATCAAGAAGATCTCGGAGGCAAAGAAGGAAGCGGATGTAACTTGCAAGGAGTTTGCCTACGTTCTCCTGGGTCCTAGTGCTGGTTTGTTTTTAGGTTTTCTTGGTTGCTGGTGGTTTTTCAGGTTTCCATTTTTTATCTTTTTTTGCTAGCTCTAGATCTAGTGGACTGGTTCCCAGTCCTGTTTCTTTTCAGTATGCTTAATGTTGCTATATTTTGAACTTTAATTGTACGGGGTTTTCGGTCCCCCCTAAAACGTGTTTTTACCTACAATCAAAAACACTTGAACTTCTCAAAATAAATAATCTATTATGTCTTGGACATATGTAGGAACTATTATCATTATATAATTATGTTTTATATTATTAGATTGTAAGACATTTGATGTTTTTGGTTGTAAGTGTCATACACATGTTGTAATACAATAATATTTTTTTAGTTACACCCTAGCGAAGATTATTAGTAATTTATATTAGATTATTTATTATTGTATAAATATTCAAGTTAGAAGGAAATTAAATTTTGATAGTTATGAATTTATGAAATCTTATATATTTCTTTGTTTATTATGAGCATGTATGGTTATCTAACTTTCAAGTTTACTCAATTATAGAATCATCATAAATAGAAGGGAGATGGTAACTTTATTGCAAGTGGTATCTTGTGTTTTTAGAATGAACATAGATAAAAGGGGGATGGTTATCTTGTATTTTATACTAATTCATTTTCTTAAATTGATTATATATAAAAGATAGATGACCTTATCTTTTATTGTGTAGCATCTCTTTTTCTAAGAATGAGAATAGATTAATGGGAGATGATTATCTTTTATTATGTACAATGTTTTATTTTATTATAATGGTTTAATATATAAAAGGGAAATGGTTATCTTTTATTGTGTAGCATCATGTTTTCTTATAATAATCATAGATAAAAGGGAGGTGGTTATCTATTATTTTGTATTATTTTTGTTTTCTTACAATAAAAATAGATAAAAGGGAGGCTGTCACTTTGGGCCAACTCTGGTGCAGGAGCACCTACGCATACAAGCATACCCAGAGGTTAAAATCCATGACATGAGTCATTCAAACCATATTAAATTTATATGATAATTTTAAGTCATAATGCAAAAAGATGTAAGGCTATGTGAAGCCATTTGTACAAATTGTCATAGTTGTCCTAGAAAGGTCCTAAATTAGTCCAATTGGTCAAACTATGCAAAAAGTCCCATAGAAGGTTAAATGTGATGTAATCAATCATTATTAGTCCTTTTAAATATATTTGGAAGGTTCTTGAAAGGTTTGAGGCCATATGTAGCCAAAATGCAAATGTGGCATAAAAACTATAAAATGTAAGTTTTTAAAAGTTGCTAATATGTTGTAAGGGGGAGGATTATTGGCCTAAAAGGTGGTTGGGTACTTTTAAACTATAAAATCATTGTAATGGTCATTCAAAATTAGAATGGGAAGAGGAGAACATTTTGAAACAATTTGGGTGTATTCAAACTTGGTTACTTTGATTGGTTTTCACTATTTGTTTATTTTTTTTAGGCCTTGTACAGACCTATACAACTTGTAAATTTTGTATAAAGTGTATGGATAGATATTATATTGATAACCTTCCTTCTTATTTTGGTTTGGATTGAGTTCTTTGAGAAAAAAGAAAGTTTTGCAAGTTTTGGTGAAAGTTGTTGTTTGCAGTTTTGATATCTTCTTAAAATAGTCATAATGTAGCGTTTGGTATGGACACATATAGAGGAGTTAAAATCTCTAATTGGATTCATTTGCAAGATATGTGAATAATATTTTGTTTCCTTTTGGTTTGAGTTTTTTTAATGCATATTTTTGGAAGTTATGAAAATTTTGGTGAAAACTGGATTGAAATTGTCTTCAATAGAGTTGCAGGCAAGGGTTTGTGATTATATAATGATTTGACCATTGGAAAATTTAGTGGTTTACATATTCTGAAACTATATTCATAAAGGTTTCATATTCAATTGGTTTGGGATCATTTGGTTATGTTTTGTGAAAAATATTTGATGCCCTAGTAGGAAGAGCTTATGAATTTCTAAGCTTTGGAACAGTAAACTGGGTCTCGGAGTAGAGACCATGACTTTTAAAATAAGCGTTGGATTTGGATCATCTTTTGATATGTTTTAAAAGGAATAGTTTGGAAAAATTACACTACAGAGATCTCAAAGGTTATATCTAAAACAAAATTTATGAATAACATATTTAGGTATAGAAATTAGGTAGTGTGAACAATAAATTGGAAACTTGAGTAGTGAATTTCTTTGTTTGGCTAATCAATGATGTCTAATGGACTGAAAAGAAAGTTTTTATATTTATTTAGTGGTTTTGGAACCAATGAGTTTTGTGTTGATATTGAAAAAGTTAATTTGAAATCAATGTGCAATGCATGTGATATTGGATGGATTAAGTGCAAGTTGATGTTGAATGAGTTAATTAAGATTTGGGGTTTGATCTTGTTAGATGCCTCTAATAAGTTGTCTAAATATTGATTGGATAGAATTGATCCTTAGGAAAAGATTGGCTATGATGGATGCTCTACATCATATTGGTATCAAAGCCCAACAAAATATTTCGGCTTAGCATCTTGTTTGTGTTTCAGTTTTGTTAATGTGTTGTCATTGTAGGTGCTTATCCACTAGTTGCAAAGAAGAACATTTTAGGTTATATGTATGGGTAGACAAGAGAAGGTTTGTCATGACCATTCTCCAATGGAGTGTAAGCTAGGTAGAAGGTCCAAAGTGTAAAGCATCTTCCAGGATCTACTATTGGGTAAGATGGATGGCCAAGTTGGTTGCAGGAAAGGCTTTGTGATTATATATGTTAGAATAACTGAGAGGGGAGTGAATTAGTTAATCATTGTCCCAATACAAAATGTATAATCCAAAGACAAATACTTCAACTTATGCTGCTCGATACCTTAAAATTCTTTATTGTATGTGCATTTATCGATTACTAGTCTAAAACATATAGTAGTTACCGATCAAATCAAATATGAAACATGCAAATATGACATCAAAAAAACATCACAATCAACACATAACACAAGAGATTTAACATGGAAATCCTATGAAGGGAAAAACCACCTGGGACCGGCAACCCAAAAATATTCACTCTTTTGAAGTGAGGTCAGTGAAGACCCAAACCTATTAAAGGCTAGAAACACACTGTTAGGTGTGACCTTGTTAGAGGATTTAAGACCAACCATTATTGTCCAACCAACAGTCATTCTCGGGTTGATAGGGTAACAATGTTCACTCTATGAATGAAACGTAATAAGACTTTCTTAGTCCACTCAATTAAGAGATTTGACTGTGTACAATGGTTAAATATGTAACAGTAGGTGATCTAATCTATTACAACTTCAATTGCAAATATACAGATCAATATTCAGCTCATAAAAATCTTTCTGATCAATGTAACATTTCTGATTCAACAATATATCGACTTATTGTCCATCAATAATTACTCTTTGTCACTCAGTAATGCTCTGCAGTAGGGTTATCCTTAACCGATATGATTAGAATGCATGAAAACTTGTTCACGTGATGATTCTATAGTTTCCTTTTCTTCCAGCATCACACTCACTTATGAAATCTCTAGTCTCTTATATAGACATGTAAACCATTTTCTTCTGCTCCATCAATTTTTTCTGCTTAATCATCTTCATTGTTTTTGCCTCTTAAACATACCTCGGCACTTTTGTCAATAACACATTTGATTCTCAATCCATTAGATCTTTCCTGAATTTTGTTAGCCATTGATCATCATAACAAACTTTATTTGTTACCTCAAAATCATACACTTTCCATCTCATCAATCCTTATCGGCTAAACTAGTCATTTAATTCATTATGTTCTTCTCGGTTAACAAAGAAATGCTTCGATGAACACAAGCTCAGTTTACACTATGCTCAGTATACACTACACTCCGTCAATGTATACTGAAATGCTTCATTAACCGACAACACTGCTTTGTGTCTTTAGACTCTTTTCCTCATCATAGATGAATACAACATAATCAAGTCAATATCATAAGGTCATAGACTCATCAAAAAGTTACTCAATGTATTCCTTATCCTCATCTATCATATCAATCTTCCTCATGTAGATATATTTGTTCTTCATCTCTTTCACTCCTTTTATACAGATGTTTTGGTATAGTAACTTACAAGATAAGTGTTGTCAAACTAGTTGACATCAATGACAACATAATACTAATTTAATCATATTACATATCTAATCAGTTAGCTCGGTGATCTCTAATCATAGATTCTTCAATCAGGTTCTAAATCAGTTATAGTTCATCAATCTCTCCCTTTGGCATTGATGGCAACTCAAGAAATATGAAATATAACATACCCATACCAAACATGTATCCTACAACTCTGTGAACAAATGTTGTACAAGCTCTCCCTAGCTTAATATGTTTAATCACTACATTACTCAACAACATTACAAAATACAGCTTTGTCAATCTGCAAATATGATATTTTTAGCTCTTGGATTCCTTCTTCTATTCTCAGTAACTGATCTTCAATGATCTTCCTTTCTTTCATATTATCTCTCCCTTAGATATTTCTCATCAATGCACATTATTTCATATTGTTTATCTCTCCCTTTGACAACAATGTCAAAGAAAACAAATAAACAAATAGCTCTTCAATAGACAAGTAACTCTTTGTTGTCTAATGCATTCTCTGTATCTCTGTATACTGATATGCCAATCTATTCCAGTACTTTTCATAGCTTTAGACATGATCCAAAGTGTGAACTATGCTACATCAACATGTATGATCTTCTCATAAGATTAGGCTTATGCAACATCTGGATCACCTTAGTAACCGGTAGATAGGGGATGAACCCCAAGTCTAGACCTTAAGTACTCAAATGTATCCTTTGGTAGAGCTTTTGTAAATATGTCTGCAAGTTGTTCTTTTGATGTAACAAACTCTAACTTAACTTGCTTCTCCTATACTTGTTCTCTCAAGTAGTGATACTTAATTGATATATGCTTTTTTTTAGAGTGCATCACTGGATTCTTTGAAATGTTAATGGCACTAGTGTTGTCACAATATATAATCGTCGGCTCAGTGATTATCTCATTCATACCTTCCAGAACTTGCTTAATATATGCAATACTTGAACATTTTGTAGCAGCAGCAACATACTCTACTTCGGCTATAGACTGAGAAATGAAAGCCTACTTCTTACTTGTCCAAGTAACAAGTCTTTCACCAAAGAAAAATGCTCCTCCAGTGGTACTTTTTCTTTCATCCACATTTCTAGCCCAATCAGCATCGGTGTATACCTTCAGTTCAAACTTGCCTTCCTTAGGATACCATAATCCATAATCCTCTATTTTCTTCAGGTATCTTAAGATTCTTTTAGTAGCAATCATGTGTGATTCTCTAGGATTAGCATAAAATCTAGCAACTATTCCCATAGCATGTGCTATATCTGGTCTACTGTGAACTACATACATTAACTTACCAATCATAGATCGGTACAGTGTGTGATTTACCTCTATAGTTTCATCTTCCTTAGTCAGTTTACATCTAGTAGCCATCGGTGTTCCCATAGGTTTAGCATCTTCATGCCAAATGTTTTCAATACTTCCTTTAGGTATTTAGATTGTGTGATGAATATCCCATCACTCTGTTGAATCACTTGTAGTCCTAGAAAGAACTTAATCTTTCCAAACATAGAAATTTCAAATTCTTTTCTCATTTCATCAGCAAAGGCTTTACATATGTGATCTTGACCTCCAAAAATAATATCATCCACAAATATCTCAGCAATAAGAATAGTATCATCAGTATCTCCTTTCATATACAAATTATTGTTCTCACTTGTTCTTACAAATCCTATACTTAACAAATAAGTATGCAACCTTTCATACCAGGCTCTCAGTACTTGCTTCAAACCATATAAAGCTTTATGTAATTGTAGACATGAAAAATTGGTAAAAGGCTTAAATCAATCAAAAGGGGCATCAAATCATCAAAATAGCACGAAAAATCAATAAATGGAACAAAGGCAATTCAAATAAAAGGAAAATTTAATTAAATGATTAAATAAAGCTTAAAAAGGGGAAAAACACTACGAAATTGATTAAATTCAATTAATGACATAGTTGTTGAAAGCAAAAATCAAAATGAACCTCTTACCCTTCATGGCTAAATTTAATTACTTTAATTAATTAATAAATCATAATTTCCCTCAACAAAGCAAATTGGAGACAAAATGGACACAAATCACTCACTTTTGTTGAAATGGTCCAGCCTTTTGAAACCATTTAAATGAGTGTCCCCTCCTTGTCCCCCCATTTATGGACAAAGAAAAGCCAATTGACCTTACCCAAGCATAACCATGATCAACTCACTCTACCCCCTACCCTTGGGAAAATCCTATAAGTAGAAAGCATTTTGAGGCATTAAGGATCCATTCCATATCTTTGAATTGCAGCAAAGCTCTTGCAATTTGCATCCACACCACTCACTTGTCAATTTTAATAGCTTAATTGCTTTGATCATAGTAGATTGTTCATCAAATAGAGCTAGAATTTGATTGAATAGATCTTAATTGCATATCATATAGCTTAATTCTCATCTTTAGAGTGTCACTAGTGAGGATCATAGTTGAGAGCCTCATTTACCACTTTATTTTAGAGATCCATGAGATGTTGATAGATTAATTGTGCATTGATTAGATTAGTTCTCACTCTAATTCTTGTTGTTCTTAGTTAATCTTGTAATTTCATGAAGGTGAATAATATCATCACACAAATGGCACCCACCGTGGGGCCTTGACCCTCAAATACTAACAAATTTGTGATTTAAATCATCTTTCCATACATTTTTGTCTAGTTTCCATGTGTTTTCTGCAGGAATTTTCTAAAGTCATGACTACAGGAGATCTATTCACGCTTAGAATCCTTACAGTGTCACTTCAGAAGCCTGATCTTACACCTCTTAGCTGGAAACTCACACCCAAAACGGCAAAGCATTCAACCTTTATGGCTTCAAATCATGCTTAATCACAGGGAATTATCGCGTATCACTTATTTTCTGTCATGTTAATTTCCTCTTTGCATTGCGCTTTACACTTAATATCATGCTTAAAGAGAATTTTTCTATCGCGTAGTAATTGAGATAATCATGCCTTTGATCGTTAATGTTACGCTTGTGATAATATCTTTATCGCTTTAAAATCTTTGGATGTTGCTTTGCATTGACTATTTGCCGCGGATTTAGGATTCTATTTACACTTTGCATAATAGATTTACCACCTCTGCTATTATTAATGTCTCTTGTGCACTGAAATGTGTTGCGTGTAATCAATAAAGTCATGCCTCTGAGTGATTTATTCATGCCTATTAGCTGGAGGATGTCACCTGCATTTAATTTGCTATTTTCACGTTCAATTTGATAAAATTTGAAAATTTGACTCTCTGTGTTTGTTGTTAACCAATAAATGAGCAGACATCCGAGAGTGAAAAAGCTAGAAAGCAGGTTCAACAAGGAGGGAAAAGCATTGGCAAAGAAAATAAAGAAGGAGAATCAAGTGCATACAAAGGTTGTCCTTGAATCCACACTAGATGAGGATGTCTAGGTATATGAGAAATATTTAGCTGTGATTGAAGCTTATAAGCAGAAATTTGTGTCTCTAAATTGGATTTATGAACCTTGAAATTAAAGCTTCTTTCATTAAAATCTTTTGATTGATTACATGCAAGTTTGGTTTCCCCTCATTGTGAATTGGTTGTGTTGGACTAACTTGTTGGAGGAGGGAGCTAGAGCAAATTGCCAAGGTGAGTAAATGAAAAATGAAAATCAGCAACTCAAAAATGCCCCTAGCCTTGTGCTAGCTACAAGGAAAGGTATTCTACTCAAACAAGCTTGCATTCCCTTAACTTGTGGCATTGTCATTTAAACCTAGATTTAATAAGGAAGAAATTGAACCACACATTTCAATTCTAAGAACCTCCTTGTCAAGAGGTTGAAAAAGAACTAAGTGTTTGAAGTGTTTGAGAATCAAAAGGAAAGTTAGGGATATGCTCTTCACCTTCTTGGTGAAACAAACTCCCAAAAACTTTACTTAAAATTCAAAATCTGCCTTACTTGCAAAATGAACATGCTAGAGATTTAGTGGGCTTGCCTCCCGAATTTGCCTTAGCGAGGCTAGTGAGAGGGACAGCCCAAAGTGGGATACACTTGCTTTTGTCATGAGAATCTGACCCACTATAAAATGAAACGCATGCATCCTTAATGGGGTGCATGACAAAGGGATTTTAATCTTCTCAAACTTCCTCTAGTATTATTTATGGATTTCACAAAATTGTGCCTCGGTGCGTGTGGGAAGACCCTTAACATACTTGGGGGATGAGAGATTTTAATTCATTTGAACGGAACATTTATTAAATCCCAGTTAAATTAGAAAGGCCACCTTGTAGAGCCATGTTTACAAACCAATTTGACTCTAGGTAGGCTGTTTGGAATTCATTCTTGTGCTATACTTGTGAAAACATTTGAGAATATACACATTAGTTGTTGTTTAGAGACATTTATGTGTGTGTTATGTTTGTTTTCAATTTTCAAAACAAGAAATTTTCAAAAATACCTGATCAAAAGTTTTAAAAAATCTAAAAAAATTATACCCTGGTCAAAGAAGTGTTTCCTAGACACAAAACAAACCCACCTATCAGAGGTTTAGTCACACCTGTGACTTATTAAAACACGCATATACACACTGAAGTCACACTCAAAGACATTTGAGACACGCCTGGTTAAACTGGAAACCCGCCTGGTAATAGTAAAGTGTCACCTAAGAACCCATAGAGGACCACCTAACAACAAACCAGTGCATGCCTACAAGAGTTTTAGTCATGCCTATGCTTGATTCAGTGTCGCCCAGAAACATAAAAGGTCAAATAGAGAGTACTTCCAGGAAGAATCAAAAAATTTTGAATATCAATTTGAATACCCTTTTTCAATTTTTCACTGATCCAACTTACAGTCTGGTCAAAAATCCTGTTTCGCATATCTGTCAAATTTTGCAAAGGATTAGATCCAAGAAGTCTTAACATGCATCCAAGGTTCATGCCTGCATTCACTAGATCATATTACATCAAGCAAACCTTGCAAGCTGACGGGACTTATTTGAGACAAGAGCTCCCTTATCCCAGAGATGAAACTACTCCTAGAGTACCACAAAAGTCACCCAAACAAGAAAAAGAAGACAACATGATGTATCAAGGTAGTTTGGGTGGTAAGGATAATAGTGGCATTGATTTGACCAACCAAGGTAATGCCAATGGTGGAGGCAATGACATGAATAACTAGAGCAATATTAATAACCAAGGAAATACCAACAATGAAGGAGTAGATCCAAGTGCTCACGGAGTTAACCAAACTCATACTCAAAATAACACCGAACTAACGGCGGAAGATGCCACAGATGAAAAATTTAGTGAGGCTATCCAATGTCCTTATTTTAGAAGGCTCATGGAAAAGGCAATGGACCTAGATAGAGAAAAACATTTCATAGACTTAGCACAAAAAGGTCTCAAGCTTCCCCGTGACTTTGATGTCAACCAACTTAAAACACCGGAAGTTGAGGAAAGTACCTTAGACATCATGAACAAACAATTCAAGGAATTTCAAATGAAACTAGACAACATCAAGCAAAGTGGGTCTCCCAAGCCTTTTTCTTAGAGGCATTGTGTCCATTCCCATTTGATAAAAGATTGGTTATGGTGCCATTCCCGATCAATGTGGTGTTCCCTAAATATGACAAGTACGAAGGAACAACGGATCCTCAAGACCACTTACGAGAGTTTTGTGTGTTGAGCTTAGAGTTCATGCATGATACCACATATTTAATGAGATTATTTCCACAAAGCTTAGGAGGCATGGCTATGGAGTGGTTTTCTAAGTTACCCTCCGGCATTAAAACCTTTGAAGAGTTAGCATCGAAATTCATGGCTCATTACTCATATAACATTAAACATGATGTCACGATGATAACATTATGCAACACAAAAAAAAAAGATGGAGAGGCCTTCCTCACTTTTCTACAAAGGTGGAGGACAGTTTTTGCAATATATCCTAGAAGTGTGCCTGAAAAAGAGAAGATGGATATCTTCATAAATAGTTTGAGTAATGAGTTAAACTACCGCTTATGAATGCAATGTCCAAAGACCTTCCAAGATCTAATTGAAAATGGAGTAACCACAGAGGAAGTGTTGGTCAAAAGTGGAGAACTCAAATTGTACAAAGATAATAAGAACAACCCCAACAGTGGCAACAATGGTCACAATGGCAATAATCAAAAGAATCACTGGTTTAATAGTAACAGTCATTATAAGAATAAAAATAAAGGAATTTTGAATGATGGAGTAGTTGAATCTAGCAACTTGAAGGTGGTCCCCTTTGCTCTTACAAGGACACCTAATCAAGTGAACAATACCAATCAGAGCTCTAATGCACCATCCAACAACAATCACACCAACAATGGAAATCAAGGAGATAATTCAAGGAATACTAAATTTGATAAACGCTTGAGGCCAACCCCCACAAGGAACTTCACACCCTTGGGTGAACCCCTTGAAAAGGCATTAAAGGTTCTCCTGGCTAATAATGTCATTACTTTACCCAAAATTCAGCCTTACAAGCGAAATGATAAGCCTGGTTGGTGGAGTGCCAATACCCATTGTGAGTATCACAGAATTTGAGGACACACAACAAATGAATGTCTGCAATTAAAAAATGTAGTGAAAGATTTAATTGATAACGGCACGATCACTATTGACGGGCCTCCCAATAATGAAGATCATATGGCATTCAAACAACCCTTTTACAAACATGATAAGGGAGAGTCATCAAATAACAAGAAGCAAAGCGCCAATAATCTCAACTTTGCGCCACCTTATGATCATATTGTTAATGCTATAATAGTTAATGAACAACCTCGAAAGGAAGCATCAAATGTCATTACAAGAGGGTAGAATTCTAGAATAACCTTACAAGGGATAGCTCCTCAAAGCACTAACATCCCACCATCCAATATTGTAGTCAAACAGTCTTCTACAGCAGCAAAGCCTCATAGTTTGGTTGATCAATTGCAACGTACTCCAGCACAAATCTCTATCTTAGAATTATTGAAGTTGTCACCAAACCATAAGGAGATTTTGGAAAAAGCTCTAGGAGAGACACATGTTCCTACTAACTTAGAGACAGAAAGGTTTCAACATATGGTAAGTCATCTTGTAGCACCTCATTGTCTTTCATTTTCTGATCAAGATGACATGTCTATAACCCATCCTCAAAATCTACCATTGCATATAGAGGTCTTAATCAAAAGGCATAGAGTCAAAAGAGCTCTCATTGATGGAGGGGCTAGTCTCAACATTTGCACATTAAGTCTTGTCAAATACTTAGGTCTATCTGAGTCTTGCATTGACCCTACAAATAAAATCACCATTAAAGCTTATGATGAAGCTGAAAGAGCTTCTAAGGGCATGATTGTATTGCCCATCCAAGTGGGACCTGTCAAGAAGGACACCAATTGCCAAGTGTTGGACATGAAATTAACTTATAATATTTTGTTGGGTAGACCATGGATTCATGAGATGCAAGCAGTCCCATCCACGTACCACCAATGCATAAAATTTTTTTACATGGGTGAAGAAATCACAATTGGAGGAGACTCTAACCCATTCCAATATTGCAATGCCCTCAAACCTCCTCATGAGTTATACATTCCACATAACCGAGAAGGAATTATTCAAGAAACCACAATTGAAGATGTTAAAATGAAGGAACTAACAATAAATGTTACTCCACACCCTCCTCAAGCTAGCTCAGTGACATCAACTAAGGGAAAGGAAAAATTGAGCTACGAGGGCCCAAATGCAATGGAAAGTTCATACATAGCACCTAAATTGGAAACAGTAATCTATAAACCTACCAAAGAAGAAAAGGAAAAAGCCAAGAAAGATCGTTACCAACACATGAGTGAAATGATGAGCAACTTTGAAAAACAATGCAAGATTAGTTCAAAAGGGATAGGGGAATATTTTGTTTCTCTATTTGACATGCCCACATCTCCAAAATCACATGGTAAACCATCAAAAGAACATAAGTATAATTCCTATTTTGTAAGGGAAGATAACAAAGCAACATGGGATAAGGAAGAAGATGATGTCCTTCAATGGCTTTACCATGATGAGGAAGATACTTCCAACACTCCCATGGAAAGAATTTAGCATGTAAAGATACAAACTGAGCAATATGGAAAAGGCTTTGATATAATGCAAAAGATGGGATACAAGGGAAGAGGACCCTTAGGCCAAAGAAATAGGTGATTATTGGAACCTATAGAACCTATTTGGAGGGCAAGTCATGAAAAATCTGGAGTAGGTTTTCAATGCAAAGGAGAAAGTTCAAGCCCAATGCAAGATTTTTATCCTCACATAAATGCCTTAGAATCCGAAGGAGATAGTGATGATTCTTGGGATTATGAATGGGATACTTTATCGGATGAATCATGTCATGACAAGGAAGTGATTGCTATACATACTTATGCAAAAATTCCAAGGCAAGAAGCTCAAATTAGTGAAGAACCTCCTATTCAAAGGCCTAATATTGAGCAAGTACCTACCAATGGAGCATAGATAGAAACATTTTGGATACCTTCAGAGGAGGGAGATTCAAACGTTAGTTTTAACTCACTTGTGGCTTTTCCCATGTTGTTTCCCGTAGAGGTTGACGAGGACTCGAGTGAAGGGGACTTTGACCCTTCTTCCATGGATCATCTTGAGGAAGCGCACATCATAGATCTAAATGATACAATGTACGAACCCTCAAATGAAGTCATGTCCATAACACCTATTGATGACATTTTATCCAATGAACCCTTACTTTTGATAAATCTGCACCTCATTGATTGGGACCAAACCGAACCAAATGACCTACTTTACTTTTCCAATGACCAAGCAATGAATCACTACCTTAATGCGGTTGAACCCTCTTTCACCAACGAATTCAATATGGACATAATGACAGCAGCAGGGATTCAATCTCTTAGTCAAAAGAAAAAAATAAAAAAAAATAGTAAAAAAATGAAAAGTTCTATTGGTGAAAACCCAACTGTGGCACCATTAGAACCAAAAAAAATAAAATTAAAAGACATTTCTTTTGGTGAAAACCCAGTTGTGGCACCAAAAGAAGAGAGATTGGACACTTTGCTTGAACATGAAGAGGAAAGGTCACCTATACTCATAGAGCCAATGAAAAAGGTCAATATTGGGACAGAATTAGATCCAAAGTTCATACACTTGGCAACATCACTCACACCTCTAGAAAGAGAAGACTTCATAAAATTCTTCCAAGAACAACAAGTAAACTTTGCATGGTCATATGCTGACATGCCCGGAGTAGATCCTAACTTTATAATGCATCATCTGAATGTTTGACCAGGGGTTAAACCAGTTAAGCAAAAGTTGAGAAAAATGCACCCCAACATAGCTCTTCTGGTCAAGGCAGAATTGGAAAAATTGCTGAAAGTAGGGTTCATAAGAGCAATAGCATATGCCAAATGGATCTCCAACATTGTACCAGTCACAAAGCATGATAAATCCATTAGTGTGTGTATGGATTTTAGAGATTTAAATCTTTCTTTCCCAAAAGATGATTTCCCACTTCCGAGCATAGATGCCATAGTGGATTTGACAGCAGGACACTCAATGTACTCATTAATGGATGGCTTTAGAGGGTATAATCAGATCAAAATTGCACCTGAAGACCAAGAAAAGATAGCATTTACTTTCCCTTGGGGTACTTTTTTTTGGAATGTCATGCCCTTCGGTCTTAAAAATGCCGGAGCCACATATCAAAGGGCCATGACAACTATCTTCCATGACATGATGCACACATTTTTAGAAGACTATGTGGATGATATATTGGCAAAATCCCACAAAAGAGAAGAATACCTCCACATTTTGAAAAAGATATTTGTTAGGTTGGAGCAATTCAAGGTCAGATTAAACCCAAAGAAATGTGCCTTCGGAGTCCAATCCAAAAAGTTACTAGGTTATATAGTTTCCACCAAAGGGATTGAAGTGGATCCTGAGAAAGTACAAGCTATAATGGACATGGAAATACCTAAGAATATCAGCCAAATGAGATCCTTGCAGGGCAAAATCTAATCCATATGAAGGTTTATCTCCCAATTGGCTGAAAAATGTCATTCTTTCACCAAGTTGCTACATAAGGATACTATATTTATATGGGATGCCGAATGTGATCAAACTTTCACATTGCTGAAGACTTATTTGATAAATCTGCCCATTCGCATGTCACCAATCAAGGGCAAAGCATTACTTCTTTACATATCTGCTACGGAAAGATCCTTAGGGGTACTTTTGGTGCAAGAGGATGAACAAGGAAAGGAAAGAGCTATCTACTATTTGAGTAGAACATTGATAAAATATGAGCTTAATTACACATTTATGGAAAGAGCTTGTTTAGCAGTGGTGTTTGCATCTCAAAAGTTGAGACATTATATGTTGATGCATAAGGTCAAGTTGATTGCCAAGATAGACCCTCTCAAATATTTGTTACGTAAAACAGCCTTAACAGGTAGAATAGCTAAATGGGTGATGATATTGAGTGAATTCGACATCGAATATGTCGATAGAAAGGCAATCAAAGGACAAGTGATAGCAGATCATTTAGCTGAGAATCCCATGACTTCTACACAAACTATTCAAGTGGAATTTTTGGATTCCGCCATTATCAACATAGAGGCAAAAACATGGAAGTTATACTTTGATGGATCCTATACTCAAGGAGGTTCTGGGGCCAGCATACTATTGGTAACTCCTCAAGGTTACACCATTCCCAAATCCTACAAGCTTATGTTTCCATGTACAAATAATATAGTAGAATATGAAGCACTAGTCATAGGCATCAAAATGGCCTTAGAATGGAATATAAAAGAGCTACAAATTTATGGAGATTCTCAACTCATCATTAATCAAGTCAACAATGAATATAACACTAAGGATGAAAAGTTGATACCTTATAAGACTATGATTGATGGATGGAAGAAATGCTTTGCATTGATCACTTTTGAACAGATTTCTAGAGAGAAAAACAGAGCAGCTGATGCCATGGCTACCTTGGCTTCTTTGTTACAAAAACCAGATCAAAATGAGAAGTATGAGTTCTTGGTGGAAGAGTTGGTAAAACCGACATTTGACCTCCCCGAAACCCAAATTGTTGCCCTCTTACATGGACATGACTCCCCTTGGTATGGACCTATATATACCTACCTTAAAGACCAAGTGCTACCCTTAGACCAAACCCGTGCTCAAAAATGCAATTTCATATGCCAAGCCTCTCGTTACTTAATCATTTCTGAAACATTGTATCGTAAGGGTCTAGACGGGACGTTACTTAGGTGTTTAGAGGAAGAAGAGTCTAAGTTAGCTTTACAAGAGGTTCACGAAGGCATTTGCGGGTCACACTCAAGTGGGTTAAATCTAGCTAAGAAAATCCTTCGCTTAGGGTATTTTTGGAAGACATTGGAAAAGGATGCTTGCCACTTTGTGAAGATATGCAGCAAATGCCAATATCATGGCGATATGATACATGCACTGGCACAAGCATTACATCTATTTGTCACACCATGGCCTTTCTATCAATGGGGGTTTGATTTAATTGGTGTCATAAATCTACCTTCTTCAAATGGGCACAACCATATCATAACCGCAACAGAATATTTCACCAAGTGGGTTGAAGTAGTTCCATTGATAACGGCAACAGGAAAGCAAATTTCCATGTTTATCTTGAATCATATCATTTGCCGATATGGTATTCCTCATGCCATAATAACAGATAATGGAAAAAAATTCAAGAATAAAGATGTTGATGAACTATGTGCTACATTTCATATCACTCACCATTCATCATCAATTTATTACCCTCAGGGAAATGGGCAAGCCGAAGCCACAAATAAGAATATATTGAAGATCTTGAAAAGGTCGGTCAACAAATCAGGAAGGGATTGGCATATGCAAATTAATCCAGCATTATGGGCCTATAGAACCAACATAAGAACACCCACCAGGGCCACGCCATTCTCACTAGTCTATGGGACTGAAGCAGTTCTACCATTAGAGGTTGAAATCCTGTCTTTACGAGTGTCGTTACAAGGATTGATCATAGATGAAGACTATAGGGTTGCTAGACTTCAACAATTGGAGTTACTTGAAGAACATCAAACACAAGCTTATGAGCACCTGAAAGTGTACCAAAATAGAATCTCAAGGAACTATAATAAACATATCAAATCGAGAGTTTTTTAGGTAGGAGACTTGGTGTTGAGAGAGAATCCAAAGAATCAGGTTGAGAGGGAAAAGAAAGGAAAATGGGAGGCTAATTGGCTAGGCCCATTTATCATAATATCTTCATTTGGTACAGGAACCTATAAACTATCAAATTGTGACGGAGAGGAACTTCAAGAACCTATTAATAGTATTCATCTTAAAAGGTCCTATACATGAGATAGATGAAAAAGTATAAAGAGTATCAGATCAGCGAGCATCCTATTTTATTGTACATAGTTCAAAAGAGATCTTGAAAACACCAAAAACATTTGAAAAGCACAAAAGGATAAAAACATTGAGAAAATTGAGCATGAAGAAAGGGAAAAACATCCAAAATGATGTTGTCTTGGTGAAAACCTAGTAAATAGGCGCTGATGATAAAAAAAGAAAAAAAAGAAAAATACAAAAAAATTGAAAAAGAAAAAAGTGCCTTGGTGAAAACCTAGTAAATAGACACCTCGGTAGCAAAAAAAGAGAGAAAAAGCTTGAAAAAAAATTTTAAAATTTTTTTTTAAAAAAATTTTAAAAAAAGAAAAGAAAAAAAGAGCTTGATCCATCCAAAGGGTGAAAACTTGGTAAACAAGCACCTTTGGGTCCCTTCAGTTGGTCTTTTCCTAGGTTGCATTTGTACATAATGCATCTCATCATCCCATTTGTCCAAACCTTCATTGCATCTGTCATTTGTACATAGTCCTAATAGAGCTTTGTAGTTTCATCATTTGCATTGCCCAAAGTTGTCAAAATGGGTATATTCAAACACTTGGGGGCAATGAAGAGCATATCACAAAGTTGGTACATAAAAAGGATTCAAACGAACAATATTGAGTCAGAGTCAAACAAAGAGAGAGCGAGATCCGAATTTCAGAAGAAAGAAGCATATTTTCATGAACCTTTGATAGATATCATTGTTCATAAACCAATAAATTGATTACCACAACAAAATCCTTGAGCCTTAATAGACTTTATTATTCGGGATTAAAAAAAATAAAATCAAACATCATTAATGATCAAGATACTTGGAAATACTATTTGAAAATCAAGAAACAATGCAAAACACTTGAAAGATTCTTTTGAAAGTTGGTTAAAAATCTCTTTGCTTATATCAATTGATTTATATCAAGTCTCTTTAGCTAATTGATGGTATTGGCAATGATAGAGATATGATATTTTATTGCCTTTGAGTGACTGTTTGGAGGAAGATTTGTCACCTTATGAGAAGTTGTCTAACGACATGGTCATCAAAGAACCATCGAGGACTATCTCATAAGTGGATGGATTGACCTTTGTTTGTTTACGCAAATGGATCCCTTGGCTATTTAGATTTTCTATATCTTAATACCAAAAATCCACTTGCAACATTGAATCCATTGACATCGGTATTCAGACTCCCATAGTTTGGTCATCCAACTAGTGAGGGTTGTACTAGTTCAAAAAAAGGAGGTTACCAAATGCGATAAAAAGCGGTATTCATATCATCATGTCAGCGGGTAGTGGTGATTGTACTTGCTTTCTGGTCCCAAATGCTCAATGATGAAAATTTATCCTCAAGGCATTTATTTGCTAAAAGATGGTGACACTTAGGTTGCATTGCAAAGCATATTAGATTCATTGCATTATCTTGTTAGATTAATTGCATTGTCCTGTTTGATCAAATGCATGTGTTTATGGTTACTTTTCCAAGGGAACGAGGGGGTACATCAATAATATTGGGTAGTTAAAACATTTACGCAAAAGGGGTTCAATAATAATGTTTGTTCTTGATAAAACACATTAAAGAAAATGAGATTATCTTTTGCATACACGCATTGAGCATTATTCATTATCCACATTTACAACAAAAAATCATCCATACATCATGTGCACTCATATAGTTAAGGATAAACTAGCATACATTGAAAAATCAACAAAACATAGGAACATACATGTGCATTTCCATTAAACATCTTACATCCATACGTGAACAATAGAAGAGCATCACCAAATTCATACATTTTTTCATACATCTATATATATCATAAAATAAGATACTGCATTCATAGCATGAATTCAAATAAATGCATAAATCAAACATCATATAGCTACATAAAAGATAATCTTATAATCAAACTCATCAAAGAGAATCAAGAAGTATATCATCATATATCATCATCAAAAAGGAGGATCCTATACATCAAATATGTCAAAGTATCATCAAAGTGATCTATCAAATGTTTTGATAAATGAGAATAACATAAAAGATGGACCAACGACACTGAGTAAATCTGTCATCATATCGCTCAAGAGCCTATAGCACCAGATCCATTTGGCCCTCTACTATCCTGTGGGGGAGGAGCCTGTGATGTACCCACTCCGTCTTGCCTCTGAACAACCATGACAGATGCAAGCTGCTGTAATAAAGAGGCAACCTGGTCCAATCGACCCACAACAGTGGATATCTTTGTCCTCATAGACTATAAATCTCACTCTAATCCATCCATGCAATCACCCTGTGCACCCTGTGGCTGTCGAGCTGGCGGAGGCATCTGTGGAGCTCCATCATCCTGCTATGCATCAGCCTACTATGCATCATCCTGTTGCACCTGATCCTGATGAGTTGCATCACCATCAGGCTGCGCTAAGGCCACTCTCTGTAACTGTACCAAGGGATCTAATATCCCAGGAATCTACCTAGCTGCATCAATCTGTGCATGTCTTTGAGCTCTCTGATGTCTATGCACTCTGTCCTGTCTATCTACTCTGGGCCGTCTAATAGCTACATCATCCTGTGCTCTATCCTATCTATACAAATGTGCAAATCCACAAAAAACCAAGATCACCTGCAAGCAAAATACCAGAAGCTGGAGCGAAAACCTAAGAGAGAGAGAGAGCAATGGTTTTGAGAATCTCAGCGGAGTGAGAGCAAAATTGTATTTCCCAAAAGTATGAACAATAATTACAAAAAGTGGCTTATAAGGTGAGAAACCCTAAAGCCGGAGAAAGCTAGGTTTGTGCATTTAATAATTAATAAACATATTAATTATTATGCACCTAAATGACAAGCTTAAGTGAAAAAAGAATAATAGTGACCTTTAATAATTAAATCAGATAGACTTAATTATAAAGGTAAATATACTATTACTCTAACACCCCCCCTTAAGCGAAGCTCAGGAGGAAACTAACCTAGCACAACTAAGAAAGCAGGAAAATGGGTCCCGGCAACAAGGCCTGATCAGGTACCCAACAACAAAGAAATCTCTGTGAACCGGGGAAATAGAGAAAACCCAGTGGGAAAAACCCTACCCCAAAAAGAGATACAACAACATGCTGAAAAGAAACATGAAGGAAGGAAGGACTCAACAAGACCCCCCAAGGACAACTTCCGTCACCCCGAGCATAGAACGCAACTGAAGATAGCGCGGAGATGCAAAGGGTTTGGTGAAGATGTCAGCAACCTGCGCGTCAGTGGGAATGTACTCCAAAGTGAGAACACCATCCTAAATCTGCTGACGGATGAAGTGCATATGAAGCTCAATGTGTTTAGTGCGCTGATGCTCCACCGGGTTGCGGGAAATGTGAATAGCACTCTGATTATCGCACCACAGAACAGTGGGACGATCAGGAGGAAAACCAAACTCAGTCATCAACTGCCGAAGCCATAAAATCTCCTGACTAGCATGAACTGCCGCTCTGTACTCAGCCTCTGTAGATGAAAGTGCTCGAGCATTCTGCTTCTTGCACGACCATGTGATAGGACCAGAGCCAAGACAAAAAACAAAGCCAGAAGTAGACTTCCGATCATCAACATCACCAGCCCAATCTGAGTCAGTGTAGCCAACAATGTGAGGAGCCCCTGAGGTGTAGTGAATGCCATACATAAGTGTGCCCTGAATGTATCTCAAAATACGCTTGGCAGCTTGCCAATGACTCTCATGAGGCTCATGTGAGAACCGAGAGACTAGAACAACTGCAAAGGAGAGATCAGGACGAGTGTGTGTCAGGTATAACAAACTGCCAACCAACTGCCGATACAAAGTAGCATCCACTGAAGGCGTAGTGCAAGAGGTAGACAAAGTAACACCCGACTGAAAAGGTGTGGGAGCAGGCTTGCAATCAAGCATATCAAAGCGCTGAAGCATGTCAAGAGCATACTTCTGCTGGTAAACAAAGATCCCAGTAGGTGACTGCACAATCTGTAGACCCAGAAAGAAGTGTAAAAGACCAAGGTCTGTCATCTCAAACTGCTCCATCAATGCGCACTGAACATCCTGAATCATAGAAGATGAGCTACCTGTGATGAGAAGATCATCAACATATAGCACAAGTATCAAAATCTCATCCTCAAGACACTGAATGTAGACTGTAGGATCGGAATGACAGCGTGTGAATCCTGTAGAGAGCAAAAAGGAGTCCATCTTCTCATACCAAGCCCGAGGGGCCTGTTTGAGACCATATAAAGAACGCCGAAGTCTGCAAACCAAGGAGGGATCCTGCACAAATCCTTGAGGCTGCTCCATGTAAATCTCCTCACTAAGATCACCGTGCAAGAAAGCACTCTTCACATCCATCTGAAAAATGGGCCATCCCTGAGAAGCTGCGAGGGATAAGACAAGGCGAATAGAGTTCATCTTGGCGACAGGGGCAAATGTCTCAGTGTAATCAATACCCTCAACCTGTGAAAAACCCTTCGCAACAAGACGTGCCTTGTACTTATCAATAGAACCATCAGCAGAAAACTTAGTACGATACAACCACTTGCATCGCACTAACTTTCTTCCCTTAGGAAGCGAACAAAGATCCCAAGTATGATTCTTCATCAAAGAAGAATACTCCTCCTCCATAGCACTGTCCCACTCAGTATGTCCTGTCGCTGCCCCAAATGTCTGAGGATCACCACAAATAGCATGACTCAGAAGACTGGAACCTGCAATATGAGACCGGGTGCGACGAGAGGTGGAAGGGTCACCAGCCAGAGATCCTGCAGCATCAACTGTAACACGAGCCCATCTAGGCATCTGTGGAGGATCCTGTGGTGGAGGTAAATGGGGATCACCAAGATCTTCATCCTCATCATCCTGAAACATAATTGGAAGAGAGGAGGGAGTAGTGGTGAGTGAAGTAGACTCTGGAAGCGGGGTATCGACTGCAGGAAGGTGCTCATCAAACTGGACATCCCGTCGAAACAGGACCTCTCTAGAAGTAGGATCAAACAACCTATATGCCTTAACATCCTCGCAGTAGCCAACAAAAATGAGGTGTCGGCTCTTCCGGTCCATCGCTTTCCTCTGAGCGTCAGGCACAAATGCCCATGCTTCACTACCAAAAATGCGAAATGAAGATACATCAGGCTTGACATGAGACCAAGCCTCCTCAGGAGTCATATGTCGAACTGCCTTGTGAGGCATCCGATTCTGAATATAGTTGGCACAATTGACTGCCTCTGCCCAAAAGGACGAATCCATGGACCTGGACTGTATCATACAATTAGCCATCTCCCGAAGTGTTCTGTTCTTTCTCTCTGCCACACCATTTTGCTGAGGGGTGTAGGGCACTGAAAACTGATGCTGAAGACCATGTTCAGAGAAAAAATCTCGGAAAGCCTGGTTCACATACTCCCCCCCATTATCTGTGCGTATCCGGCGAATAGAAAGACCAGATTGCTTCTCCACAAATATCTTAAAGACTCGAAATGAATCAAAGACATCAGACTTGTACTTCAAAAAGTACACCCATGTGCGCCTGGAGAAGTCATCAATAAATGTGAGCACATATCTGGCACCAGAAAAAGAAGGAGTAGGAAAGGACATGAGGTCACTGTGAATCAACTCCAATGGTGCCAAAGCACGAGTAGCTCGTCCCCGAGGAAAAGGATCCCTATGTTGTTTGCCAAGAACACAACCCTGACAAACCCCATCAGTGCAAGTAATCTGTGGAAGCCCAAGAACAAGTGCCTGTGTGCTCATCTGCTGAAGATATCTGTAATTGACATGGCCCAAACGCTCATGCCAAAGTCTACTCACTGAATCTGCATGTGCTATAAGACAGGAACCTGTGCCAACAGAAGACTCAAATCCATCAAATCTGTATAGGCGGGATGCAGTGTCAACACTCCCAGTAGCCACAATCATCTCAGTATCATGTAAGTCCCGAATAACCACATCATGTGGTGAGAACTCAACTGTCTTACCAGAGCCAGAGTGGCAAATCTGATAGATAGACAGAAGGTTCGTCGAAATGTCGGGGACAAAAAGAACATCCTGAAGAGAACCCCCAGCTAATGCAACTGAACCAGAACCCAAAACCGAAAGATGAGATGAGTTCCCAACAGCAATCTACGAAGTAGCGCAAGGAGCAATTGAGGTGACCAACTGCTGAGTGTGAGTCATGTGGTGAGAAGCACCGGAATCAAGAATCCAGGTGGGCCCAGAAGTCATAGCTCGTGCAGTAAGAGCATGACCTTTCCCTGCAGGGGAGGAGGTGGACTGGGGAGCTGAAATGTGATGCTCCTGCATGGCTTCCTCTAAAGCCTCCAAACGTTTCCAACACCTGGAAACGGGATGTCCATCCTTGCCACAAAAGCTACAGGTCTCAACTGATTTCTTCTTAGTCTTGGAGGTAGACTCAGTAGACTTCGAAGAAGATTTACCCTTAGAAGGGTTTGCTGGAGGTTTGGAATCATTTTTCTGTGTAGGTTTGGAGGAAGACTCATTGCCTGCGGAATCTTTCTTCGGTTTGCCTTTCGGTTTTGGTTTCCCCTGTGAAGACTGAGCAACCAACGCTTGGCTAGAAGAGCCAGAAGCATCCATCTGTTGGATCTTTGCCTGTTCCCGTGTCAACCGATCACAGAATGTCTCAAAAGAAGGCATGGTGTGCCTAGCACCCAAAGCATCCATGGAGTAGAAAGTGGAAGAAAAGATCTGATACTGTCCTCGCAACTTTGAGAGTATCAAGAAGATACACTCATCATCTGTCTTTGTTTTCCCACATCCCTGCAAAACTGAACGCAGAGACTTGAACTTCATCAAGAAGTCCTCAATGGTGGGAAAGCTGGTAGGAGTCAAAGTAGTCAACTCTGCATCAAGCTGAAGTGCCCTGAACTCATTAACTGTGCCAAACAAATCTGAAAACTTTTCCCAAATGGCCCTAGGAGTGGTCAAACCTTCCAAGTGAAAGAGGAGACTGTCGGAGATGTTCAGTGCAATCAAGCCCATGGCTTCATCCATCTTATTCCTGTGCTGAAGAATCTCAAAGGGACGTTGCAGGACAGGTTGGTTCTCATCCAGACATGACCATAAGCCACGTGACATAAGAAGTCTGGTCATGTGTGCTTTCCAGGTATGATAATTATGCGGTGTCAGCCGGGTCACAGAGGGATCCGACATTGAGAGAAGAAGAAGACAGAAGTAGAAGGGTCTTTTCTGAAGTAAATTACAGAAAGGAAAAACACCCCCCCACAATGTATAAATCAAACCCCCGTACAGCAAATAACTGAAAGCACAAAAAAAATGAGGAGAAAACCTGGACTACAGAAGCAGAGGAGGAAAGGAGAAGCCTTGACTTTGACGCTGAAAAAAAGAGCTCAAATGGCTGAATTAGCAAACCAAACCAGCATCATTGCGTCCGTCTCGGAAAGACCTTTCCGGTGATATATCATATGTCGATTTTCGAGTCCGTATGAACCCTGTAGGAGCAAAAACGCCCAAGTACCCCCAAATGAAAGCTCTCTGAAAAAAACCAGGGACGGCAAAAAATTTGACGGCCGTATGACCGTCACTGGGCCGTCGCTGACGTCAGCATGACGTCAGAACCGTACCGTCGGAAAAAAATTTTAAAACCGCCGAAAAAATTTTTCCAGCGCCGGAAAAAAGAGGTGACGTCAGCGTGTGACGTCACCTGCTGCAGTGGCCGGCGGAGGGGCGGCGGCGGCAGGGGGTGGCGGCACCGGAGGTGGCGGAGCGCAGGCGACGGGTGGGTCGGGCGCGGGCGGCGCCCTGGTTGAGCGGAGGCGGCGGCCGAGCGCGGAGGCTCAGCGGCGGAGCTCGGGGGCGCGCTGGCGGCGCGCTGCCCAGCAGCCGCTGCTGGTGGCGCGCTGGCGGCGCGCTGGCGGCGCGTCCTGTTTTGTAAAAAAAACCTTTTTTTTTTTTTATTTTCGAGAAGATTTTTTTTCGATTTTCGAGCCGTACGGCCCTGGTAGGGCAAATTTTTCTCCTGTGGTCACGGGGGCCAAACTGGGTCGAGTTTTATATGATTTCGACTCTCCCAGACCTTCTGAACGCAATGGCGGAGTCCGTTTCTGCTCAATCTGCTCCAGAAGTTCGTGCCTCCTTCAAAGTGACAGAAAACCCCAGAAACAAGCTGTGGCTGTCGTCTTCGAATCCAGACTCCAAGAACTTCAACCTCGACAGTGGCAGGGAGGCTCTAATACCATGTAAGATTTCACAAATGTGCAAATCCACAAAAAACCAAGATCACCTGCAAGCAAAATACCAGAAGCTGGAGCGAAAACCTAAGAGAGAGAGAGAGCAATGGTTTTGAGAATCTCAGCGGAGTGAGAGCAAAATTGTATTTCCCAAAAGTATGAACAATAATTACAAAAAGCGGCTTATAAGGTGAGAAACCCTAAAGCCGGAGAAAGCTAGGTTTGTGCATTTAATAATTAATAAACATATTAATTATTATGCACCTAAATGACAAGCTTAAGTGAAAAAAGAATAATAGTGACCTTTAATAATTAAATCAGATAGACTTAATTATAAAGGTAAATATACTATTACTCTAACACGAATCTCATCTCACCTTACCTCCCCCTACAGCAACCCGAGGATGTCTATGTCCTCGACCTCTCTGATGTCTACCACCCCTCTCACCATCACGACGTCCAGGAATAGGCTCAACCGGATCAATAAACTAAGGAAACCTATGGCGAGACCACCAATTCGCATACTCATGTGACATCCCAGCATCATCCATACCAGGAAGTATCTCCCATCTGCAAATAGTCATACCCGCAATCTGACCTAATGCAAACTGATAATCAATACATGGACCCCATAGAGAAATCTCTGCTTGTACTCGAGCATATAATGCATTGCCTTGAGGCATATCCTGAATCTGCCAATACTATCTCAAAACTCTGCCAAAGCAGAAGTGCTCAATAGTGGTAGGAGTGCACCCAATCATCTAGTGAGGGGCAAACATATATGGTAACTCATCACCATCCTCTCTCCAACGATCACAATCGAGATAAGGATGCCATATAACCTGATCCAGATCATCTATCTGACGTTTCCGGTAATCCAAATGACCCATATGATTTTGTATGACCATGCCTATATATAAGAAAGCGTAGGGATATCCCCGAGGTCAAACTCTGTCAAAAATAGGCCTAGTAATGGGAAGATGTTCCCATATCCACAACTGCAGAACAATAACACCCGCTGACAATGATGCACTACCTTGATAAACTACCTCATGTAAATCATGATACAACTGTGCCAAGATGCAGGAACCCCAATCAAACCGTCGAGGATGAGCAAGTAAATCCTCTATAATCCAGCCCCAATCGACTAAAAAACTGCGACCTCGCGGGTCAGGAAGAAGTAGACTGCCAATCAAGGCACCCAAAACTTCTAGTAATGTCAGAAAAGAGGCAAACTAAGGCCATGTAATAGTATCCCCATCTCCAATAGTGTTGTCCCCGAATACTCATTGGTAGATAGAAGAATCATAGGCAGAGTCATAGTACACCAACTCACCCCTGCAAGGAATCTGCAATAATCGATACACATCCTCTGGCGTGATTGTCATCTCTTCATATGGCAAGTGGAATGTGTTGTGGTCAGAGTGCTATCACTTCACCACTGCAGTCAATAAACCATGGTTCAGCTGGAACCATGGGAGATCAAGGAGGAAACTCAAACCACATCTCTCAATAACTCGAAACTCAGCTACTGAAAGTCTCTAACCTAAGTCAATAACCCAGGATGCAACTGAACGGACGTATAAAGTAGGATAATGATCCTGTTGGCAAGGTAAAGGAATAATATCAGTACATTGTATCAAGGAATTATCTCAAGTCAATCAAAAGTATCAAGTAATCACACTAAAGTATCATCATTCGTTTCTCTGTATCCTGAGAACGAAGTGACAGTCTCTAATCATATTGGTTTTCACACTAATTGATTTATCCTAGCAGTTAATATTCAAATCAAATTGACAAATCATATTCTAAAGTACTACTATCCTGATATCTAAACCAATGTTTTGTTGACAATCATAGACCTACACTAATTATCTGACTTTCTCATCAGGGGGTTATCAAATTGTTCATCAGATACGATCAACACATGTGTAAAAAGTATGGAAATTTTGCAAAAAATACATCAGGCGTGATTTTTCTACTGTCAGGCGACATTTTAACATAGGCGTGACTTAATTTGGCCCTAAGCGACTTTATTATTCTGCCAAGCGATAGATTTTGTATACGCAACAGTGAATTTGACAATGCGACAGAGGGTTTTCCATAGGCGAGAGTTAAATGGTTAGGTTTTGGATAAGCAATAACCTATTCAAAAAGGGGTATTTTTCCCTGGGGCAAGGCGACAGTTTTTTCCTGCCAGGTGAGACTTAAGTGTCTTTTAGGTGAGAGATTATTATGCGGAGGCGATAATAAAAACCATAGAAGCGCCAGTAAAAGACCCTAGGCGATAATCAATTATGTCCTAGGTGTGATTTCTTGAATGCAAAGCTACGATAAAACATGAAATTGCAATAAATGCTTAATAAGTGATCAATAAATGCAAAATCAAAGTTCCTAATGACTTACTGGAAGCCCATAATCAGCAAGTCTCGCATATCTCCGGCATCTCTCGAATCTATGCTCCCGAATCGACACAACCATCTCGAAATCACTAGAGAATCAGAGCAAAATCACCAAGGGTAAAAAGTAAAAATGAGTGGTAAAAGAGGGTTCTTAACCTATTTAAGGTAGTTTGACCTAATTTTGAACTTGAAATTAGCCATTGACTTCTCTTAGCATATCAAATCAAACCAGGGCACAATCATACATCGTGGGATATTCTCAATAGTCAGAAACTAAAATATATTTGCTATATCAAACGTCAATAATCATTTTCAAATCATGCAATTCATATGTTTTAATTTATGAGGGGGCAATAAGGGTATCAAATCAAAGTCACAATCATACATCCTGAAATCAGTGGGGCATCATAAAAAAATTTTGTATCAAGAGGTAGCAATCGATCACATAGGGAATCGCAATCAGGACATAAAGAATCTTTGAATCGGTGTTCTTCGCACATCGACTCAAAGAGGGGCATTTGTAGACATGAAAAATTGGTAAAAGGCTTAAATCAATCAAAAGGGGCATCAAATCATCAAAATAGCACGAAAAATCAATAAATGGAACAAAGGCAATTCAAATCAAAGGAAAATTCAATTAAATGATTAAATAAAGCTTGAAAAGGGGACAAACACTACAAAATTGATTAAATTCAATTAATGACATAGTTGTTGAAAGCAAAAATCAAAATGAACCTCTTACCCTTCATGGCTAAATTTAATTACTTTAATTAATTAATAAATCATAATTTCCCTCAACAAAGCAAATTGGAGACAAAATGGACACAAATCACTCACTTTTGTTGAAATGGTCCAGCCTTTTGAAACCATTTAAATGATTGTCCCCTCCTTGTCCCCCCATTTATGGACAAAGAAAAGCCAATTGACCTTACCCAAGCATAACCATGATCAACTCACTCTACCCCCTACCCTTGGGAAAATCCTATAAGTAGAAAGCATTTTGAGGCATTAAGGATCCATTCCATATCTTTGAATTGCAGCAAAGCTCTTGCAATTTGCATCCACACCACTCACTTGTCAATTTTAATAGCTTAATTGCTTTGATCATAGTAGATTGTTCATCAAATAGAGCTAGAATTTGATTGAATAGATCTTAATTGCATATCATATAGCTTAATTCTCATCTTTAGAGTGTCACTAGTGAGGATCATAGCTGAGAGCCTCATTTACCACATTATTTTAGAGATCCATGAGATGTTGATAGATTAATTGTGCATTGATTAGATTAGTTCTCACTCTAATTCTTGTTGTTCTTAGTTAATCTTTTAATTTCATGAAGGTGAATAATATCATCACACAGTAATCTACATACCATGTCTTTCTTTTATGGATCAACGAACCCTTTGGGTTATTCTATGTAGACTTCTTCTTCAAGTATTCCATTCAGAAATGCTGACTTGACATCCATTTGATAAACTTTGAATTTTTTGTGTGCAGCATATGCAAGTAGCATTCTAACACCTTCCAATCTAGCAATAGGTGAAAATGCTTCACCATAATCAATGCCTTCCTCCTGTGCATATCCTTTGCATACCAATCTAGCCTTGTTTCTTGTTACTTCACCATTTTCATTTAGCTTGTTCCTGAATATCCACTTAGTACTGATAACATTCTTATCTTTACGTTAGGGTACTAAGGTCCAGGTTGTGTTCTTCTCTATCTATTCTATTTCCTCTTTCATTGCATTAACCCATTCATCATTTTCTAATGCAACTTTTACATTTTTCGGTTCATAATCACAAACTAGACATGTACCTTGTCTTGCTTTGCTCCTTGTTTGCATGCCAGCTTGTTTGTCTCTAATAATTTGTGTCTCAAGATGATGTCTCCTGAAAAATCTCATCAATACTCTATCTCTTCTTTCTTGTTCATCCTGTGTAGGTTCATTTGCTTGCTCGGTATGTCCATCATGCTCATCGATTTCTCTTTCCTATTGTTCAATATTATTTTCCTATTGACCGGTTATCACAGGCTGTGGATTTGATAGATACTCTGGTTGTTCAATGTAAGTGAATCTACCATAGTCTTCTAGTTCCTTTATACATTCCTCTATGTTCTTTTCATCAAACGAATCAACTTGGACATTAGTTCTTTCAATCATTTTATTTGTAACCTTGTTAAGACATTTATATGCTTTACTTTTAGTGGAATATCCCAGAAATATCCCTTCATCACCCTTTCAATCAAATTTACCATTTCTCTCATCCTTCAGAATAAAGCATTTACTTCCAAAAATTTTGAAATAACTAACAGTAGGTTTGTGTCCAAACCACAACTCATAGGGTGTCTTGTTGGTGTCCTTCTTCAGTTGAACTCGGTTAAGAACATATATTGTAGTGCTAACAGCTTCTCTCCAATATGTTTGGGCAACATTCTTTTGCAACATCAATGTCCTAGCACAGTCAACTATTGACCTGTTCCTTCTTTCAACAATGCCATTTTGCTGAGGTGTCCTCGGTGCAGAGACCTGTCTTTTAATACCATGCTCATTACAGAAATTAGTAAATTCATCATAGATAAATTCACCTCCTCTATCAGATCTTAGGCATTTCAATTCCTTACCAGTCTCTTTTTCTACCTTAGCTTAATACCACTTAAACATCTTAAATACTTCAAATTTTTCTTGTAAGAACATAACAGTCATCAATCTAGTATAGTCATCAACAAAAAGAATAAAGTATCTATCACCATAATAACTCTGAGTTCTCATAGGACCACATAGGTTGGTATGAACCAACTCAAGTATCTTCTTTGTTGAATAATCCTTGCTTTTGAAACTAGATTTAGTCATTTTCCCTTTTTGACATTCATGACACATAACATGATCAGGTTTTGACAAGTTAGGTAGACCTCTAACTATTTTCTTTTTACTGATCTTAATCATGTTATCAAAATTCACATGGCATAAACTTTTATGCCACAACCAAGCATCTTCATTTTTCATCATCAGAAAAGAAGACTCATTAGTATCAAGATAAAACATATTACCTCTTGATTGTGCTCCAGTTCCAACTAGTCTTCCTCCATCATCAAATATTTTCACTTTCTTTCTCTCAAAAGCAACTCGGTGACCTAAATTGTTTAGCTATGCCACACTTAACAAGTTATAGTTTAGTCCATCTACCCAATAAGCATTATCACATTTTATCCTATCATTTATCATCAAGGATCCTTTACCTCTTACCATACAGGGTGTGTCATTACCCATCTTAATAGATCCTCCATCATATTCTTCAAGTTGATCAAATTTATCTTCATCACCAGTCATGTGATGTGTACAGCCACTGACTATGATCCATGTATTATGTTTGTTAACTCTAGAGATCAGTGTTGTTTCTACATGTTTTTCTTCTTCCTCAAAGTCATCTTTCATAGCAACAAATACAACTTCTACATCATCATCAAAATTAGATTCAAATTCATTATCTTTAGCTATGTAACATACCTTTTTTTCTTTTTCATTACTGTCTTGGTTATCTCTGTTGTGTCGGCAGCCTCTATTGAATCTACTGCTATAGTTTCCTTCAGATCGGTTGGATCTTTCATCATCTTTCTTATGCAGACATCTAGTAGCAATGTGGCCAACCTCTTTACAGTTAAAGCATGCAAAAGGTAGCTTACCTCTATACCTTCCTTTACCTTTAGGTAACCTTCTGGCCATAAGAGCTTCAAGTTCATCAAGCTCATCATCGATATTTCTATCACTATCATTATTCTTATTCTTCTTGCTAGACTTACCAATCTTCAGAGAAGTCATGAAAGCAGACTCAATAGATGGTACAACACTGTTATCAAAGTTATTCAATTCAAAGGTTGTGAGCTTACCAATTAGATTGTCAAGTGTAAGTACATTACCAGATGCAGACCTTGTTTCATGAATAGTAGATATTCTGATTGTGTAAATCGGCAATAAGGTTCTGAGTACTTTTCTTACAACTATCTCTTCACTAATAACTCCATCAGATGCTCTAATAGCATGTACTACCTCTTTTAGTCTATTTGTGTATTGCACAATATTCTCACCTTCCTTCATCTTCATATCATCGAATCTGCCCATTAAGCTTTCAGCTCTGGCTCTTTTGACATTCACATCTCCACTGTAAACTTGAGAAAGTTTATCCCACATGGCTTTTGCAGTAGTGCAACTCTTAATATCTTCAAATTTAGCATTGGTACAGGTAGCAACAATCTCCATCATAGTAACATTGTGTTCATGCATGTCTTTCAGTTGATCAATGGTCAAGGGACTAGTGGTCGGTTCTATATAGCCATTCTCCAACAGTTCTAGTGCAGAATTCCCAATTCCAGATATGTGAAACTTCATCCATCTTTGACATACTACGAAGTTCTCTTTGTTCAGTCTTGGCACTTCCCTCTTATACATTTTGAGATCTTTATACTGAAGTCCTTAAAACTCTGTTCTAAGCAACTAATGCTCTGATGCCAATTGTTAGAATAACTGAGAGGGGCGTGAATCAATTAATCACTATCCCAATACAAAATGTATAATCCAAAAACAAATACTTCAACTTCTACTGCTCGGCAACTTAAAATACTTTACTGTATGTGCATTTACTGATTACCAGTCTAAAACAAATAGTAGTTACAGATCAAATCAAATATGAAACATGCAAATATGACATCAAACAAACATCACAATCAACACATAACACAAGAGATTTAACGTGGAAACCCTGTGAAGGGAAAAACCACCTGGGACCGACAACCCAAAAATATTCATTCTTCTGAAGTGAGGTTGGTGAAGACCCAACCTTGTTAAAGGTTACAAACACACTATTAGGTGTGACCTTGTTAGAGGATTTAAGACCAACCGTTATCATCCAACCAACAGTCACTCTGGGGTTGACAGGATAACAATGTTCATTCTATGAATGATACATAATAAGAATTTCTTAGTCCACTCAATTAAGAGATTTGACTGTGTAAAATGGTTGAATATGTAACAGTAGGTGATCTGATCTATTACAACTTCAATTGCAGATATACAGATCAATATTCAACTCATACAAATCTTTCTGATCAATGTAACATTTCTGATTCAACAATATATCAACTTACTGTCCATCAGTAATTACTCTCTGTCGCTTGGTAATGCTCTGCAGTAGGGTTCTCCTTAACCAATATGATCAGAATGCATGAAAACTTGTTCACACGATGATTTTGCAGTTTCCTTTTCTTCCGGCATCACACTCACTTATGAAATCTCCAGTCTCTTATATAGACATGTAAACCATTTTCTTCTGCTCCATCATATTTTTTTGCTTAATCATCTTCGTTGATTTTTCCTCTTAAACATACCTCAGCACTTGTGTCAATAACACATTTGATTCTCAATCCATTAGATCTTTCCATAATTTTGTTAGTCATTGATCATCATAACAAACTTTATCTGTTACCTCGAAATCATACACTTTCCAGCTCATCAATCCTTATCGGCTAAACTAGTCATTTAATTCATTTTGTTCTTCTCAATTAACAAAGAAATGTGTCAGTGAACACAAGCTTGATTTACACTGTGCTCAGTATACACTACACTCCATCGGTGTATACTGAAATTCTTCATTAACCGACAACACTGCTTTGTGTCTTTAGACTCTTTTCCTCATCATAGATGAATGCAACATAATCAAGTCAATATCATAAGGTCATAGACTCATCAACAAGTTACTCAATGTATTCCTTATCCTCATCTGTCATATCCATCTTCCTCATGTAGATATATCTATTCTTCATCTCTTTCACTCTTTTTATATAGATGTTTCGGTATAGTAACTTACAAGATAAGTGTTGTCAAACTAGTTGACATCAATGACAACATAATACTAATTTAATCATCTTACATATCTAATCAGTCAGCTCGATGATCTCTAATCACAAATTCTTCAATCAGGTTCTTAATCGGTTCTAGTTCATCAATATAATGATTTAACCATTGGAAAATTTAATGATTTACAAATTCTAAAACTATATTCATAAAGGTTTCATACAATTGGTTTGGGATCATTTCATTTTGTTTTGTGAAAAATATTTTATGCCCTAGTAGGAAGGGCTTATGAATGTCTAAGCTTTGGAGCAGTAAAATGGGTCTCAGAGTGGAGACCATGATTTAAAAGAATCTTTGGATTTGGCTCATCTTTTGATATGTTTTAAAAGGAATTGTTTGGAAAAATTACACTGGAGAGATTTAAAAGGTGATATCTAAACCAAAATTTATGAATAAAAGATTTATGTATAGAAATCAGGTAGTGTGAACGACAAATTAAAAACTTGAGTAGTGAATTGCTTTGTTTGGCTAATCAATGATGTCTGATGGATTGAAAAGAAAGTTTGTATATTTATTTAGTGGTTTTTGAACCAATGAGTTTTGTGTTGATATTGAAAAGGTTAATTTGAAATCAATGTGTGATGGGTGTGATATTGGATGGATTAAGTGCAAGTTGATTTTGAAGATTTGGGGTTTGATCTTGCTAGATGCCACTAATAAGTTGTCTAAATCTTGGTTGGATCAAATTTATCCTTAGGAAAATATTGGTTATGATGGATGCTCTACATCATAATGATATCAGATCCCATTAAAATATTTGGGCTTAGCATCTTGTTTGTGTTTTGGTTTAGTTAATGTGTTGTCATTGCAGGTGTTTATCCACTAGCTGTGAAGAAGAACATTTTAGGTTATGTATATGGGAGGACAAGAGAAGGTTTTTCATGACCATTCTACAATGGAGTGTAAGCAAGGTAGAAGGTCCAAAGAGGAAATCATCTTCCAGGATCTACTGTTGGGTAAGATGAATGGCCAAGTTGGTTGCAAGCAACGGATTGTGATTATATAATTATTTAACCATTGGTTTACATATTCTAAAACTATATTCATAAAGGTTTCATATTCAATTAGTTTGGGATCATTTGGTTTTGTTTTGTGAAAACTATTTGATGCCCTAGTAGGAAGGGCTTATCAATGTCTAAGCTTTGGAATAGTAAAATGGGTCTCGGAGTAGAGACCATGAGTTTTAAAAGAAGCGTTGGATTTGGCTCATCTTTTGATATGTTTTAAAAGGAATAGTTTGGAAAAATTACACTGGAGATATTTCAAAGGTGATATCTAAAAAAAAATTATGAATAATAGATTTAGGTATAGAAATTAGGCAGTGTGAACAACAAATTGAAAACTTGAGTAGTGAATTGCTTTCTTTGGCTAATCAATGAAGTCTGATGGACTGAAAATATATTTTTTATATTTATTTAGTGGTTTTGGAACCAATGAGTTTTGTGTTGATATTGAAAAGGTTAATTTGAAATCAATGTGTGATGGGTGTGATATTGGATGGATTAAGTGCAAGTTGATGTTGAATGAGTTGATTTAGATTTGGGGTTTGATCTTGTTAGATGCCTCTAATAAGTTGTCTAAATCTTGATTGGGTCGAATTGATCCTTAGGAAAATATTGGTTATGATGGATACTATACACCAGATTTCTATCAGAGCCCATCAAAACATTTTGGCTTAGCATCTTGTTTGTGTTTTGATTTTGTTAACGAGTTGTCATTGCAGGTGCTTATCTACTAGCTGCAAAGAAGAACATTTTAGGTTATGTGTATGGGCGGACAAGAGAAGGTTTGTCCTGACCATTCTCCAATGGAGTGTAAGCTGGGTAGAAAGTCCAAAGAGGAAAGCATCTTCCAGGATCTATTATTGGGTAAGATGGATGGCCAAGTTGGTTACAGGCAAGGGTTTGCGATTATCTAATGATTTAACCATTGGTTTACATATTCTGAAACTATATTCATAAAGGTTTCATATTCAATTGGTTTGGGATCATTTGGTTTTATTTTGTGAAAAATATTTGATGCCTAGTAGGAAGGGCTTATGAATGTCTAAGCTTTTGAACAGTAAAATGGGTCTCGGAGTAGAGATCGTGAATTTTAAAAGAAGCGTTGGATTTGGCTCATCTTTTGATATGTTTTAAAAGGAATAGTTTGGAAAAATTACACTGGAGAGATTTCAAAGGTGATATCTAGAACAAAATTTATGAATAACAAATTTAGGTATAGAAATCAGGCAATGTGAACAACAAATTGAAAACTTGAGTAGTGAATTTCTTTGTTTGGCTAATCAATGATGTCTGATGGATTGAAAAGAAAGTTTTTATATTTATTTAGTGGTTTTAGAACCAATGAGTTTTGTGTTGATATTGAAAAATTTAATTTGAAATCAATGTGTGATGGGTGTGATATTGGATGGATTAAGTGCAAGTTGATGTTGAATGAGTTGATTAAGATTTGGGGTTTGATCTTGTTAGATGCCTCTAATAAGTTGTCTAAATCTTGATTGGATCTAATTGATCCTTAGGAAAAGATTGGCTATGATGGATACTCTACATCAGATTGGTATCAGATCCCAACAAAATATTTGGGCTTAGCATCTTGTTTGTGTTTCGGTTTTGTTAATTTGTTTTCATTGTAGGTGCTTATCCACTAGCTGTAAAGAAGAACATTTTAGGTTATGTGTATGGGAAGACAAGAGAAGGTTTTTCATGACCATTCTCCAATGGAGTGTAAGCTGGGTAGAAGGTCCAAAGAGGAAAGCATCTTCCTGGATCTACTGTTGGGTAAGATGGATAACCAAGTTGGTTGCCAAGAAACTAGGGAAAGAGAAATGATGGGAAAGAGGAATGATGGACAATGTTTCCTCCCACTCCTTCTAATTTGGTGACAAGGTCAAAGATGTATAGGTTTAAAATTTTATTAAATACAAGTATATAAGATTTCATTCCATCCTGGTATTCTTTCAAAGGAAAAATGACAAGGGGTTTTTTCAATGGGGAAAGCACAAATCAATGGTCAATATGAGTTGACCCTCACACACAGCACCTACTTGGAAGGAAATGGTTGCTTATTTATTTTTTAAATGTAATAAACAAATGCCAGCAATAGGCCTAGGGTTTGGAAATTATTATTATTACTACTACTACTACTACTACTACTACTATTATAAAAAGTGCAACATAAAATATGATAAATATATGTATTTATCTATATATTTGTTTTATTTAAAAGAATTATGTGTGTGTGTGTGTGTGTGTGTGTGTGTGTGTGTGTGATTTTTTATTTTTGTCTATCATATATATAGATTTATTTATTTTTATTTTTTCATTTGCATCGAATGAATATTTCCAAAATTTATATATTTATATTTTTAACATAGAATTTAATATTTTAAATAGAGGTGTCATGCCCAAAATTTACTAACCAATTACACAACAAATTTTTTTTAAAGTGATCTGTGAAGGAGTTTCGCTCAATGGTTAAGTGTAATTGACAATGAATTAATCGGTCAGAATTTAGAGTCAAGTCAACTAAGACGTAACTCTCAAGTTCAGTCTACTAAATCTACACCATGACTATGGTTTAGACTGAAGTGGTAATTAGGTGGTCTTAGTTGAAGTTTCGGTCATAAGAGTATACACAGAGATCAAGGTCGAACACAAGGTTAACCTTATCCCAAACTTTAATTTCATAAGGGAAACAATTCATAGATGGACATTAGCCATTCTAATATACTCTGTTTGAGCCTAATGTCAAATGTCATGCAAACAGTAACCACTAGGATCATTACATATCTAAATATTAATCTAACAAAGTTATTAGCATAATAATGGATTAATTTTATTAACCATAATGTAACTAAAGATTGCTATAAGATCTTCTAGTTATATTATACATTGGGGATCCCATATTAATGACCCTCAAGAGATTAAATTAAAGAAACCTACAATCTAATATCAATTATAAGCAGTTACATAAGCTATAGAATTAACTTAATTAATTCCTTAATGAACTTAACATACTAACAATAAGTTATTTCCTTAATTACTAATTGATTAAATGTCCTACCAAAAGCAATTAATAATTAAAAAAATAAATCATCTTAATATCAATTCACAAAATTAACTTCAATGTATTTATTATACTAGTCTTATTTTAGCTAATTATCAATGAACAAAATAAAACATTAACAGAACAAGTGAGTACATCAAAACTATATCAAGGCACACTTACCATACTAAATTAGTAAAATCTTCTAATTAAATACTTCCATTACAATACTATCACTAGATAATTTGTTTTATATAGATAAATCCTTGCCCATGAATAATCTATCTCCTAACTGACAAACCCATCCCTTTAACATAATATCCTATTAACTAATAATTAATATATTATATGGGAAGTATAACATGTTAACACTAAACCCCCCCCTAGCTTACTAATTGTTTGATTTATTAAATTAAAGAAGTCACACAAAATAGAATAACAAATAATCTAATCTGACGGGACATGCCTCCTATAGATTATAATTAACAATTAAAAAAAAACTAAATAACAAAAAGGCTACTACTATATCCTAAAGCTAACCTACTAACCATATTAGCCTTAGCACCTACTAGCTACCCTATCCACACCTCAAATCACCCACGCTCTACACGTTCAGTGCAAAGTCTTAGTCAATTTATTAATACATTGATTTCAAATAGCACTTGAAAATTTATTTTCTAAACATAAGACCTTATTTCGTAATATAAGGCAGAGACTCCTGCTGTGCACAGCTCTTGTTAAATTAAAGAAGTCACACAAGATAGAATAACAAATAATCTAATTTAACAGGACATGCCTCCTATAGATTATAATTAACAATTAAAAAAAAACTAAATAACAAAAAGACTACTACTATATCCTAAAGCTAACCTACTAACCATACTAGCCTTAGCACCTACTAGCTACCCTATCCACACCTCAAATCACCTAAAGGGGCGCATAACCAAGAGGGGACAAGGGAGTACCTCTTGGCAGGTTTGGGCCCACCTCCCAAAACCTTTTTCCAAGCCCCTAAGCTAAAACTCACGCAGGAAGGAAGAGGGGAGTTTGAAATGAGTTTCAATCTCTTCAAAAGCAATTTAATCCCCCCCTACCTTTTACGCTGGCAAGAGAGTGGGCTTTGACCCAAGGAAAAAGGGAATTAAGTGTTGTAATTTAATGCAACACATATTCCCCAAATTCCTGCGCCAGATTTGAGGATAAAGGGTATTTAAAAAAAAGGTTGATGTTGGATATAATTTTCTTTAAGAGTTGCATAAAGAAGTGGGTCCCACTTGCACCCAAGGGGAGAATATAAAGCTTCTTTTTGGATTGGAGAATTATTTTGTTTAATGATAACATGGGTTGACTAGGAAATTAGTGTGTGATAGTTAGGTTAGTTTAGGAGTTTTAGTTTATGTTAACTCTATTTAGGAATCTAAATAGGATGAGAAGGAATATTATTTCTGGTATGAGAATATTTTCCTTCTCATACAATTTTCAGAGAGCATTTTGCTCTTGAAAATTGGAAAGTGTTATTGTAAGAAAATATGGTTTCTCCTTTCATACTTGTTGCTTGTTTATATATATATATTTTTTTATCCATATAAATGCATAGATTTACTAGTGTCTAAACTAAGGAGATTTGTAAGTTGAATATATTTGTTATAATAGAAATTTCACATAGTATTCCATTATTTTACTTTGTTCATAGATTTATATTACAATTTGAAGAGATTTAGAGGTGGTAATGCTGTTCTCATCACAAGTAGTTTTTATAGAGTTTGAAGATTGTCAAGGTAGGATAGAATATAATAAACGTAAACATAAACAAATTCAATCAACACATTAAGAGATTTCCCAATATTCATTTCAATGAAATTTTTTCCTTAAACAACACATTACTTTCTCTTTATCAACTTGGATAAACATTTAAATGAAAGAATTGCACCTCCATTTCAATTAAGTAGAATGCATCAACATGATAGCAAGGAATCCTTATTTGCATTTCAATCAATGGAATAACATTTGGTAACCATACATGATTGATAGTATCAAAGAACATGATATTCTCACTTCACTTACAATATACCATTTCATGATACTCCAATAAAGAGAAGGTTAACACTATCCAAATCCACAAATATGCTCCTTCTACAAGGAGAGGTTTCTTCATTTTCAAATGCAACAAAAATGAGGATCTTACTTCCAAGATCTACCAAAACAAATACATGTGGTGTCTTCATACAAACACATCCAAAGAACGAACTCCATCAAGCTTCTTCTACATGAAACAAGACTTCAATACCTGCAATAAAAATAGGGAAGAAACCATGGGATGCTCACCTCCCATCCTAGGCCTCTCATGAGGCCACCCCCGAGCTTGGGGAAATCACATTAAATGGGATACATACACTCATACACAAACACTCACAAGAAAACATACAATTGTAAAAACTCAAATTTGTTCAAGGGTGAAACTAAGAAATTCCAAGAACTTCTTTTGTGGGGTGTGGGTGGACAACCCATGGAGACAACCATTGCATAAAAACAACAAGGCCACACATGGACCCAAATAACACAATTTCATAACAAGGCTCACATGGCCAATCTTCCCTCCTTATACCCCCAATGCCTCATGGGCTAAATGCAAGGTTACTTGGGGAAAATCATTCACCCAAGCTTCATCCTTCCCCACACATGGAGGAGACTCTACACATGGAGTTGTCTCCATTTCCCACACCCCCTCTTGGTTGCTCTTCTCTCCCAAGGGTGAGTGAATCCAAGAGTATACAACCCAAATACGATTACAAAAGAAAACACATGACATGATTGCTCTCACCATAACCAACCATGGGGAGCTAAAACACAACAAAGAAACAAATGCAAAGCTTCCTCCATGACCAACCATGGGGAGCCAAATAAAACATAAACTCATATCTTTACTGCAACAAGAGTGAGAGAAATACCCAACCTCAAGTCCAAATGCCAAAATGAAGGAGAGTTGAGCCCTTTTCCCCATTTCCAAACTTTTTCCTCTTCTAACTTTGGTGATCTCTTAGGATAGAGAATGGGTGAACCACAAAAATGTTCTCCAAAATTCTACTAAAAGGACCTCTAAACCAACTCCCAAAATCTTAGGGGAAAGTAAGCCCTCCCATTGGTTTACAAAACCCCAAACCTTACACACCCCTCTCCTCATAAAGGTGGTCCTTGAAGGTGGGTGACTTAGGACTTCTCCCACAAGAAAGATGGTCATGAAAGTACTTTTTGAGTCATGTGACAAGATGTAATTTTCGCTCAAGATTAAATATGTACTTTTGGAGAGGCCAAAAAGTCAATCTTGGACTTCTCCCATGTTGAAAATACCCCTAACCCAAAGGTACATGGAATGGGTTAGCTAAAAATGTATAAAACCACTCCCTAAGGCCACTTTTAACCTTCTAAAACTCATGATTAAGAGTATGCAAGAAAATGTAAGATGGGGACTTCATTATGGGGTCCTATGACAAGTGGGTGTGCTTAGGTTTTCCCCCAAAAGGCTTCTAGAATGTGCTCTCACTCAACCACATAGCATACCTTGCTAACATTTAACACAAGTGTCAAGTGACACTCACAAAATCAACTTTAGACACAAGGTATGTTTAAATTGTTGCAACACATAACACTTCCTAAACACACATATCCAAATTACTGTTACGAATAAAATACTTTACAATAAGGCCTCGAGTCTATTCATAGATGGGGCCTTGGCTTAACTGATTGCACATACATTCAATGTGATTTCCCCGAATATATTTCCATGGTCCTTCCACCTGCAACACCTCAATGCAGCATCAGTAATTCAAGGAAGAAAACCAATACGAATAAACATATAAGATATAACATCTTCAATTTAATCAAAATTCAATTGCATATAGCCATGTAAGGTACATTTATCAAATCAGCTCAATTTCAACTGCATAAGATCATATAGGGTACAATAATCAAATCAATACACTTTCAATTGCATAATTCAATTGCATCTTTAATGCATACTAATCTCGTAATTCAATTGAAATCATGGTCATCAATAATCTAACATCATCATAAGGTAATCATCAATTACTCATAACACCAATGCAATGAAGATGTCTAACATGATATTCATTTGCAACATAGAATTCAATTGCATTCTTACAATCACTTTCTCATATTTCATAATTCAATGCATACGTCTAATCACTTTCATATAGTGCATAATTCAAATGCATATAATTTTATACACACAAGTTATAATTTCTATTGTGTAATCAAAGTCACATAAAGTATAGTGCCCTCATATAGATCATAATCCAAATGCAGGCTTGCAAACATATAGAATACATTCATTCTTTCAATTCAATTCAATCTACATAATTCGATTGCATAGCTCCATAGTACTCCTAATCCCAAAGATATCACCTCTGTCATTGCAACACTTAGTTGATAGGTACTGATATGAAGGTATAATATATAGGTCTATCCCAAGGTATAATTCCATTAGGGATTTACCAATCATCCAGATACTACAAAACCCCTTAATCCTCCGACATCGAAATGTTGAGGAAAAGGTGGAAACGGGGTGGGCCTTACAAGAGGGATTAAATAAACTCAAGATTCAAGATAATGGCTATCATCAATATTTTTTTTTTTAATAAATTTTCTAAAATAAATACTATATATATATCTTGAAATGAAATAATCAATGGATAAATGAGAGACCAAATTTAAGGAAATAATTAGACATGAAGAAGACAAGCTTTTTAATTGAAATTACAAAGGTTCAAAACCCTACTCCAAATGGAAGAATTGAATTCAAAGAGATAAGAAGGTCAAATCCAAAACTAGAAATCTAAAGCTTTCAAAACCTAAATTCTTTAATCCCAAAATTCATCTGAATGGAAATTCTTCAAAACTTGATTGAATAATCCCTCAAATGGCCTCCTAGATCTATAATATAGAAAGTCCAAGAAGCTAGTGTTTGAAAAGTGCAACCCTAGTTAGAAAAATAGAACTTAACTCTAAAATCAATAAAAACACTTAACTCAATTTTCAACTTGACTAAAGTTTGCACAATTGAACTCTTAATTTGAGTTCAACTTTGTTTTTATCAAAAACTTATTTATTCAAAAGTGCATGATTTAATTTAAATAACTAACTGAATTCTGATTTTCAAACATGCAACTTTGAAATTGAAAGTCAAAGTTAAAGTAATTCATTACTCAATTGGAGATAAAAATAACAATTTTGATTTAATATTAATTAAATATTTAGTTACTATATTTTGACTTTAATAATTAAATCATTTAATAAATATATGTATTTAATTCATATTTAATATTTATATTTTAACATTTAAAAGACCTATAATTATTTATCCTTTAATAATTAACCTTAATTAATCCCTTAATTAAACCATTTATCCACTACATGAGAGAAAGAAACATCAACCTAATGAATGCATGCATACTCAAAAAATAAACTAAATCAAAATGCAACAAACATACTCGATATGTAGTACCCACCCATAGTTTTCTTTCGGTTTTATATTGCCAAACTCTTTTATGCCACTTTAATGTGTGCGTTGATATTTGAATTATTATGTGGTTTTGGATGTATGACATTACATGGTGATTTTGATGATTGAATAATTATAGATATTATATATATTTGCAATTATATGATATAATTTAATTTGATGACAATTATTTACATGTTTAAATGATGTTTATGGTTATGATTATACTTACCCCATACTTGCATGTGTATGGTTATCATGTATGATTTTAATTTCCTATTTGGCATGTTTGATATGGTTGAGAGACAGAGTCATAATTACCTGCTTGTAGGATCCACACGATGTCCCAATCTCCACCATTGCTTGTTATATATGTGTGTTTGTGTGTACATGTTAGTCTTTTATGCAGGTTTGCAGGTACCAAACATCAAATTCCCTGAATTGTCAGGATGAGCATGCCCTATCGCAAGTATTGGAGTTGATGAGAAAACATTAATCCACAGCTCCCAAGAACACCTACATGCAAACACCTATCACAAAAAGAAGAGAGAAGCAAATAGCTATGGAGGTCTGAACGCAATGATCCATGAGAGAGGAGACATCCTTGATGTGCAAAAATAAAAGTTGCACCAATCATAATGAAATATTATTGTGTTGAATGATGTTAAGAATACAAAGGAGATCAATCCTTATAAAGGAGATCTGAAACCCTAAAAAACAAAAGTGCATATAATAATCAATTTAATTATTGCATGACTAATGCATGCATGTTTATATTTAAGATGACTAATGCATGAGTGATTTAAATATAAAATGAATAATGCAAGAGTGTTTTAACTATAAACGAATAATGCAAATGCATAGAGTGAAATCTTAAGACGAGAATAACGTTAATTTAATCAACATAATTAAATTAATACTTTTTACTCTAACACTCCCCCCCCCTTAAGATGAGAAATAATGCAACTATAAAAAATGCAAGAAGAAAGCAAAGGAAACTACATTGCTGAAAGAAAATGGATCCCAGCAACAAAAGGCCTGATCAGGTACCCAAATACAAAAGAGAGTCTATGTAAAAAAGGAGAAATAGATAAAACCATATGAGAAAAACTCTACTCCAAAAAGAGATGAAGACTAGTCTGAAGGACTAAAGAAGCCTCCAAAACTAGGGAATGTTCCAAAAAATAGGAACAAGGATGAACATGTAGAATATCACTGAAGCAAGAAGCTGCAAACTCTGTCAAGAAGTAACTATTGATCTAAAGATCCTCCACTGAAATATGACTAGGTAGATAAGACTATAATCTGCACGAGTTCCCTCAAATGACACTACTCAAATCAAGAGGCAAACAAAGGCAAACAATTGAACTCAAAGATATAGATGGTATAAAACAACAAAGTATGAAGAGTTGATCAATCAAATATGGAAGTGTGCCTCCAAAAATAGGAAATAAAGAGTGTCCATATGGTAAATGATCCATCTTACTGAAATGCATAGGTATCTAGCCACTACATCTGCCTAGTACATAGGAACAAATGCTAAATATATAGCTCACACTATCAAACCAAGGAAGCAAAAGAAGGATTAGTAGAAACCCCCCCATAATGCTAACAAGGGAGTAATGATAGGTACACTGAAAAATGACATCCAATATAAACTACATGATGAAGAACTTGGAACATCAAAGGTGTAGAGAGAGTACAAACACAAATAAAGATACATGAGACTAATGTCATGGAAGGAACACTCACTTGACAAAGGTGGATGTAAAACAAAGGAAAACATCAAACCCCCCATGGCACTTTATAATGTAGTGAGAGTACAAAGAGCAGGAACATGTGCAAGATCCCATACATGCAATAGAATGACACTTAATCTCAGTGCGTGTGCATAAAATAATGCTACAAAAGTGAAGTATACACAGCTCAAAGAAGAGTGAAGTCTGTTGATACAACAGAGTAGCCAAAGATGAGCCATCCCTCAAAGGGAAGAGATCACAGGACTTGTAACATCCAAGATATCTACCAAATTGCAAAAAAGAAATAAACTGCATAAAATATACCTGGAGAAGAATTTGGAAAAATGATTCACAACATTGGAAGGTCTCAGAACAATCTTTCCAACAATATATCATTTTCCTAGAACGGAGTCCGGATGCACAAGATAGAGCTCCCAGAGTGCAAAAATGAATATTTGGATTTAATAGTAAAAAATCACCATCAAAAAAGAAAAATCAAAAATTCAAACCTACATATCTGGGTAGCGCTTGCAACCAGCTTTTCGACGATATCTCGTTTGCCCAATTTTGACACCGCATGATCAAGCTATAAGCAAAATACCAACAACTGCGTTAGAGGGCCCAAAAAGGTGTAGAAAAGGGTTGGTGTAGTGATGACATCAGCAAATGACTGGCCTAAAATTGACGGTCGTATGGCCTTCATGACCTAAATCCTCCTGGGGGCTAAAAAAATGCCCCCTGGTCACTTGGGTGACTAGGGGGCTACGGTTGGGAGCTGAGAATTAAGCTCTTGGTCGTTGGCCCCTCGCATGCAACCACAGGCTAGTAGATAGAGTGATAGTAGTTACTAGGTGGTGCCGCTGGTGGTGGTCGTTAGCGGCACCATTAGTAAACAATTTTTTGCCTCAAATTGCGTGCCAGAGCTATATGGCCTGGAATGTAAAAAAAAATTCCTCAGAGGCCAACTTGTCCAAATTTAACAAATTGTATATGAAAAATGGGGGCTCTTGGGCACTCTAAATGCAACGGTGAGGTCTGTTTGAGCCCAAAGTGACCAGAAAAAAAGGTCCCCCTAAATCCAATAGAAAATCTTCTAAAAATTATAGATCTGACGAACAAGGCCGAATCGCTCAGGAAGAGGTCATGGAAAAATATGTTTGAAGCTCTGATACCATGTTGGAGTTGATGAGAAAACAACCCATAGCTCCCAAGAACACATGCATCCAAACACCTATCACATAAAGAAGAGAGAAGAAAACAACTATGGAGACCTAAATGCATTGATCCACAAGAGATGAGACATCCTTGACGTGCAAAAACAAAAGTTGCACCAATCATAATGAAATATTATTGTGTTGAGTAATGTTAAGAACACAAAGGAGATCAATCCTTATAAAGGAGATCTGAAACCCTAAAAATAAAAGTGAATGTAATAATCAATTTAATTATTGCATGACTAATGTATGCATATTTATATATAAGACGACAAATGCATAAGTGTTTTAAATATAAAATGACTAATGCAAATGCATAGAGTGAAATCTTAAGAAGGGAGTAAAGTTAATTTAATCAACATAATTAAATTAATACTTTACTCTAACAACAAGTATCAATGGTAAAAGAGGGGAGATAATATTCAAATCCAAATTGTAGTACATCGCCCCTAGTCTGATTTTATAAATGTTGTAATTAATCTAGGATGATAGATTATATGTTAGGAATTTGTTGATGCTTATGATTTTACTGACCCCATACTTGCATGTGTATGGTTGATGTGTTTGTTTTATATTTCTGTTTGACGTACTTGATGTGGTTGAGGGACGGAGTCATAGTTACTTGCTTGTGAGATCCACACGATCGGCTGATCCCCGCCATTATTTGTTATATCTCTATATATATGCACATGCTTGTCTCTTATGCAGGTTCGCAGGTACAGGGCATCGACTTCCTTGAATTGTCAAGATGAGCGTGCCCTATCACTAATCTCAATGGTAAAAGAGGGGAGATAATATTTAGTTCCAAATCCTAACCTAAGCCAATTATTGTCCTAAAGTAGGTGACAAGATTCTATGTTTCCACCCTTCTAAACTCATCCAATTGGCAAGAGTTTATACCTATGTCCTGAGTATGAATGTGGATCCTTAGGTCTTTTTGATTCTTTGTTTTGTGGCATTTGGTGTGATTTCTATTTTTAGCTGTGGAATATCATTTTAAATGGTAATTAAATAAATGTAATTATCTAGTTTAATTATTATTTTATTGTATAGTGGATGCAATAAATTAATTTGAAATTAATTATATGCTAATATTGAGTGTCATTGAAATATTTAATTAATGAGAATTAATTAAATAAACTCACCTTAGAATTATTTAATCTTGAAATTAACCTTTGTTCAAATAAATATATTTATTAAATTAAGGGTTATTTGGCATGTGTTAATTATGTTAACTAAATGTTCTAATTATTAATTATTTAAATGCATTATGTTGCACATTCATAATTGAATGAAATTGAATTAATAATTTAAGTTAAAGTTTGGTTAAGAGCTTTTCAACAAAAGTCAAAGTGAAGAGGAGACTTCAATTCAACTGAGACTGAACTATAAACTAAAGTTCATCTTCATGCAAAGCCCTCTTGGAGTTGAGTTTGAACTCATGCATGTGAAAGGAGATTTCTTTAAGTATTGGGAGTTTTAGCCATTTTTGGATTACACAGGTTGGAGAGAGATTTTGGAGAAGGTTGGATTTTGAGCAATTGGTTGGTAGCTTAGAAATTATTTCTTCATTCTGGACATCATCGAATCTATATAATTTGGATCGAGGTAGGTTTTGTATTTATTACTGTTAATTTTTTTCAAAATTCCTGTAGGAAATTGTAGAAAGTGTTTTCCTCGTGCCTGCTGGTATTGAATGTTTGAGAAGCGTAGCATTGTTATTATCAGTTGGATGTTAGAGAAAGAAAATTTGCATGCAATCCATTATGTAATTTGAATCTATCTATTTGTTGTTAAAATTCTCAAAGTTTGTGAAATTTGTTGTAGATCAATTGATAGAAAACCCAGATGGATTAGGGTTTTAATCTTGTTGTGAAGTTAGTGGAGATAATATTAATGATTATGGAATATTTGTATATGTGGTTTTTATTTGTGTTATATATATATATATATATATATATATATATATATATATATATATATATATATATATATATATATATATATATATATATATATATATATATATGTATATATATATATGTATATATATATATATATATGTATATATGTATATATATATATGTATATATGTATATATATATATATGTATATATGTATATATATATATGTATATATGTATATATATATACATATGTATATATATATATATATATATATATATATATATATATATATATATGTATATATGTATATATATATATATATATATGTATATATATATATATATATATATATACATATATATATATATATATAATACTAGCTTTGGTATTGAAATTGTTTTCTTTTTCAAGCAAAATAATATATATTTATCAAATATGGTATAGTTGATAAAATATATATAAGGATATTTGATAAAGCTTTTAAAACAAAAAAAAATAAAAAATTATTTATTAAAGTTTGGAGGGGCTATTAACTCCCCCCTAAACGACTGCACACGGTGCCTAAAGGGTTGTCGTGTGACAGTCCTGCAGAGGGCTGTCGTGCGGCAGTACCTACAGGAGTACTGTTGCACGGTGTGGTGCGGTCCCCTGTGTATTAAAAATAGAATACCTTTTTAATTTGTTTTGCATAAAGTTTTTTTTTAAAACTCTATTTATTAAATTTGTTACTTTTTAATTTATGTTTGATATTAATTAATTTTTGTATATTAATTTTTCTTTTTGAATTATTTATTATTAAAATAAATTCATTTGTTAAGTTAGATAATTGTATTTTTTTAAATCATTAATTATTTTTATTAGAAATTAGTTATTTATAATATTTGAATTATGTATTTATGTATTTATTAAAGGAAATTAGTTTGATCTAATTTCAACTTAATTTTCTTTTTATTATAAATGCTTATAATAAGGATTATTGTTATTATGGGTTATACACTGATTATATTAAATTAGACTATTAATTTATTTTCCTAATTGATTATAGATCTAATTGGATAAATTATATTTTAGTCAGAATATCCTTTTACGGGATGTATTTGAAAGTTAGATGATTTTCGTAATGCTTTTGATTGATTATATCTGATTAAAGTATTAGGTTGAAATAAGATCTTTTGTCAAATTGGAATTGTTTATTCTTGTGTATATGTGATGCAATCTTTAGAAAACCTGGTATATCGTGAAGACTTTAGATGCCTTGGGCAAATCATCTTGGATTGTTTATTAGAAGTTATAGTTGACTTTTGGGGTATAATCCAAAGGCGGGTTTTGGTTTGTTTTTTTTGTCATATCTGTTTGCCCTGCATACGTTGTTAGATTGCATGAGATGTTCTAACCCTATGTGGGTTTGTTCTTGGAGTTTCTGGTCTTTCATGTTGGATCTAGTTTTTGAGATTTAAGAGTTGTGTTAACTTGGAGTTCTCATTGATCTCATGAAACCCTAGGTAGGTCATCTGAGTGTATATCAGGAGGTGACTTGTAATTGGTGCCAGAGCTTGGAAGTGGCTACCAGGAGATCCTATTATAAGTAGCTTAATAAGTGATAATTAATAAACACTGGGAATTTAAAATGAACCTAATAAGATATTATGAGCCTCACCCATTCTTGAGTTTTTGATTGAGTTTGACTAGGATGGGAGTGAGATGATGCATGCCGCCTTTATGGACTGGATATGGCATAGGTAGTACCTTGTCTACACGAGAGGTTACCATGACCACATAGAGTCACTAGGGTGCAGGGGTCTGAAGAGACTACCAAGATAACTTTAGAGTTGGATTGTCTGATGACACTTCCTAGATATGCATCTTAGGTTTCCTACGTGCTATAGTTGCCTCTAGTTGAGTATGTTATACCTTGCTGTACTTTTGTACCTTTGAGTTAGAAGCTTTTGGGACCTCTTCCTTGGTTGATGTTGTTGTTTGATATCTGAGTGGGATCTGATGTTATCTCCTCAGCACGGTGGGAGTGGACCGTTTAGGTTCACGAGGTCGGGTGGTAGTGATTCTTTTACCATTTGAGATTCTGATGTTCGTGCACCAAGGCTGGATGATCCATATGGCAGTTATTCTATCTTGGTCTTCATTGATGAAGATGTGTTTTTGTTCTCCTTCCTTTTTGTGATCTTGTATCTTTGTTTTCAGATGTTTAGAGTTATCATGTTGTACTTCTTTTTAGTTATTGTATTACATACCTTGCGACATGTGCAGTGGATGCAAATTATTATGGTCACCTTATGGTACCAATTGTATTTATGTAATCATGCATATGATGTTGTATTTATTCTTCAGTTGTATTCTTGGGATTCATAATTATATCTTATCTACATTAATCAATTAATTCTTTCGTAGTCTACGTCAAGGAACCCTTGAGAGTTGTAACCTATGTTAGTTGTTTATTGCTATGCTTTGCTTCCGCATTGTAAACTTTGATGTTGTTGATTGTTAACTTTTTTTTTTTTAAATGCTCTGCAAACTTAGTTGCATGTTTAGGTTAAGTTCTTCTAGGTTCCTTGGCGGGGCATTACACTTGGTATCAGAGCACTGGGTTCTACACTAGGAACTTTGGGAAGTTGTGTGTCCATTAGATGTCTAAACTGTTAAACTTGAAACCAAACATAGACATATAACTCTTTTCTATTTATTGCGTATGATTACCTTCTCTAATGCATCTAGGGTGAAATACCCTTGGATGTCATGAAGCAATTACTCCCTTGAGTGTGGCTACTACTAGTCACCTTGTTATGTGGATGTGTTATGATTGATAATTCATTTTTGGTTGATTTATGAAATTGTTCGTGATGTTTATGGGCTAGCATTAAAATTTTGAACTTTCTTATGATTGGATTAGTCACCTAACTCTCTTTTTGTTATCTATTTTGTGACACTAGTCACACTTAATTTATTGTTAAAATTGAGGATCCCTTATGATTTAATGTTGGACTTGTGATTCCCCCACTTGGGTTTTACTTTTTTGAGTTTTGTGGTGGCTACTCCGAATGTTTGTTATTGTTGGTCCTATTCTGTGATAAGTATTATTTCTATCATGTTCATCATGAACCCCTGATAGTATGTATAAGGGAGGACATCGCGGAGATGGTACTAGGGTTGTTGTGTGAAATTGGAATCATTGTGTATTTTTTATATTTGCATAAGTGTTCCATTAACTAGATAGATTTTCATGAACTTCTCAACTTACTATTTGATATAGATATGAATGTGTGTTTTATGTAATTGATCCTAGATGTTTTCTATGATGATGAATGAATAAAGGTTTAGATTTATTTTTCAAATTGTTAATAAATGATTGTTCAATTTGATTTTCAGTTTGTTCCTAAACTAGACATTATATTGTTCTTAATGATTGTATATTATGTTCTTATGTTATGACTTGTTTTCAAATGTTATGTTTTATCTTTAATAAATGCTTCATGTTTGGTGGGAAAATATATCCTCATTTGTTGTAGGCTTCCAGGAGTAAGCCTTATCCTAAGGGGGGTGGATGTAGTACCTCACCCCTAGTCTGATTTTATAAATGTTATAATTAATCTAGGATGATAGATTATATGTTAGGAATTTGTTGATTCTTATGATTTTACTAACCCCATACTTGCATGTGTATGGTTGATGTGTTTGTTTTATATTTCTGTTTAACGTGCTTGATGTGGTTGAGGGATAGAGTCATAGTTACTTGCTTGCGAGATCCACACGATCAGCGAATTCTCACCATTGCCTATTATATCTCTATATATATGCACATGCTTGTCTCTTATGCAGGTTCGCAGGTATCGAACATCGACTTCCCTGAATTGTCAGGATGAGTGTGCCCTATCGCTAATCTCAATGGCAAAAGAGGGGGGATAATATTTAGTTCCAAATCCTAACCTAACCCAATTATTGTCCTAAAGTAGGGGACAAGATTCTATGTTTCCACAATTCTAAACTCGTCCAATTGGCAAGAGTTTATACCTATGTCCTGAGTATGAATGTGGGTCCTTAGGTCTTTTTGATTCTTTGTTTTGTGGCATTTGGTGTGATTTCTATTTTTAGCTGTGGAATATCATTTTAAATGGTAATTAAATAAATGTAATTATCTAGTTTAATTATTATTTTATTGTATAGTGGATGCAATAAATTAATTTGAAATTAATTATATGCTAATATTGAGTGTCGTTGAAATATTTAATTAATGAGAGTTAATTAAATAAATTCACCTTAGAATTATTTAATCTTGAAATTAACCTTTGTTCAAATAAAATATATATTGATTAAATTAAGGGTTATTTTGGCATGTGTTAATTATGTTAACTAAATGCTCTAATTATTAATTATTTAAATGCATTATGTTGCACATTCATAATTGAATGAAATTGAATTAATAATTTAAGTTAAAGTTTGGTTAAGAGCTTTTCAACAAAAGTCAAAGTGAAGAGGAGACTTTAGTTCAACTGAGACTGAACTATAAACTAAAGTTTATCTTCATGCAAAGCCCTCTTGGAGTTGAGTTTGAACTCATGCATGTGAAAGGAGATTTCTTTAAGTATTGGGAGTTTTAGCCATTTTTGGATTACACAGGTTGGAGAGAGATTTTGGAGAAGGTTGGATTTTGAGCAATTGGTTGGTAGCTTGGAAATTATTTCTTCGTTCTGGATATTATCGAATCTGTATAATTTGGATCGAGGTAGGTTTTGTATTTATTACTATTAATCTTTTTCAGAATTCTTGTAGGAAATTGTAGAAAGTGTTTTCCTCATGCCTGCTGGTATTGAATGTTTGAGAAGCGTAGCGTTGTTATTATTAGTTGGATGTTAGAGAAAGAAAATTTGCATGCAATCCATTGTGTAATTTGAATCTATCTATCTATTGTTAAAATTCTCAAAGTTTGTAAAATTTGTTGTAGATCAATTGATAGAAAACCCAGATGGATTAGGGTTTTGATCTTGTTGTGAAGTTAGTGGAGATAATATTCATGATTATGGAATATTTGTATTTGTGGTTTTTATTTGTGTTATATATATATATATATATATATATATATATATATATATATATATATATATATATATATATATATATATATATATACCAACTTTGGTATTGAAATTGTTTTCTTTTTCAAGCAAATTAATATATATTTATCAAATATGGTATAGTTGATCAAATATATATATAAGGATATTTGATAAAGTTTTTTTTAAAAAAAATAATAATTATTTATTAAAGTTTGTAGGGGCTATTAACTCCCCCCCAAACGACTGCACACGGTGCCCAAAGGGCTGCCGTGTGGCAGTGCCTGCAGGGGTACTGCTGCATGGTGTGGTGCGGTCCCCTGTGTATTAAAAATAGAATACCTTTTTAATTTGTTTTGCATAAAGTTTTTTTTAAAACTCTATTTTATTAAATTTGTTACATTTTAATTTATGTTTGATATTAATTAATTTTTGTATATTAATTTTTCTTTTTGAATTTATTTATTATTAAAATAAATTCATTTGTTAAGTTAGATAATTGTATTTTTTAAAAACATTAATTCTTTTTATTAGAAATTAGTTATTTGTAATATTTGAATTATGTATTTATGTATTTATTAAAGGAAATTAGTTTGATCTAATTTCAACTTAATTTTCTTTTTATTATAAATGCTTATAATAAGGATTATTGTTATTATGGGTGTGACTATATTAAATTAGACTATTAATTTATTTTCCTAATTTGATTATAGATCTAATTGGATAAATTATGTTTTAGTCAGAATATCTTTTTACGGGATGTATTTGAAAGTTAGATGATTTTCGTAATGCTTTTGATTGATTATATCTGATTAAAGTATTAGGTTGAAATATGATCTTTTGTCAAATTGGAATTGTTTATTCTTGTGTATATGTGATGCAATCTTTAGAAAACCTGGTATATCGTGAAGACTTTAGATGCATTGGGAAAATCATCTTGGATTATTGATTAGAAGTTATAGTTGACTTTTGGGGTATAATCCAGAGGCGGGTTTTGGTTTTTTTTTTTGGTCATGTTTGTTTGCCCTACATATGTTGTTAGGTTGCATGAGATGTTCTAACCCTATGTGGGTTTGTTCTTGGAGTTTCTGGTCTTGCATGTTGGATCTAGTTTTTGAGATTTAAGAGTTGTGTTAACTCAGAGTTCTTATTGATCTCATGAAACTCTAGGTAGGTCATCTAAGTGTATATCAAGAGGTGGCTTGTAATTGGTGCTAGATCTTGGAAGTGGCTACTAGGAGATCCGATTACAAGTAGCTTAATAAGTGATAATTAATAAACATTGGAATTTAAAATGAACCTAATAAGATATTATGAGCCTTTCCCATGCCTGAGTTTCCGATTGAGTTTGACTAGGATGGGAGTGAGATGATGTTTTCCACCTTTATGGACTGGATATGGCATAGGTAGTACCTTGTCTACACGATAGGTTACTATGACCACATAGAGTCACTAGGGCGTCGGGGTCTGAAGAGACTACCAGGATAACCTTAGAGTTGGCTTGTGTGATATCACTTCCTGTATGCATCTTAGGTTTCCTACATGCTATAGTTTCCTCTGGTTGAGTATGTTATACCTTGTTGTACTTTTGTACCTTTGAGTTAGAAGATTTCAGGACATCTTCCTTGATTGATGTTGTTGTTTGATATCCAAGTGGGATCTGATGTTATCTCCTCAGCATGGTGGGAGTGGACCATTTAGGTTCATGAGGTCAAGTGGTAGTGATTCTTTTACCATTTGAGATTTTGACGTTTGTGCACTGAGGCTGGATGATCCATGTGGCAGTTGTTCTTTTTTGGTCTTCATTGATGAAGATGTGTTCTTGTTCTCCTTCCTTTTTGTGATCTTGTATCTTTGTTTTCATATGTTCAGAGTTATCATGTTGTACTTCTTTTTAGTTATTGTATTACATACCCTGTGACATGTGCAATGGATGTAGATTATTATGGTCACCTTATGGTACCAACTGTATTTATGTAATCATGCATACGATGTTGTATTTATTCTTCAGTTGCATTCTTGGGATTCATAATTATATCTTATCTACATTAATTAATTAATTCTTTCATAGTCTACATCAAGGAACCCTTGAGAGTTTTAACCTATGTTAGTTGTTTATTGTTATGCTTTGCTTCCGCATTGTAAACTTTGATGTTGTTGATTGTTAACTTTTTTTTTTTTAAAATGCTCTGCAAACTTAGTTGCATGTTTAGGTTAAGTTCTTATGGGTTCCCTGGCGGGGCATTACACAAATCCCAACCTAAGCCATTCTATTGTCTTGAAATAGTGGACAAGATTCTGATACTTTACCCTTCTCGAATTCATCTGGGTGACATGAGTTTATAGTACCTTCCTTGAGCATGGTTATGGTTCTTTAAGTTCAATTGATTTTTGGATTGTTGATATGATTGTTATAATTAGATAATTTATTTATATTAATTGTGTAATTTAAATAAGTTAGATCTTACTATTTTTAGCTATTTAAATGTGGGAGTATTTAATTAATCAAAATTAATTAGATACATTTATTAAATTTAATGATTTAATTAAAAAGGCTTATTGTGGAAATAAAGATATTTAATTAATGAAAATTAATTAAATGTACATTCACTTTAAAATTTAATTATTATAAAATTCAAATTTTTGAATAAAAACTATTTATTAATTGAAAAAGTAAATAACATGTGGAAAAATAACATTAAACTAAATGTTATTATTTAATTTAATTAAAATGCAATTAAGTTACACAATCAAATTGAAATAAATAAATAAAAAGAATTAGTTAATTTTGAGTTAAGTGGGTTAACAGAAACAAAGAAGAAAAAGAGACTTGAGTTCAAATCTGAAATTGGAGGAATTGGGGAATTGATGAAAACAAGATTGTGAGTGGAGTTGAGTTCCAAACTTTGCATGTGGAATTCAATTCCAACATTGGGAAAGTTTGACCATTATTCTCAACACACAAGTTTGGAGAGTTTTTGGGTGAAGGATTCAATTTGGAGGAAATTTATGTGAGAGCTTGGATTGTCTTCGTTTCTGGTCTTCGTCACATTTATTCATTTGGTGGTTTGAGGTAGGATTTAGAAACCCTTGTGATTGTATTTTTATTATTTCTGAAATAAGAGTCTTCTTTGTGTCTGTCAGATCTGGATAATTTGGTTGTTTATGATTCTTTCCAAGTTAGAATTCCAGAAAAATGGTTGTAGGAAAATGGGTGTGTGTGCATGCAATTCTTGATTCAATTCTATTTGAATTCAATTAAGGTTTTGAATTATTAGAATTTAAAATATTGATTGTTGAAATTTTGTGAAATAAAACTTGTCTGGAAACCTTAGGTTGAAATTTTACAATAAATATTTTAGGAAAATTTAGATCTGTATAGGGTTGTAAAGAAAGAATCAATTAAACCTTAGAAAACAAATTTAGAAAATACCCAAATTAATCCTTCTATCTATATATTTAATATACATATTAAATATATATATAAATTAAATATATAGATATGTGTGTGTGTGTGTGTGTGTGTATTTTGATCTATAACAAGTAATTTTATTAATATAATCAAGAAATTACATTAGTCATCAAAGTGTTCATGAGAGAACATTACTACATTAGGTTATAGATATCATTCACAGTTGTGCATCAACTATATTACATAACAATCCAAAAAAATTCCTACTCAGGCCTTGAGTATTAACATCGTACATTCATCCTTCCCTCACCGACTTGCCTTTCCTTTGTCCCCTTCTTTTATTCGACACATTAATCTGAAAAAACCTTATCCTTTCTTCTCCCTTGGCCCTAGTTTTGTCCAACTTCATTTTCACTTTCTTCCACTTTTTTGCTATATCCTTCAAATAAGCCTTTTTGTTTACCTTCCCCCACTGGCACATAAATGGTACCTGTCCAAAGACTCTACCTTCATTTTCATCTTCAAATCACTCCTGATAGTCTAAGCCAATCCCTGGCACCGCCCATTCAAGAATTGACTCTAATTCCAATAGCAAATAATTGTCAAATAGCAACATTATAATTCTCCTAACCTCCATTTCTGATTCACCAAGTTGAAGAGCCTAGGAAACTATCATTGATATAATGTCTACATTCGTTCACCATTTAATCTTCCTTTCATGGAACTGACTACCTAGAACTTCAATGAGAACCTCTACAATGCTCACCTCCTTATAAATTAGAATTCAAATCATTCTCTCTTTACTAACGGGACCCTTAAAGGCTTTCTATTGTTTCTTGGTCTCTACCAAGAAAGAGGCCTCCATTGTTGCAACTTAAAAACTTCCCCGGCCTTCATAATTATGAGAAACACAAATTTCAATCACTTTTTGAGAGAAATTGTCTTTAATTAGAAGTTGGTGAGGTTGATGGTCCTTCTTATCTCAATAAAATCAACTTTAAACTCAACACCTAACAAATGTGTTGACCTCATTATATAAACACCTTGTGTCATCACTTTTACATTTCCCTCTAATCATTAATGCATCCTTATGCATATTTGAAAGATATAAGTTGGATTCGGCACACATCACCAAAGGCATGCAAACCACCAATGACCTCATCCTATAAAACTTGTGTAGCAAGTCATAATGCAAATTTTGGAAGGCGTCAACATTTATATTTTTAAAAACCTTAAAAATTAATTAATTCTAGATCAAACTTATCCCATCTTCTCTAAAGTCTTCAAATAATATCTCATTTTCTTCCCCCACATTAGAGGCCCATTTTGAAATAACATTCACTTCCATATTACCCTCTCACCTGATGTGACTGATTTTGAAATCAAGGAAAGTATAAATTTTAATATTTATTTCTACAAAAATATTCTCCAAATTCCAAGATTTTGCTTCCCCATTCTTGATAGCATTAAAAAATATCTGAGAATCACCCTCAATGTGGATTCTCACTACTTTAAGTTTACAACCCACTTGAATTTATAGCAGGGCCACCCTTGCCTCAGCTACATTATTGGTTCCATTGCATGCTTGGATTTCCTTTTGAGGCTCCATCAAACTTCACCTTAATTCAACCTTCATCTAGTTCTTCCCAAACTACAGCCTCCTCCTTGTTCTTATTATCCCTGTTTCCACTTAAATTCCCATTTATTAACTTCAAACAGGGCCAGCCCACATGAATCCTCATGTCATTGGAAGAGTAAACCAATTCATACTTCCTATTTAGTAGGGCCTCCCCATGACTTCCTCAATTGAGATATTAATTCTACATTTAACTTTGTCTAATGATTCCTCTTTGCCTTGAAAAATTCTTTGGTTCTGCTCCTTCCAGATTTTCCAAATGATTATGGATGGGCATATAATCCAAATAGGGGATGTTGATATTTTTTTAGAAGGAACAGTTCATCTCTCAAAAACATCTTTAATTTTATGTTGCATTAGTCCCACCCATTGTAGTTTATATTTTACCATTATCCAACACTCACTTGCAAAGGAATATTGGATTAGCAAATGGTCGACATCCTCTAATGCAGATTTACATAGCACACACATAATAGGACCTTGCTAGCCAAATTGTTTCCTCCTTTCTGTTGTTAAAATTCATCCTTGCACTACTAGCCAAGAAAATCTTCCTGCTTTTGGTAAGAAGTCCTTATTCCAGCACAACTTAACCAACCATCTGTTGAATGCATCATCATTATCTAAAGAATTATATCCCACCTTTACCAAATAGTTCCCACTAGTAGCAACACACCAAATAATTCTATCTACCTTTCCTTTCCTTATGACATTTCTTTCATGAAAGAGGGCATTCATAATGAACTTTCGATTCTTATTAAGACCAGAATCATCTAAACATTTCCATTTCCATTGAGGGCCTAAAGAGGTGACCTTGATTTCTAGATAATCTACAACCTTATCACCCCATTTGCCTGATAGCAATATACTAACCTCATCATATTTGGCATCATTCTTCAATGTTGGTAAGCCATTCCATGAATCCTTCTAGAAGAGAGCCTTTCTCCATCCCCGATTTGCTATGAGATATGATCAGTTATCACTTTCCTGCAATCCAATATAAAATTCCACACAGCTGACCCTCTAGGTGGGGATCTTATAGTAAGTATTCTTTCATTATCCAGAGAATCCATAAATTTAGATTTCACTATTTTCACCCATAGTCTTTGGTGATTGGTGTAAATACTCCAAACCAATTTAGCTCCTAGAGCTTGGTTCATTATTTTCAAATTCTTGAGGCCAAACCCACCTTTAAAATTATTTTTGCATATCTTCTCCCAGGAAAGAAAAGGCCACTTATCCTTCTCCCCATTACCATTCCAAAAGAATTTCCTCATAATTTTTTCAATATCATTTATGACTCTATGAGGGATCTTTAGAAAGCTTATTGAATATATGGTGATTAAAGATATTACGATTTTTAAGAGGAGGATCCTTCTTAAAGAAACTATCCTTCGAATCTTTCATTACATGTGATTTACAAGTTCCTTCAAAAAGTGGCACCCCCAAATATTTCCCTAGTAGCTAACCAATTCTAATATCCTCAATTTTGCATAATTGTATTTGTAGATCCAACTTTGTATTGAAGAAGTAGATTTTAGACTTCCTCAAATTCACACATTGTCTTGAAGCTTCACCATATCTATCTAGAGCTAATTTGGTGACTCTTTCCTCCTCCATTGTGGCATCCCCAATAAGGTAATTGTCATCCATAAATTATAAATTTGATGTTAGTTCAATCCCTTCTGCAATACAAATTCCTTTCCACAAACCACTCTATTTTTTGTTGATTATCAGTCTTCCTAATACTTCTTCCATAACGATAAAAAGAAAGGGCGAGATGGGATCACCCTACCTTATACCCCTTGATGTATCAAAAAAACCCTGTGGGTGTCCATTAACAAGAATATAAATTATGGGAGTGTTAATACAACTAGCTATCCATTTTAGCCATGCCTCCCCAAAACCAAAATTCCTCAAGATGTCAATTAGAAATTCCCTAGTAATATTGTCATAAGTTTTCTTTATATCCAATTTAATCATCATCTTTGCAACTTTTTCCTGTCTAACTATATGAATCACCTCATGAGCTATTATGATCCCTTCAAAAATGGATCTATTAGGGGAAAAACCACTTTGTTCTAGGGAGATTATAAAATCAAGAAGAGTCTTAAGTCTATCACCTATAACTTTGACTATTACCTTATAGGTTGTATTGCATAAGGAAATAGGCTTGAAGTTCCTCAAATGTTAAGCATTTTTTCTTTTAGGGGATCAAAGTCATGAAAGTATTAGTGATAGGCCTAAAGTCATACCTATTGGCAAGTTAACTATACTATTGTACATGACTATGATTTAGTGTTATCATTATAGCAACAAAGTCATATGGAGTTTTGGAGTCAACGCATAACTTAGAAGATCAGGAAAATGGCTAAGTATGGAAGAGAGGATAGTCAGTGTAGCACCTGAGGAATAGAACATCAACGCACATGCGTATGACCAAGTTTTGGTATGCATCCTAGAAGATAAGATTTTAGATATGTTATTAAGCTATGGTTAATATCACATGATTAGATGAGTTAGTATGATGAAGATATAGCAAGTTGAAGTGACACAGACAGTGAGCAGTAGGACAGAACAAAGTATGCAGCTGATAGGAAGTATTTTGATTAGTGGTTGTAATATTGATTTGTAAAGGCTATGCTCCTATTGTGTTTGTGTTGTAAACATGAAAATCTAATTATATGTAAACACGCTTGAGCTAATTCATTTGGAAGCATTGTATGTAATTAGTTATAGGCTGACTTAGTGAATAGTATTGGTTGCGCCTATATATAAGATGTTTTTTTGTATTGGAGTATGTGATTGATAGAAAAGATAAAATATGCAGAGTAGAAGTATGCAAAGAGCAGTAATAATGAGATAGAGCTTTACAAGAGGCTAAAGCATCAGCGCACAAAAGGAACTGATCAGACATGCAGTGTCACAACATCAGTTCACCTTGCAGATATAGTGTGTATCTAATATCCAAGAGGTTGTAGCCTTCTCTATTGAGCAGTGATCTCTTGGACAGTGAGTCCTCACCCCTAATAGGGTTAATTGTAAAAGACTCCTAATAGGGTCTGACCCTTGACAAGGTCATTGCAATTAAGCATTGTAATCGAAGCTCCTAACAGGGCTAAGGAACATTAACAAGTTCATAATACACAAGTACATTTATTAGTGGGTATTAATTCCCATCGGGGTTTTTCCTCTGGCCAAGGTTTCCCTGTAATCATATCTAGTGTTATGTGTTGATTACTTTACATGCTTTAATATTCAGTTCAGCAATTAAGTTATTGAGTTAAGTTTCAAGTATCAGAAAGTAATTATATAGAGCACTGATTCACCCCCCCCTCTCAGTGTTCCCATTCCTAACAATTAGTATCAGAGATTTGGTCCTCTGAAGACAATTTTAACTACTTGAGGAGATCATGGGTTTGAAAGAAATGAAACATCTGAAGAAGAATCTTGAAGTAGCTCTTGAAGACCTTGACAAATCAAAGAAAGAAATTGGAGAACTAAAACTAAAGGTTAGTGGTTCTCAAGTATTCATCAAGAAACTAAGAAAATATTTGAAGGATTATTCTAACATTGATTTAGGGAAAATGGTCAAAAAGATAAATGAGGAAAACACATCTCTAAAGGATCAGATTGAAGAGTTGGATGAAAATCTATTTAACAATCAGGAAGCCTATGAAGGACAGGTCAAAGAAAACAAGAAATTGGATGAAGAACTAAGGAAAGCAAACATGAAAACATTGGAGTTAGAGAACATCAAGAAGCAAGTGGAATCTGAATTAAATGAAGCAAAGAATCATATTGAAAAATTGCACACAAGAAAGGATCTAATAGATTCACAGTTGTATGCACAGAAGAATAAAGGAGATACCTATGGTATTGGATTTAATGAAGCACAAAATCAAATCAATGACATGTGAGAAAGAAAGAAAGCATCATAAGAATCTATAGAAGCTAAGAAGACTAGAAATCATACTGAAGCTAAAGTTGAACCATCTAAGGATGAGTGCAAGCTAGTAAACAAAACTTTTTATGCATGTAACAAGCATGGTCACATAGCAAGAGATTGTAAATAGGTAAGACCTTTCAATGGTTACTATTATTCATGCGATAAGTTTGGTCATAGAGCTATTAATTGTAGATCAAATCAAAGAAATCAAACTCAGCAAAATTAGAGAAGTCATCAACAATAGAATGTTAGAAGTCCTCAGAAAATTACATGTCAGATATGTTATTATAATGGTCATACAACTAGACAATGCAAATTGGTAACTCGCATCAATGCTCCAAGGAATATAAGGCCTCCACTTATTTGTCACACTTGTAATAAGGCTGGACACATCTCTAAGTTTTGCAGATCAAAAGCGCAAAGACAAGAAAGCCCTAAAAAGCCTCAAGGATCAATATTGGATAATGTAGGAGAAGTTAAGTTTGTACAAGCTATAGAAGATGCGAGAAAGACTTGGACATAAGTAAAGAAGGATAAGGTTGATGAGTATGTATTGGATGCATCCGCAATGGACGCACCCTCAAATCTTGGATGAATGACCCTCATGGTCATAGGGGGAGCTAGATTAGCTCTAGACCCCTGCACAGCTAGTATACTCACTCTCAGAGTATGCACCTTTGGTTATAGAAGTTTGGATACTATTTGATGTAGTATGCAAGAGCACACTACCTGATTGATAGCAGAAATGAAGATTGGAATTCTCTATGGGATTTTGTATTTATGGGGCAAGCATTAATGGTAGAAAGTTGATTTAAAGTCACTAAAGATCCATTATTCACACATTTACATTCAAGTTCAAGACTTTGGAGAGCACGGTAGATCAAAGAAGTTTGTGTTGAAGGATTGTAGTTAATTTCATCAACGAAAGGAAGTTAAGATTGTTGTAGAACCTAGTTTGGTCGTGACAATTCAAAAACCCTTGGAAACCTATTTGAAGCAATTAATCAAGTAAGTTATGACTACTCCAATTGTTTTTGATGTTTCTAAAAGGAAGAGATATATCTTTAAGAAGCATCCCTTCAAGTTAATCCTAGATGACCTAGAAGAAGCATTCTCGAGGACTCTGATGGGAGTTATGCACCTAGAGGAATACACGCATACATTTATTGCAAGAAGGAACAAATAGGATTGGATAGAATAAGGTCGCACTTAGAGAAAATTATGAAACCTAACAAGACATTCCTAGATGAGTTCGTGCACTTAGAGAATAACCCTATTATTGATTATGTGACTGCATATGTGTTTTATGAATCCGAATGGATTAAGATTCTATTAAGAAGAATTCATGATGACTTGTTCTAGATTGGTGAAGTCCCTGTTTGGATAACTACTGATCTCATTCATGAGATGACAAGACTACCTAAGATTGACATCATCCTTCCCACTAGAAAGGATATCAAGAAACTGGTGGAACGTGATTGTAAGTCACACAATGATAAGCGTGGGATGAAAATTGAACCAATTAAGGAAAAAGATATCAAACTTATGTCTATGATACTGGGTTATAAGTTTCAACATGCAAACAGGGTGAATAGTGTGTTTGCAACCACTATTTTAGGAGCCATCAGAATTGTGAAGGAAGATGGAGAGTTCAACTTGTGTGAGATCTTGCATGCACAGTTGATGGATAATATCAGGTCTATCAAATAGGACAAGAGAAAAGTGTTCAAATTTGGGTCACTTATCATCTATATTTACTTTCATATAGTCGGTAAAGTCTCTGATCTATACCTTGATAAGAGTCTTCCTACAATGCCACAAATCTCATTCAAGGCATCATGTGATAGCACCTTGAAGGATTCCATAGACTTAGAGATCAAGACATTTAGAATAAAAATGTAGAGAAGGTATAGGATACCTGAGAGCATAGTAGAGAAGTATAAGGATACCATATATTTTATGGTAGAGACTGATATCACATGCATGGAAGCACTGGAGCCAAGGACTAAGTGGATCCATCCATTTGGTTATGAAGTGGATGAACACATTCTAGAAGCCTATGCACAAGTCTTATTGTCAGTGCCTAAGGATCCTAATGAACCAAGATGGGGTACCTATGAGGAGAAAAGAAGACAAGTAAATTCATTTCTATACAGTACAGCTATGAAAAGGAAAGCATCCAAAATCACCTCTGGGATACCGAAGATTCATGGTGTCACTCAAGAAGATCTAGCTAAGGCAAGGGAAGCCAAGATTGCAATGCAACTTGAGAGCGCACCCTCTTCAGGACTGAAAATAGAGAAGTCTAATGACCCTAAGGCAAAGAAGGTAAAGAGGGAAGAAAACACCCCTGCGCCCATCGATACAATTTATTTTGAGTCCACACCACCTCCTAAGTATAGCAAGATGCCTAAGAGGAAGAAGAAGACCAACACAAGCCATCCATCCTCTAGGACAACCAAAAGTCAATGCAAGAACATTCAAGCACCTCCTAAGTTAGGATTCAAACCTAATCTTGAAGTGTTGAGAACAAGAATAGTTGATGAAAGAATGATTCATCAAATAGATAAGTTCTATGATAAATATAGTAAGATAGATAAATCAAAGATCCATGGTATGATAATAAAACATATGATTAAGTTCAAGAAGACAGTCTTGGAACTTAAGACAGTTATTCCAGACAGTGTATGGAACATCTTAGAATTTTTTAAGAGACAAGCTATAGAAGAAGACTTTAGAATAAGCAAGAAGATACTCGATGAAAGCCTCCCTGTATGTTCAATTAAAGAGAAAAAATTATTGTTGGATTTGGTGAAGCCACACCTAAGAACAAAGCTGAGAACTCTATAGATCATGAACAAGGACTATGAATTAGTAGCAAAGGAGACTAAAAAAGCATTTGAGAAAGTGTTCTTGGATAGACACATGTATCCTCATACTACGCATACAACTCAAGTTCCCTTTGAGAAAGCCAAGGAGTTAGAGATCACTGATGCACCGATGAAAGGTCCACAAGATTTTGTGCCCACAGTACCTGCACCTACAAAAGCAATGGAATAAAAAGAAGACACTATAGTGATTGAAAATTTAGAAATATCCATGACAACATTAGATAAGGATTTAGATAAGTTTGAGGAAGCATTTGTGAGCACTAAGGAAGCAGAAATTCTATGTGGTGATAATTCACCTAAGCAGCAAGAAGAAGTTTAGGTTGAAGACTTGACTGGACATGAAAGTGAGAAAGAAGATGAACTTGAATGTGGGAAGGAAGAAGACAAGGAAAATGAACCTACAGATGAGGCATCTATTGAAGTTCCAGTGAATGTAAAGACTGAGGTAATAGATATTAGTCAAAGTTCACTCCTTACCCCTAAGCCCTAAATGTCATTGTTGTCAAGTTTGACTCGTGACACAAAAAGTCTAGATTTATGGGGAGAAGAAGACCTAATGAAGATTAGTGTGCTAGCAATGGAGAAAGCCAAGGAGAAAAAAGTAATGAGGAACCCATTATTTATTGAATCAGTAAGTATTTTGAATAGCCTACTTCCTGAGATCAAGAAAGTGATAAGTGTTCATTCAGTAGATGATGTTAGATCCATCCTATTAAGTTTTAAAGAAAACTTCTCAAGCCTAGAAGAATCAGCATCCAAGGTTGTAGAAGAAAAATATCTTAAGAAGAGGCTAAGTGAATTGATAGGTAACTTCACACTTGACCTTAGTTCTTTAAAGGTTGTTCAAGCTTTGTTGAAAGACTTAGTAGCTAAAGGAAGAAAGATAATAGTTGATTGTATGGATAAGGACAAACTAATTACAGACCTCTCAAAGAAGATTCAGGAAGCTGAATTAATGATGCAAGCAATAAGGAAATCAGTAGAAGATCCCTCCATAGATATAAATATGTGCAACAATGTCTGCCAAGGATAATTGGATAATATTGAGAAGGCGGAGCAAGAAATGGCCAAAATAAGGTCTAGGCAAACTCAGTTAAGGAATGCACTTGCAGCCTCTTTAGATGTGTTGAATCAGAATATCAAGGAGATTGATGCCACAATGGTGACATATGATCAAGGTCTGAGTTCAGAGTTGGAGAAGATGGAGAAGTTGACTTATGCACTATGCACCCATCTACAAACAGTAGATGCATTGAAGGAATTTTGGCAGTAAGAAATTGCAACCTTCAAATTGCTTACCCAGATGTACTCACTGTGTAAGTACTTGAGCATCTTTATCATTAATGTCAAAGAGGGAGTAGAAAAATCTAGAGTAATAGAGGAGTAGAGAAATATGGACCAGTGTATATGATGTAAAGGGGAGTAGAGTATATAGTAGAAGGGAGAGTATATGTTAGAAAGTTTGTGTAAGATACAGTTTAGTAACTTCACCATATTCATTTGTTTCCATTAATGAAAAAGGGGGAGACTATTGGAAAGTTGACTATACTGTTGTATATGACTATGATTTAGTGTTTTCATTATAGCAACAAAGTCATATGGATTTTTGGAGTTAGTGCATAACTTAGAAGATCTGGAAAATGGCTAAGTATGGCAAACATGACAGTCAGTGTAGCACTTGAGGAAAAAATCATCAGCGCACATGCGTATGAATAAGTTTTGGTATGTGCCCTAGAAGATAAGGTTTTGGATATGTTATTAAGCTATGGTTAAGAGTGCATGATCAAATGAGTTAGTATGATGAAGATACGGCGAGTTGAAGTGACACAGATAGTGAGTGGCAAAATAGAATAGAGTATGCAACCGACAGGAAGTATTTTGATTAGCAGTTGTAATATTGTTTTGTAAAGGCTATGCACCTATTGTATTTTTTTTGTAAACATGTAAATCTAATTTTATGTAAACATGCTTGAGCCAATTCATTTGGAAGTGTTGTATGTAATTAGTTATAGGCCGACTTAGTGAATAGTTTTGGTTGCACCTATATATAAGACATGTGCTTTCATATTAGAGTATGTGATTGATAGCGAAGATAAAATATGAAGAGAAGAAGTATGCAAAGAGAAATAAGAATGAGATAGAGCTTTACAAGAGGATAAAGCATCAGCGCACAAAAGGAACTGATCAGACAAGCAGTGTCAGAACAGAAGTTCACCTTGTAGATATAGTGTGTATCTAATACCCAGGAGGTTGTAGTCTTTTCTATTGAGCAGTGAGCTCTTGGACAGTGATTCCTCACCCCTAACAGGGTTAATTGTAAAAGACTCCTAATAGGGTCTGACCCTTGACAAGGTCATTGTACTTAAGCATTATAATGACAGCTCCTAACAGGGCTAAGGAACATTAATAGGTTCTTAATACACAAGTACAATTATTAGTGGGTATTAATTCCCACCTAGGTTTTTCCTTTGGCCAAGGTTTCTCCATAATCATATCTAGTGTTATGTGTTGATTAATTTACATGCCTTAATATTCAGTTCTGAAATTAAGTTATAGAGTTAAGTTTCAAGTATCAGAAAGTAATTGTATAGAACATTGATTCACCCCCCCCCCCCTCTCAGTGTTCCCATTCCTAACAATACCATTTTTAGAGCCCTTCCATGGTCTCTGAAAGGAAACAATGAGCATTTTTTTTCCCAAGCGTCTCCTTTTTGGGTGGAACTCAAAGGAGTCCAGCCAGAATTTTGGCCTTTTTTACCCCAAATGCTTAAACCTCTAGGGTCGGTTCTCCAAATTGAAAATGCCAAAATCACTCTTTCTTATCTTAATGCATGTATACTTTTGGCCCTTGACTTGGGTTTCACTTTCTCAAAGATAATTTCTTTGAACTTTGACAATGACGTTTACAAATGGGATATTACTAGACTTGGTGACATTGGAGTATGCTTTCATTGTAAAATGAATGGACATAATAGAAAATATTGCCCTTTGTTAAAAAATATTTAGAAATATTTTCAATCTGATAACAATAATGGTGGTAATCAAAATCCAAATCAGGGAAAAGTTACTATTGATACCCCGGGTGACACTTTTTTTTCCTTAAATAATTCTTTTTTTAAGGAAGAATATGAAGTTCAGCCTACTAATTATTCCTCCTTGGGACCTAAAGAGAAGGACCATGTTCAACCACAATGCATCTCAGTCCTTAGAGAGAAACATAATGAAGATAATACCAGTCACAAAAATGCTCATCAAATTTCTCTATCCAGGATTAAAAAAAAGGGAGCTAAAGATGCTAACCCTAACGTTACAGATAAACCCCCCTTAGGACATATTAATTATGGACCAATGCCCCTACCTTTATCACAAATAAGTGATGGACTAACAGACAAATAAATCAATACTATTTCTGATATGGTTGAATGTGGATTCACTGAAGTCATTAGCAAAAAGAAGAAAAGAAAAACCTATGAGAGGAGAAATAGCCTTAAAAATAATGATAGGGTAACCAAGACTAAAGGGAAGGAGATCCATGAATGTTTCACCAAATTGTGTAAGAACTCAACCCCTCTATCTAGTTAATGATGAAGCTAAAAATATTTAGTTAGAATGTAAGAGGACTGGAAATGCTTGATAGGAAATTCATAGTTAGAAGATGGTGCAATAATATTTTGGGTAAAGATATCTTATGCCTACAAGAAATTAAAGTCATTAGTTACTAAGCCTTTAATGTCTTAAATTAATTTGGGAAAAATCCAAATGCTTATATTTAGGGCATGATAGGGGCAAAGGAGGTGTGGCCATATTGATTAGTTCCACATGGAGTAACAAAATCATCACACATGGACTATCCCCATGTAATAGAGCCATGTGGGTTACTCTTAAGAGAAAGGACAAAATAATTGGAATATATAATATCAATGCTTCTAATGACTATAGAGAAGATAAGTTAGGAGAAGAGAAGTTTGAGTGGAAAGGAAATGAATACTTTTTGGGGATAGATTCAAAAGGAACTTTTCCATATCTAATCCAATGGAGGGTTTGAAAGGAATTCATGAGGGCATTTGGTTTACTTGGTGTAACAATCAAGCTTACAAGAACAAAATCTATTGCAAACTTGATAAGATATATATATGAATGAGCTAGACCTCATTTTGCACTAGGACCAAGGACATTATCCTATTTGTGTCTCTCCTACTAGCATGTCTAATCACTCCCCTATCAATGCATGTATCTCCTTCCAAGATCGGGATGTTTGGTCCAAAGGCATCACCAAGAGTCACCTCTTCAAACTTAATACCTCTCCACTGTAGGATGAAGACAACTTGGGAGATCTAAGAATGGTCTCCATCCTCTCCAAGTTCCGGTTACCAAACTCTTCCCCAATTGATAAATGGGACCAATTAGATGAGGCTTGGAGAATCCTATGTTAGACTAGTGGCACCAAGGAAGCCAAAGATAGGAATTTTCAATAAAAGACTCTCAACTCTAAGCTTTTGAAGATCAAAAAATAATTGCAAGATATAGGTGGGAATGTGGAGTTAGAAATAAATTTGGTAGAGACTAAAGGGTATTTTAGATCCATTCAACAATATAAAATTCAAGGCCAAAGAATCAGAGCTAAAGCCAATTGGATCAAAGAAGGGGATGGAGGGAATAAATACTTTTTCAATATTATCAGAGCCAAATAGTGTAGAGAGGAGATTATTGGTATTCAGACTGAGGAAGGGTTTTGCAATAGTAACCAAAAGATTATGGAAGCCTTTGTGGAGTTTTACAGAAACCTTTTCACTTTTGAACATAATGAGGGAAAACATAAATATATGGAACAATGTATCAAAATCATCCCAAGGAAAATTAATAAAGACCAAAGCAACATGTTGGGGAAAGAAATCTCAATCCAAGAAATTGAAGATGTCATTGGGTTTCTAGCTAATGGTAAAACCCCTGGTATTGATGGCCTCCTGAAAGAATTCTATAAAACCAATAAAGATTGGCTATCCATTGAGATTTTTGAATTATATGAAAATGATTTTGAGGCTGGTACTCTAGGATAAAATGTCAATAGAGGTCTTATCAAACTCCTTCCAAAAGAAGGAGACAAATCTGAAGTTAAGAATTGGAGACCCATCACATTGTTAAATATGTCATACAAGATTATTGATAAACTATTGGCTAGGAGAATCTCATATATCCTGAATGATATCATCTCAATGACTCATAAATGCTTTATCAAAGGGAGGTACATCTTAGAAAACTTGATCACTAGATGTGAAGAAATGCATTGGTCCAAAGCAGATAACCAAAAAGTTTCTATGATTCTTCTAGATTAAAAGGTATATGATAGGATTGAATGACATTTTGTGTTGGCTATGTTAAAGCAATTTGGTTGTCCCTCATATTTCTTCAAATGGGTGAGTATTTTATTTAGATATCCATCCACATTTATTTAGGTGAATGGAGATCTCTCTGATCTTATCCTTATTGGAAGATCTATTAGGTAGGGCTGCCCCCTTTCTCTTGCCCTTTATGTGATTGTTGTTGATGTCATGTCCTATATTTTGAAGGCTTCAGAATTTGGATCCCCTATTAAGGGTATTTCACTACCAAAAAAGGACAAATTGTTCATTGAGAAAATTTGTACCTCTCTTTTTGTAGAACTCTTTGAGGAAAATTTTGATAATGTTATTTGCAAAACTCAATTATTCTGTGAGGCCTCCCAGGCAAAGATTTCCCCTCATAAATTAGTAGTTCTTGGATGGGATGATACTCCTCCCCCTTGGATTTGTAATAGAGGTTCAAAATGGTCTAGGCCTAATGCTATTGTTAGATACTTGGGTATCCCATTTGTCCTAGATCCATGTCTTAAAGAAACATGGAATTGGATCTTCAAGAAAATAGAGAGGAAACATATAAAGTGTAAAAATCATATGTTATCCCTAGTAGACAGATTTCAGGTGGCTCAAAATATATTTTCCTCTCATGCAATATATTATGCTTCAACATGGATGTTTTCTAATTACCAAACAAACAAACTAGAAAATATTCCTAGAGATGTGTTGTGGTAAGATGGTATTGGCCATGAAAAAAGACATTGTGTCAAATGGGAATGGTGTCACACTCCAAGAAATCAGGGGGGCCTTGGCATAAGGGATCTTAAAAAATAGGGCATGCCTTTGGCTTCCAAATGGATCATTAAGGAAATCTTAGGTGATGAACCATGGAAAATCCTAATTAGAAACAATATAGTTAGATCAAGTATAAAAAAAGCAAATCCTGGAAAAGTGTTCCTTTCTATGATATTTTGTTGGCTGATTTTGTGGTGAGAATCTTTGGATCTAAAATCTTCAATTCTATGTTGAAGGAATGGGAACATGTCAAATCATTCATTTTTCCTAAGAATGCAATAGGGAGGAATCATTCTTTTACCATCCTGGATAGATCAATTTGGTGGGGTGTTTATCTTAATGATAAACCCTTATCCATCACCCAATGTTTCTCTACTAAGGGTTGGCATAGTAGAGGTATTTCTTTAATCAAGGATATTGTGGTTAATAACAAGATGTGCTCATGGACTAAATTAAGTAATAAATATAATATTTCTATTTCTTTGAAAAAAAACTTATACTCTCATCACCAAATTTGTTGCCAATTGGTTTCTTGGGAACTGTATGAATTCTATTCAGAGTGTGGGTTATGTTAAATGGAATGATGGCACTCAGTTAGGTAACTTTTCTCACAGACAAATTTATAATCTCCTTAAAAATGATGATACAATTTTTGGCAAAATCAATCAAGCCTGGGGCTTGAATTGGTCTGGAAACAAGTGGCATTATGTCTTTGAGTTGTTATGGCATTCTCATGTTGAGCCCAAAAAAACTTGTTTCAAGTGGATTTTTCTGTTGTAAAAACTTTTTGTTGGTTCCTTTGTGTCTCAAGGTGTCAAAAAGTATATCATTTTCTCTATTTGTAACTGTGTCAAGTCTTATGAACATTTATTTTTTATTGTCAATGGTCAGCTAATATTTGGTCTATTTTCTTTGGAAAGTATTTTAAATGGAACAATAGTCTTGGTCTATCTTGGCATGAAGTCCTTGCTTGTTATGTGGATGCTTTTGATAGTAAACTCAATTCTTTTTGGTTAACTTTTACTATTGAAGTTTTGTGGCTTATTTGGAGACAGAGGAATGAGGAAATTTTCCAAGAAAAGAGGTGGGACCTTACTGATTTTAACTCAAAACTCACATTTTTTCTATCATGACACAGGTGACATCCATTATTCAAGTTCCAAGTGAAAGATTCTAAAGCCTTATGATGGAAGGGGCCATGATCCTTTTTCCAAAAGACATGTCCAAATGGTTACCTTTCATAGTGAATATCCTAACTCGATAACTAGAAATAGAGACACTAAAATGTTAACTTGGGAACTGAAGGACATAATGTTGTACATATCTCAGTCAACAGAAAGCAAGATGGTCTGCAAACTATTACAAGTAATATTGGATGGAATGACCTGGATAATAGAGAAGATAAGGAAGGAGAAAGAGACACTAACTCTACTAATGATCACCTAAGAAGAAATGACAATAGACCTAACAATGATATAGAAGAATGGCAGGGAAGGGGGGTGGGAATGAAAGCTCTTACACTCATACTTTTGGTCCCATGATCATAGTTCACTTTTTTTTTCATTTTGTAAAGCTTTTGATCATAGATAGTTTATGTGTATAAAGGGATTTCTACCATAGAAACATAATCATGTAAATGCTCCTAGTTTTTTCATTCAATTGACATTTGATGTTTAGACATTTTGTACTCAGTTGATTCTATATTATCAATGTAAAAATTTACAAAATTGAAGATTACATCTTTCATCTGCATTTTCATCCTACCTTCACCAACTTGCCTTGCCTTTGTCCCCTTTTTTTCTTCAGCACGTTAATCTAAAAAACCTTATCCTTTATTATTCCTTGGCCCTAACTTTCTCCAGCTCCATTTTCACTTTCTTCCACTTTTCTACTATATCCTCCAAATGAGCTTTTTTTTTTAACCTTCCCCCACCAGTGCATAAATGTTACTTGTCCAAAGACTCTACCTTCATTTAATCTTCAAAGTACTCATGATAGTCTAATCCAATCCTCGACACCTCCCATTCAATAATCAACTCTAATTCTAGCAACAAATCATTGTCAAATAACAACATTATAATTCTCCCGACCTCCATTTCTGATTCACCAAGTTGAAGAGCCTAGGAAACTATCATTTCTATGACGTCTACATTTGTTCACCGTTTAATTTTCCTTTCTTGGAATCGATTTCCCATAGCTTCAATGAGAGCCTCTATAATGCATGCCTCCTTATAAATTAGAATTCAAAGCATTCTCTATTTAGTGATGGGACCCTTAAGGGCTTTCTGTTGTTTCTTGGTGTCTATTGAGAAAAAGGCCTCCATTGTTGCAACCTAAAAACTTCCCTAGCCTTCACAATTCTGAGAAACACAAATTTCAATCACTTTCTTGAGAGTAATTGTCTTTAATTAGGAGTTGGTGAGGTCGATGGTCCTTATCTTGATAAACTCATCTTTAATCTTGGCACCTAGAAAATGTGTTGACCTCATCATATAAATACCTTGCATCGTCACTTTGATCTTTCCCTCTAATCATTATTGCATTCTTATGCATATTTGAAATATATAAGTTATATTCAGCACACATCACCAAAGGCACGTAAACCACCGATGACCTCATCCTATAAAAATTGTGTAACAAGTCATAATGCAAATTTTGGAAGGCACCAATGTCTATATTTTTAAAAACCTTAAAATTTTACTAAACTCAGTTCCATACATTTAATTTTGAATCAAACGTATCCCATCTTCTTTGAAGTCTTCAAAAAATATGTCATTGTCTTCTCCCACATTAGAGGCCCATTTTGAAATAACATCCACTTCCATATTACCCTCTCGCCTGATGTGACTGATTTTAAATCAAGGAATGTATGAATTTTATTATTTATTTCTACAATAATATTCTCCAAATGGAAAGATTTTTCTTCCCCATTCTTGATAGCATTAAAAAATATCTGAGCATTTCCCTCAATGTGGATTCTAACTACTTTAATTTTACAACGCACTTGAATTTCTACCAGGGCCGCCCATACCTCAACTACAATATTGGTTCCATCATGCAGTCTTTGTGCAGTTATGGCCACCAAATCATCTTTTTGGTCTCTAACTATTATCCCTGCACTAGATGGGCCTAGATTTTCTTTTGAGGCTCCATCGAATTTCACCTTAATCCAACCTTCATCTATTTTTTCCCAAACTACAACCTGCTCCTTGTTCTTATTATCCTTGTTTCCACTTAAATTCCCATTTTTGAACTTCAAATAGGGCCAGTTCACATGAATCCTCTTATCATTGGCAGAGTAAACCAATTCATCCTTCCTATTTAGTAGGGCCACCCCCAATGACTTCCTCAATTGAGATATTAATTCTACATTTAACTCTATCTAATGATTCCTCCTTGCCCTGAAAAATTCTTCAATTTCGCTCCTTCCAGATTTCCCAAATGATTATGGATGGGCATATAATCTAGAGAGGGGACATTGATATTTTTTTAGAAGGAGCATGCCATCTCTCAAAAACATCTTTAATTTTGTGTTGCATTGGTCCCACCCATTGTTGTTTAGATTTTACCATAAGCCAACACTCACTTGCAAAGAAATATTTCATTAGAAAATGGTCCACATCCTCTAATGTAGATTTACATAGAACACACATAGTAGGGCCCTGATAGCCAAATCTTTTCCTCCTTTTTGCAATTAAAATCCATCCTTGCACTACTAACCAAGAAAATCTTCCTGCTTATGGTAAGCAGTCCTTATCCTAGCACAACTTAACTGACCATCCATTGAATGCATTATTATTCTCTGAAGAACTATATCTCACCTTTACTGAATAGTGCATCTAGTAGTAGCACATCAGATAATTATATCTCCCTTTTCTTTCATTAAGACAATTCTTTCATGAAAGAGGGAATTCATAATGAACTTTGGATTCTCATTAAGACCATAATCATAAAACTTTTCCATTTCCATTGAGGGCCTAAAGAGGTGACCCTAATTTCTAGATAATCTGCAACCTTATCACCCCATTTGTCTAATATAAATATACTAACCTCATCATATTTGGCATCACACTTCAGTTATTGTAAGCCATTTCATGAATCCTTCCAAAAGAGAGCCTTTTCTCCATCCCTAATCTGTCATGAGATATGATTAGTTATCACTTTCTTGTAATCCAATATAAAATTCCACAAACTGACCCTCTAGGTGGGGATCTTATATTCATTATTCTTTCATTATCCAGAGAATCCAGATATTTAGATTTCACTATTTTCACCCATAGTCTTTGGGGATTGGTGTAAATACCCCAAACCAATTTAGCTCCTAGAGCTTGGTTTGATTCTTTTCAAATTCTTGAGGCCAACCCCACCTTTAAACTTGTTTTTTCATTTCTTCTCCCAGGATAGAAAAGGCTACTTATCCTCCTCCCCATTACCACTCCAGAAGAATTTCCTCATACTTTTTCAATATCATTTATGACTCTATGAGGGATCTTTAGGAAGCTCATTGAATATATGGGGATGGAAAATATTACTATTTTAAGAGGAGGATCCTTCCTATAGATGAAAACCATCTACTTTTCCAACCTTTCATTTTCTTTAAGGAACTATCCATCATATATTTTCATAGATTTTATTTACAAGTTCCTTCAAAAAGTGGCACCCCCAAATATTTCCCTGGCATCTTACCCATTCTAATATTTAGAATTTTGCATAACTGTATTTGTAGATCCAACTTGGTATTGAAGAAGTAGATTTTAGACTTCCTCCAATTCACACATTGTCTTGAGGCTTCACTATATCTATCCAGAGTTTCTTTGATGATTCTTGCCTCCTTTTTTGTGGCATCTCCCATAAGGTAATTGTCATCCACAAATTGTAAATGTTATGTTAGTTCAATCCCTTCTACAATAGAATTCCCTTTCCACAAACCACCATGTTTTTTGTTGGTTATCAGTCTCCCTGATACTTCTTCCATAATGATAAAAAGAAAGGGCGAGATGGGATCAACCTGCCTTATACCCCTTGATGTATCAAAAAAAACATGTGGGCTTCCATTAACAATAATAAAAATTCTGGGAGTGTTAATAAAACTAGCTATCCATTTCAGCCATACCTCCCCAAAACCAAAATTCCTAAGGATGTCAATCAGAAATTCCCTATTAACATTGTTAGAAGCTTTCTTTATATCCAATTTAATCATCATTTTTGCAACTTTTTCATTTCTAACTATATGAATCACCTCATGAGATATTATGATCCCTTGAAAAATGGATCTATTAGGGACAAAACAACTTTTTTCCGGGGAGTTTATAAAATCAAGAAGAGTCTTAAGTCTATTAGCTACAACTTTGGATATTACCTTGTAGGTTGTATTGCATAAGGCAATGGGCTTGAAGTCATCAAATGTTAAGATTTCTGCCTTTTTGGGGATCAAATTAATGAAAGTATTATTGAAATCCTTTAAAATAAAACCACCTACCTAGGATTCTGTTAGTCCATTTTCCTCTCAATGCAAAATCTTGTGAAAATGGTCTTTTCCTTGCAAATTTTGAAGTTATCCCACCTTGTTGCACAGTTTCATCTTGCATTGAAAATCCATAGTGTTTAATGGTGTGTGCCCTTAGCCCCTGGTAGTTTATTGTGTCACCTTGCTCTAGTCCAAAACACACATGCTGAATCGCAAATCCAGAAAGTTATTCAAGTTCTAAGGTCTGCAGGAAAAAATTTCAAAAATCTGCCACAGTGTCAAAATCCCACAGCGTTTTTGAAAATCCATGATGTTTTCGGTCTGTATGAAAACCTTCATTGTTTTTGACCTTGTGCTTCCTATTTTTGCATGCTTGTCTTATGGCATTGAAAACTCTATGTGTTTTCTGTCTTTCGCTGTGTCAAAAACTTTGTGTGTTTTCGACCTCGGTCTTAACTGGGCAAGTGCGATCATTGGTGGGTCCCAGTTCTTCCCATTGCCCAATGTGGTTAAAGCTCAGACAAGATCAATGGTTTTCATATGTTAGCATGGTAAAGATGCATGATGTTTATCCTTCACGCTTTTGCGACAACCATTCAATTTTCTTATATGGGCGTGAAGTGGGTCCAGGTCTGCAGGCTCTTCTTGATTGGTTGTCGCATGGCCGCATGTTAGACTTTTCTGACATGTGATCATGCAACCACTTGCCACCTATCTATGTGGGTCCCAATTCTTAGTGATGTTCAGCTGCCTGGTAGTTAAGTTTTTCTTTCCGCGATCGGGTGACTCGCGATTATCTCTTGGTCGCTAATTCTTGGCGGTTAGGCCCTTAACATCTGGTGACCTGGCTGGCCGTTTATTTTGCCTTAGTTTCCCAATTGCGTAATGGTGGGCCCAGGTCTTCATGCTTTTAAAAGTAAGGCTTCTTTGGCTGTGGTCCCAAAGGCAGTTATGTGGCGGCTTGTGGTTGGCTGTCGCATGATCGCATGTCAGAGATTTCTGACATGCGATCATGCGACTAGTTGACACCTGTCCCTTTGGTGTTGGAGTGTTGTGGTCTCGCTGTCTAACTTGGAGGCTGAGGTGGTAGTCTTGTTGCTTTGTCGCATGATCACAAGGGCCATCTTTCAGCCATGCCATCATGCGACTGATGTTTTATGTTAACCCTCAGCAGTGGCGATTGCGGAAAGGTAAAGGGATGCAACTTGTCGCATGTTCGCATAGCCCATTTCTGGGCTATGCGATCATGAGACAATGGTCTGATTGCACTGTTGCAGAGTTAGGGTGGGTCCACTATGCCAGTGTTGCTGAGTTGTTCGATTTTTCTTGGTTGTTGACTGCTGACTGGACCGATGACTTTTCAAAAGGGGCCCGCGACTGTTATGAATTATATTGGGCCGCCCAATCTTTTGGGAAGAGATATAATTGACAGCCACGTTTCAAAATTTTTTTGATTAGCCATTGCATTTGATTTCAAATTCTGCAGAGGGTGTGCAATGATAGAAGTACCCAAAATTCAATTTTTGAGTGGCTAGAGTGGGTAGAATGGATTGTCAAACACTGCGGAGTGGTCCAGGCTGCCATGATAGTTGCAGAGGAGTGTCTTGCCATAGGGGAGTAAATGAAACAGTACCCTGAAATGTGTTGCAGGGGTCAAATGTGGCTGGATTTCTTAGGGTTTGATGATAATTTGGTACTTGGACTAGTACAAGGCTAGTTGGCTGTTGAAATTAAACTGTTTGAGCTTGCATGTTGCGGCTTGATCCCTGTCTTGTCTGTGTTAACTCCTCGGTGGGGTTAGGTGGATTTGAATTTTGAGTTGGAAATGATCATTATGCTTGCATTGTAACCCTAGTATAAAGGGATTTTTATGATCATTCGAGGTCATTAGGAGTTAGGTTTTCAAACTTTTCTAGTTGTGAGTCTTCTGCCCAGTCTAAATTGTAATGACTTGTTTTGGTATATTTTGACAATAGAAAGAAAATTGCAGGTCTAAGCTATAGTTTGCAAGCATGGTTCCTTTGGATTGATTGTATACACTTGAGGATTCTTCATACTTAATACAGGCACATGATTCTTATCTTTCTGTTGTGTCAAGGTAGATGAATTTTAAACTTTCTAGTTCATTACATAACAATTTTATGTATATGCCTTCATTCTTGAGTTCTAATCTAGGATTAGATTAAATGATGCTCCAGATGGGACATAGATTTATCTCTTGTCTATGTAGGGATATTTTGTAAGTAATAGAAGAGATTGTAAATGTGTTTATGGCTTTGAATCTCAGATATATTCTGGTGTGTGTATGTAGTTTGTCCAAGAAGCCTTGCCCAATGGATGAGGCACTGGCCTAGATGAGTATTTCTTTGTTGACATATCCTGATTGAGGTTGTTATGATTCAAACTTATAAATTAAGAACCATTCCTAAGTTTTCAATATTTGGTTGTGTGAGGTTCTACCCCATAGTAATGGAGAGTCAATGAATGTGTGGTTATCATTTAGTACTTTCTTACTATCCTTTCATCTGTTATTCAAACCCAATCTTTGATGTGTGAAGTATAATTTATACTGGGTTAGGTGCACCCGCCTTGGTTTTACAGAGCCAGAAGTAGAAGAGGGCAGTCTTGTCCCTATAGTTGGTCCAATTACCCTAAGACCTCATAACATTTTGGAGTTAACCATTCCTAAAATCCATTTGAGGGTATATTGGCAACCTAAAGAGCATAAGCATTTTTGAACACCAACAAGATGGCAACTCTGCTAGGGAGCCATGGTATAGAGTCATGTTTGGTAAAGAAGACATTCCTCATGTTTTGCAAAGTGAGTCAAGTCTGTTTTGCCTGTCATTGTTAAGTCTGAAAGTCCTAGTTCCTAAATTAATTTTTGGTAATTTCTCACATTTGGTGAGTGGCGACTCTGAGTTCTCTAATTTGCACCAGTGTGCATATTTTAAGGAAGGCTACAAAGAAAGAGGTGGACTTGCAGTGACAGTGGTAGCAGACATTTGGGCTCCTGTGACTTATAGTGTTAAGTCAAGAGAGGAATCATAAGAGGACTCTATGTGGGGTGTATTGTGAGTTGCTGATTTGAAGGTCTAAGTTGGAAGAAGGTCTTGGCTTTCTTTTCTTTCCTCTGCAATGAGGTGGTGGCTCTACAAAGTGTTAAGGGTGATTTGAAGGTGACTCCAAATCACACTTTTCTTGCAGCTACTCCAATACATCCAGGTATTTCTCAAGAGTTGAAATGTATCCCTATCAAGTGTTAAGCACTGCATAAAGGGATGAATATTAGTGGGCAGTTCCTCATGCAGGAATATAGGCCCTTTTGTTTTGATGGCATGGAAGGTGCCCCTAATAAGTTCCTTGCTGAGGATGGGTATGAGGAAAATAATGAAGATCAGACACAAGAAACTAGTGTCTCTGTTGATCTCATCATGAGTGAACTGATTATGAGAATCTTCTCATCAAGGTTGCTACTCTTAAGAAGAAGATTGCAAAGAGCAATGCTGAGATCTGGCAGTTAGAGGAGGACAAGAGATTGCTGGGACTGGTGGTTCCTTATGATGATCATGAGAAGGCCAGTGTCTCTGATGTTGAGTCTCATTATGCAAAAAGTGTTGACTATGAAGCTGATATTGAGGTCACTGCATATGAGGATGTTGAAGGTGAATCTGAGGTTGACAGTGTTTCCACCATTTTATCTATAGATTTTTCTTCTTTTTAGTATCAGGATTCTTGCTTCTTGTCCCGGTTTGGTGATGTTTTGTGTGAAGGGTAGAATAATGAATACGATGCAGATGATGATTCCTGCATAGAATTCTTTACACAAAATGATTTGATGTCAGTATTGTCAGTCCTTGTTTCAGACAAGGAAGATGTCTACAATAACAGGGATGCAGCATGGGAAGAGGAAAGTATTGAGGGAAGTAAGCACTCTTTTGGTAGTAAGGGTATGTCTTCTCTTTCTGAATCTTAAGATGAAATTGTTTCTCAATTTCTGCGTTGCACAAATCAGTGTGAGCATGTTGATTCTAAGAGTGACTCATCCTCAAAGTATGAAGACAAGGAAGTGGTGTTTGAATGTGATGTCATTGGGTCTTCATATAGGTCTGATTATTCATTCAAGGCCCAGCCAGTTACACATGTGGAAATGCAAAGTCAAGGTATGAATGAGGCCTTTCAGCAGGCAGAATATGAGGCTTTTGTGTTTCAAGTTGATAGCATGCATGAATCAGTAGGTGAAGATCAGTTTCAGTATAGAGGTGTTGATCATTGGCATGCTGAATCTTTTCTTCAGAATGAGCAAGGAGAAGAGAGTAAAAAAAATTTTTACATGCACTATGAAGACATTTACTTTGTTCTTCTTGATTTGCTGATTGAACATGTTGACAAGCCTATGGAGACAAATGAAAACAAAATGTCTAGTGTGCCTCATGAAGGAAGAAATGAAAATCAGATTTTTGATAGAGGCAGGAATTGACTCTTGTTTGTTGCTGCAGGTTTTTTGTAAAAAATGTACATTTTGTGAATAGTTTCCCTTTCCTATCTGTTCCCTGTGTTTTTTAAGGTCTCTATGTTTTTCCAATGGGTGGTCTACTTCTTCCTAGAGATCTATAGTCCTCATTGTATCTACAAGAGATACATGTCCCCAACCAGAGCCATTGTTAGTCCATTTTCCTATCAATGCATGGCCTTTTCCCTGCAAATTTTGAAGTTATCCCACCTTGTTACATAGTTTCATCTTGCATTGAAAATCCATAGTGTTTCATGGTGTGTGCCCTTAGCCCCTAGTAGTTTATTATGTCACCTTGCTCTAGTCCAAAACACACATGCTAAATCGCAAATCCAGAAAGCTATTCAAGTTGTAAGGTCTTCAGGAAAAAATTTCAAGAATCTGCAACAGTGTCGAAAACCCATAGTGTTTTTGAAAATCTATGATGTTTTCAGTCTGTGTGAAAACCTTTGTTGTTTTTGACCTTGTGCTTCCTATTTTTGCATGCTTGTCTTGTGGCATTGAAAACTCTATGTGTTTTCAGTCTTTCGCTATGTCGAAAACTTTGTGTGTTTTTGACCTCGGTCTTAACTAGGCAAGTGCGATTGTTGGTGGGTCCTAGTTCATCCCATTGCCTAGTGTGGTTAAAACTCAGACAAGATCGATGGTTGTCATATGTTCACATGGTAAAGATGCATGATGTTTATCCTTCATGCTTTTGCGACAACCGTTCTATTTTCTTGTATGGGCGTGAAGTGGGTCCAGGTCTGCAGGCTCTTCTTGATTAGTTGTCGCATGGCCGCATGTCAGACTTTTCTGACATGTGATCATGTGACTACTTGCCACCTGTCCATGTGGGTCCCAGTTCTTAGTGATGTTCAGTTGCCTGGCAGTTAAGTTTTTCTTTCCGTGATCGGGTGACTCACGGTTATCTCTTGGTCGCTGATTCTTGGCAGTTAGGCCCTTAACATCTGGCGACCTTGCTGGTAGTTTACTTTGCCTTTGTCGTGCAATCACGTAATGGTGGGCCCGGGTCTTCATGCTTTTAAAAGTAAGGCTTCTTTGGCTGTGGTCCCAGAGGTGATTATGTGGTGGTCTGTGGTTGGCTGTCGCATGATTGCATGTTAGAGATTTATGACAAGCAATCATGCAACCGATTGACACCTATCCCTTTGGTGTTGGAGTGTTGTGGTCCCACTGTCTGACTTGGAGGCTGAGGTGGCAATCTTGTTGCCTTGTCACATGATCACAAGGGCCATCTTTTGGCCATGCGATCATGTGACAAAGGTGCCACCTTGTGTTTGGGCCTGATGGCAAGTGGTGATGTACTGAGTTCCGATTGGTTGCCGATGTACCGAGGTGGCAAGGGGTTTGCGGTGGGACCTGTCTCCTCAGTGGTGATGATGTTCTCAATTCTCATTGGTCAACGCAGTGACTTGGTAGTTTGTCGGTGGGGCCCATGTTCGTAGTGCCCGAGCGTGTTTGACATTTGGTGGTGAATGCTGGCAGTTAGTCGCATGTTTGCATAGCCTTTTTCAAGGCTATGCGATCATTTGACTGATGTTTTGTGTTAACCCTTAGTGGTGGCGGTTGCGGCAAGGTAAAGGGATGCGGCTTGTTGCATGTTCACATAGCTCGTTTTTGGGCTATGCAATCATGCGACAATGGTCTGATTATGTTGTTGTGGAGTTAGGGTGGGTCCACTATGCCAGTGTTGCTGAGTTGTTTGATTTTGCTTGGTTGTTGACTGCTGACTGGACCGATGGCTTTTCAAAAGGGGCCCATGACTGTTATGAATTATATTGGGCTGCCCGATCTATCGAGAAGAGATATAATCGATGGCCATGTTTCAAAATTTTGTTGATTAGCCGTTACATTTGATTTCAAACTCTGCAGAGGGTGTGCAATGACAGAAGTACCCAAAATTCAATTTTTGAGCGGCTAGAGTGGGTAGAATGGATTGTCAAATGCTGTGGAGTGATCCAGGCTACCATGATAGTTGCAGAGTGTCTTTCCGTAGGGGAGTAAATGAAACAGTACCCTAAAATGTGTTGCAAAGGTCAAATGTGGCTGGATTTCTTAGGGTTTCATGATAATTTGGTACTTAGACCAATACAAGGCTAGTTGGCTATTGAAATTAGACTGTTTGAGCTTGCATGATGCGGCTTGATCCCTATCTTATCTATGTTAACTCCTCGGTGGGGTTAGGTGGATTTGAATTTTGAGTTAGAAATGATCATTGTGCTTACATTGTAACCCTGGTATAAAGGGATTTTTATGATCATTCGAGGTCATTGGGAGTTAGGTTTTCAAACTTTTCTAGTTGTGAGTCTTTTGCCTAGTCTAAATTATAATGACCTGTTTTGGTATATTTTGACAATAGAAAGAAAATTGTAGGTCTAAGCTGTAGTTTGCAAGCATGGTTCCTTTGGATTGATTGTATACACTTGAGGATTCTTCATACTTAATATAGGCACATGATTCTTATCTCTCCCTTGTGTCAACATAGATGAATTTTGAACTTTCTAGTTCATTGCATAACAATTTTATGTATATGCCTTCATTCTTGAGTTCTAATCCAAGATTAGATTAAATGATGCTCCAAATGGGACATAGATTTATCTCTTGTCTATGTAGGGATATTCTGTAAATAGTAGAGGAGATTGTAAATGTGTTTATGGCTTTGAATCTCAGATATATTCTGGTGTGTGTATGTAGTTTGTCCAAGAAGCCTTGCCCAATGGATGAGGCACTGGCCTAGATGAGTATTTCTTTGTTGACATATCCTGATTGAGGTTGTTATGATTCAAACTTATAAATTAAGAACCATTCCTAAGTTTTCAATATTTGGTTGTGTGAGGTTCCACCCCATAGTAATGGAGAGTCAATGAATGTGTGGTTATCATTTAGTACTTTCTTACTATCCTTTCATCTGTTATTCAAACCTAGTCTTTGGTGTGTGAAGTATAATTTATACTGGGTTAGGTGTACCCACCTTGGTTTTGCAGAGCCAGAGCAGAAGAGGGCAGTCTTGTCCCTATAGTTGGTCCAATTACCCTAAGACCTCATAACATTTTGGAGTTAACCATTCCTAAAATCCATCTAAGGGTATATTGGCAGCCTAAAGAGCATAAGCATTTTTGAACACCAACAAATTCCTCTACCACTTCCCATAAATCTCATCCCAAGATGTCCCAAGTTTTTTGAAAGAATATGGCAGGGAAACCATTTGGCCCTAGAGCCTTATCACTATGCAATCTAAAGAGATCTTTCCTTAACTCTTCCTTAAAAATTGATTTCACTAAAAGACTATTTTGGTCGTCCATAATACATTTGGGGATGAGCATTAGTAAATCCTCTATTCTTTTAAGATCCTATGGATTGTTGGAAAAAATATTATGGAAGAAGTTAAAATCCTCTCTATTGATTTGATGTGGATCAGTGATCATAACCCCCTTATCATTTTGAATAGAAAAAATCTTGTTTTTAGCTCTCCTTATTTTCACAAACTTGTGGAAGAATTTAGTGTTTATGTCCCCAACTTTCAACCATGTTTTTCTAGTTTTTTGTTTTCAAAAGGCTTCCTCTCTTGTCTCTTTGCATTCTCTATGAAGATCATGTTCCTCCTTATAAACTTCTTCATCCAAACCATTAGAAATAATATAATCATTTAAAATGCCTATTTTTTTTTCTCCATGTTCACCTTTTCACAAAGATATTTCTAAAATTGTCTTTATTCCAAAGTTTTAACTGAGCTTTAATAAATTATAATCTTTTGAAGAAAATGAAAGATATTTTACCTTCTCTTTTGGGAGTATTTACCCACCAATCCTCAATTCTTGTCATAAATTATTTAGCCCTCAACCACATTACTTCAAACTTGAAAGGTGCTCTTTCAACAATCATATCCTCTTTAATACTGCAATAGATTGGGTAGTGGTCAAAACCAGAGATGGATAGAATGTGAGCACTGCATAGGTAGTTTCATTGATACCAATGGTCAGCTTGAAGAAATCTATCCAATCTTTTTGCAATGTTTAGAAAACCACTCCTTCTGTTGGTCCGGGTGAAGTCCCCCATCCTTAAGTCAATATCAATAAGCTCATTTCTAATAACAAATTCTACAAAGTCCCTTTGACTATTTCCCATCTATCCTTTACCACCTTTTTTCTCTATTGGGCTTAGAATAGATTAAAATCACCACCTAGAAGAAAGATATTATCCCTCCTTTCATCCAAAAAACCTGAAATGATTTTCCATAGATCCCTTTTCTCTATAGTATTATTTGGTCAATAAATATTAAAGATATAGAATTTGGATAGAAGTTGTCTAGAGGAAACTTCAATCCATTTCCAATTCACTGATTGGCATATTAGCTCAGCACTTATAGCACTTATGTCCCAAAGAATGCATAACCTTCCTGAACTACCCATGGCATCTGAAAAAGAGCATTCCATTTATTAACATGTTTCCTAAAAGCCTCTTTGTCCTGTAATTTTAGTTTAGTTTTTTGCAATAAAATAATATCTACCCTCACTTGATCAAGACCCCTCTTGACCAAATGAATCTTGTCAGGGGAATTACAGCCCTTGACATTCCATGAAAGGATCCTCATTTCTTTCAAGAAAAGCCATAGCCTTTCTCCGATCTCAGCAATTTTTTTTGGTCTACTGCGCAACCTTCCATTTCTAACTTCTCCCTATTAGATTTTGCTCCTCTTTTTCTTCTTTCACCTAGCTTTGGTTTGTTGATCTTGGACTCAGTTTGATCTAAACTTCTAGGTTCCATGATGTTTGGAGTCTCAAACAATCCTAGTTCATCCTCCTCCCCATTCTTACTTTGTGAGATATAATTAGTGTCAGATTCAATCAAGTTTGCACTACTATCCCTGGCATCTTCAAATGAACCCTCCAAATTTCTTATGGGGGAGATCCTCTCATCATTATTCTCTAATCTATTATCTCCACTATCATTCCAGTATATACTCATTATATTGGTCTCTTCCAAGCCCTAGGTTACTTCTACCTATGGGTTTGACCCTCTATTTTCCTTTTCTTGTTAACATATAGTAACTCTAATATCATCGAAGGGTAAGTGTTTGGGAAAAAAATACCTCCTTCTAAGTTTTGTTGAGGGCTTACTTCTTTTATAACACACTGTTGCATACCAAACTCTTCTAGTGTAAGGTTATTTCTAGAATCTGGATTAGGATTTACATTCAAAGGTTCTTCTAAGCCTAAACCTTTATCGAAGCTTTGAGAAAGATAGAAGGGAGTTTCACATACCACTTGAGTTTAACCTTCCTCTTTAGAGTCCTCTAACCCTGGATGTGATTTTGGCATAAAAATTTGATCAATCATCTCCTTTTGAAAACTAACTATAGATTTTTTACCCTCACCTTCATCTGGATCAAAGCATTAGAAGGTTATCTCCTCATTATCTAATGGATATTGTGTCTCTTTTATTTTTGTCAAATGTAGAATCATATCAATTAATATTGATCCCTATGTTCCTTTACCTTTCTCTTGTCTATTTTCTATGGCTATAGAGTTCATCCCCTCCTTTATCTCCTCTTCTATTAATGGTTGCCTCCATTCACCTTTTTTAGTGTGAATAATTATGTGGGAGGGTAGATTATAACATGTTTGCCTCTATGCAAGAATCTTGGGGGTTATGGAAAAGTCCTTTTCATTTAATGTTTCTTCATATCTCACATTGTCATGACCAAAAATATACCATGCAAAAATGCACATAATTTTTTTTTAAAACACCAAAAGATTGCACAATTATGGGAAACATACAAGATAGGATGTTAGTGCTGATGTACAAGGGCTATCATGGACAAAAAGGTCATGTGGTGATCCCACACACATAACCTAGGTTGGCCAACCTCCCTCCACAACATGGATAGGGTTGACTAACCCTAAGTGATACAACTAAACAAGATAACCAAGGGCACCAAGGAGACTAAGTTTAGGAAGAGATTAGGGAATGGTTGTATTGTTGGAGATTTTCCAGCAGGCTAGTACTAACTGTATGTTTGTCATTGATGACAACATATGGAAATTAGCATGCGTGGAAGTCTTATGTAGTAAGATTTTAGTATATGTAGCATGGACATGATATCAACATGTTATCATGGGCATAGAGGTTAACTCTTAGTACAAATAGTTATATTGCAGCTGGTTTTAGCAGTGTTCCTGACAGAGTAATAGACAGTGTTATGTGTATGGTTGTTCGTACAATTATCATAGAGCCTTGCATGCTTGGATATATGTTGAAGACATGTTAGGATGTTTTAGTTATGGATGCATAGTCTGATGATGAATGCAAGTGAAGTTATGCAGTCGCTATTCACCAGTAGCAATTTCTTGTGTTTGTTCAGAAGAGCTGACATAGATTTTATTGGTTATTGAGTTGTGCCTATCTTGAGGGTATGTGCCCTTGGATTTAATCTTGGAGAAGTGTTATTGATGTTTGGTTAAGAGCGCATAAGTTAATTTAGCTTACAGAGAAAGTTACATTTGTTTTGGTAGAGCCGACAATGTGTAGCGTGTGTCTACAATTATTTTATTAGACAAGTCCCATAATGAGTTGCGTGTATAATAGAGCTGATAGAATGTCTTTTGGAGTTTATTATGGTTTTTCTAATATGATTCCAAGATGGTTCTAATAGGCTGACTTGATTATATCATTTGGAGGAAAGATATTTATAGGCAATTATTTGTGATTGCTGAAGTGTGGTTCATGGTTGATTCAGCAGAGCAGAGCAGAGTGTGTAAAGTGTTGAACCATCAGAAGAAGGTCTATGTCACCAAGTAAAGTACTAGTGCTATTCATTAGAACTGATCTAGATATTAGGTCAAAGCGCAGTTCACCAAGATCCAAATATAGTGTATATCTATTATTCAAAAGGTTGTAGCCTTCACCCATTTGAGTAGTGAGCTCTCGGACAGTGTGTCCTCTCCCCTAATAGGGACAATTATAAAAGACTCCTAATAGGGTCTGACCCTTAACCAAGTCTACTGTACTTAATATATTGTAAAGCTACTCCTAACAGGGTAAAGGATCTTCTAGTAAGGATCATTATACACTAGTACATAATATTAGTGGGTATCAAGTCCCACTGAGGTTTTTACTTATTTGGGTTTCCCCGTAACCAAAATATTGGTGTTGTGTTCATATGTTATTTCATTTTTTTTATGCTTTATGTTTAAGTATAATTAATTGGATAAAGAATTAAATCTTGTAGATAACTGATTCACCCCCCCCCCCCCCCTCTTAGTTATCTCTTGGGACTATTCCTAACAATTGGTATCAGAGCCAAGTGCCTCGGAGAGAAAGTTTAATAGCTTGAGGTTGATTAGATGGCATACTTCAAGAAAGAAAGTCCTAAGTTTGATGGAGAGAATTATCTTGATTGGAAGAACAAGATGGTGACCCATTTGCAGTGCATTGCTTTTGAAGTTTTTAATGTAACCATCAAAGCAGCCAAGATTCCTACCTTAGAATACCTTGGAAAAGATGATGCTACTAACACACAAAAGGAATTGTTTCATCATAATGCTATTGCTAAAGAAGCCCTTATCAACACCCTATCTAATGGTGAATTTTTAGAAGTAAAAAAGATAGATACAACCCATGGAATATGGAAGCACCTAGAAGAAACATTTGAAGGAGACAAACAAGCTAAGGATGCACACCAAAAGACAAGGAAGAAAAGATACAATGCATTAGAGATGCTTCCTGAAGAAAACTTCAAAGCTTACAATCAAAGGATAAATGAAGTAGTTGTTATAATTAGGAACAATGGTGGAGAGATATCAAAAGAGGACATTATGGATAAAGTGATGACTACTCTTACTCCAGAATATGAAAGCAAGATCAACATCCTTGATGAGACCATGCAACTTACATCAAATTTCAAGAGAGAGACCTTGATTAGCAAGATCACATCTTTTCATATTTCTAGATTGAAGACAAAACCAAAGAGTGAATAGCTTTCAAAGCAATAGTTCATGGTAAGAAATCTGCAAACACTTCTAGTAATTGTGATGATGATGATGAAGATAAAACACTAAATGAATTTATTGCTATGGTCTCCAAAAGAGAAAAGAAAGGAAAAGGAAAATATGAAGGTCAATTACCATTTAAGTGTTTTTCATGTAATAAGATTGGTCACTTTGCATCTAAGTGTCCCACTAGAGCTAAAAAGTTCAAAAATGATTACAAGCCTAAGTATTCTAAGGAATGCTACTATGCTGGAAATGGAGTTTCAGATGAAGAATCAGGTGAAGAATAAATTGGATTCATTTCTATTGTAGACAAAATGAATAGTAAGTTAGTTCCTAAAAATGAGTTGGACAAATATAATGGAGGTATGGTCAGATTTGGAGACAACACTCCTAAACCTATAGTTGGTAGAGGAGCCATCACTTTGGATGGAAAGAATAGTACTGATGATGTTCTTTATGTTGATGGTTTGAAACATAACCTTCTCAGTGTTGGACAGTTACTTGGAAAAGGCTATCAGTTGGAGCTCAAGGATAACAAATGCATCATTAACAACAAGGATGGTGTTATGACTGCATCAGGCACAAAGACAAGAGGTAATGTTTTTCAGCTCAATTCAGAAGCAAGTTGTTTTTTTGCTAAAGTTAATGACATTTGGTTTTGGCATAAAAGACTATGTCATATCAATTTTGATAACATAGTAAAGATAAGAAATGTTAAGGCAGTAAGAGATCTACCTAGCATAGCAAAGCCAGTTGATACTATATGCAAGGAATGTGTGATGGGGAAGCATGTGAGAAATTCATTCAGGAGCAAGCAGAATTCAATAGAGAACAAGTTGGATCTGATTCATACAGACCTATGTGGTCCAACTCAAACAAGATCATACTATGGTGAAAAGTATTTCATTGTTTTTGTTGATGATTATACTAGGATGATGTGGGTTGCATTCTTAAAAGATAAGTTAGAAGCTTTTGAGAAGTTCAAAATATTCAAAGCTAAGGTTGAGAATGAGTCTGGACTAAAGATAAAATGTTTGAGATAGGATAGAGGAAGAGAATTCACCTCTGACATATTTTATGAGTATTGTGAAGAACATGGCATAAAGAGATAGTTAAGTGCACCTAGAACTCCTCTGCAGAATGGAATTGCAGAAAGAAGGAATAGGATCATTCTTGATACAACATGCACCATTATGATAGAAGGAAAAGTTGCACACACCTATTGGAGAGATGTGGTCAATACAACAATCTATACCATCAATAGAATTCAATTAAGGCCTGCCACTGAAAAAACACCTTATGAGCTATGGTTTGGTAAAGTTCCCATATTAAAATACTTCAAAATCTTTGGAAGCAAGTGCTACATCAAGAGGGATGAAGCAGTAGGGAAGTTTGATGCAAGAAGTGATGAAGGTAGTTTTCTTGGTTACTCTACTAAAAGTAAAGCTTATAGATGTTTCAATTTAAGATTGAAAAAGATCATTGAAAGTTCTCATGTAAAGATTGATGAAAAATTTATGATTCAAGAAAGATATCATGATTACTCACCCATGATTGAAGAAGAACCTAGACCCTCTTCTAGTGAGACAGTTATTGAAGAAATCTTTGACAGTATTGATGTGTTATTCAATGACCCTAAGACAAGTGAAGAAAATACTCCTAAGGTTGATGAATCAGCATCACCTAAAGTTCCAAATTTTACATCAAGAAATCATTCCAAGGCAGACATCATTGGAGATCAGAGCGGAAAAGTCTTAACAAGATCACAAGCAAAGAACTTAGCTAGCAATGAAGTGGTATGTTTACTATCTCAGATTGAACCTTTAAGTGTTGAAGATGCATGTAATAATTCAAATTGGCATGATGCTATGAAAGAAGAACTTGATCATTTTGTTAAGAATGACACTTGGGAACTGGTCCCTAGACCTAGTGATAAAAATGTCATTGGAACAAAGTGAATATTCAGAAATAAGATGAATGAAGATGGTACAGTAGTAAGAAATAAAGCAAGATTAGTATGTAAAGGATATGCGCAAAGAGAAGGCATTGACTATTCAGACACATTTGCACCTGTGAGTAGATTAGAAGCTATTAAGTTTTTTTTAACTTATGATACAGTTAAAAATTTCAAAGTTTATCAGATGGATGTCAAGTCAGCATTCTTGAATGGAGACTTGAAAGAAGAAGTATACATTGAGCAACCAGAAGGATTAACTTTATCAGAAAGACCTGATATGGTATGCAGATTAAAGAAAGCCCTTTATGGACTTAAGCAAGCCCCTAGAGCATGGTATGAGAGACTAGATGAATACTTAACAAAGATTGGATTCAAGAAAGGAGCAACAGATTGTAATCTATTTATTAGAGAGACATCTGAAGGTTTTCTTCTTGTAGCTATATTTGTTGATGACATTATCTTTGGAGGTAATGACAAACTCAGTGCTGAATTTGAAAAAGAAATGCAGAATGAGTTTGAGATGAGTATGATTAGTCCTATCAAGTACTTTTTGGGACTAAATGTGTAGCAAACAAAAAAAGGGATTTTCATTAATCAATCAAAGTATGTGAAAGAGATACTGAAGAAATTCAAGATGGATGATTGCAAGCCAGTAGGAACTCCTATGATCACTAGATGCAAGCTTATAAAAGAAGATGACTCACCAGCAGTAGATGTAACGCCCCGACAGGGAACCCAAGAGAAGTTAACCTATAACTTGCTACTAAGTTTGGTGAACATTTTTTTTTAAAGTTAACATAAAAGATACACAACAGTGCAGAAGCAATTACCATTTATTCACATTGAACAACATCCAAAATAGATTAAAAATCCTGAGGGTCCCTTGACGTAGAGTTACTTGAGAACAAATAAAACAACTAAAGAAAGATAAAAAAATATTCCATATCATAAATGATACAATTACAACTTACATCAATAATACAAACCTCATGGACATCCATGATAACTAATACACTGACATCCACTGCACATGTCGCAGGGTATGTAATAATAAATCTAACATAAAACAAGTACAATGTCCATATTAGGTATCACATGCGATACACTAATATAGGACTACATAAATGAAGACATGATAAGAACCAACAATGAAGAAATAATGAAGAACTAAGAAAGCATCCAACTGCAGGAGTATCAACAGCACCGGCACCAGGATGTCAAATCTCAAATGGTAAAGAATCACTACCACCCATCCGTGTAGAACCACAAAGGCCTACCCCACCATGCTGAGGAGATAACCACAAACCCAAATCGGATGACCAAAACCAAACAAGGATAAAACCACTGAGCAAGGAATCCTGAAAGCTCTCTACTCAAGGTACATAAAATAAAGTGAAAGGTGAAACACACTAATCCATAGGCATAAACAAAAACTCAGGAGATGACTTAGGCTACATGCTATGGGAGTGTCATCACATGTCTATCTACTTAAGTTACCCTGGACTGGTCACTCTGGACCCCAGACCCTCAAGCATTGAGTTACCCTGGACTGACCACTATGGGCCCCGGACCCTCGATACGATCCATGTGGGATTAGAATACTCTCTCTCATATATGAGGAATTCTAATCATAACCAAACTCTAACTTATCTTTTTAATGATCTCTACACATTTTAATTACTATGTTATCACTTAATTACATAACCTACAATAGGTTACCCAGGTACTGACCACTTTGGGTCCTGGCCCCTATTGTAAGCCACTCCCCTAAGATGCACTTAATCAATCTCCCCTAGGCTCGTAATCACATAAACAAAACAACCAACAGGTATACAACCAGGTAATCCTAGATGCAGTTTCATACATAGAAACCCAAATGATTACACAGATACCAAAAATAGATATTAACCAAGAAGAGCCCATAAGATTGATTCATAGATGACATTCAGAATAAACACTCACATAAACATGATATTGAAATATAATCCAACTGATACAAAACCTTGCCTCTATTTCCCCTAGGCCATCTAATGCCCGATGCCACACAATGTAATAGAAATTACTACAGGAACGATAAATACAACACACACACTAAGAAGAAACAAAACATATTCTTTCATAAAACAATAATTGTAAGAATATTTTTCATAATCATTAAACGAATTCAGTAGAGTGAAAACACCCAATTTTGGTAAAAACATAACACTTAACAAATGATATCTCTCAATAATTTAATCAATCAATAGATAAACAAATTTCAATAAAATAATTTCTAATTTATTCTATTTAATATATATAAAATTTAAATAACATAAGAATGTAAGAAATAACCATACTGTTTCAATTAAACTAATAATTGAAAATAGATTAACTTTACAATTTAACCAACTAAAAATCCAATTTACAACTAAACAAATTTAATTTAATCAAACTATATTTAATTAAACTAAATAATACAAAAATTAATTTTAATAAAAATCATATTCTAACATCATAAATTAAATAAACCATAATTTAAAATAACTAAATTTAATTAAATTAAAATAAACTAATTTAATATAATATAATTTTAATAAACATAATAAACAAATAAATTTTAACATAAATTAAAAATGAATTTATCAAATACAAATAACAAAATTAAAATAACTATGGGGGGGTAACCCAGCGGGTCCCACGCCTTGGTCACATCAGTACCCCCACGCTGGCCCAGGGCAGTACTACCTCGATAGTACTCCCTCTACCTCGACAGAGTTAGTACTGCCATCGGCAGTACTCTCTACCACCAGTGCAGGGAGAATGGAGGTTGGGGGTGTGGTGGCCCCCGCCCCCATAAAATATGCAAAAAAAATTTATATTAATTTTTTTTTAAATAACAAAAATGTCATTAATTGTTTTTTTAAAAGTTTCAAAAAGAACTTTTCCCAAATTATAACATAACATATTTTGATGAAAACAAGGAAAATGCTTTTTAAAAAGGCTCAAGTTTATTTATTTATTTTTACACAGAATTATATATATATATATATTTTTTAATAAAATTTGGGATAAATAATGAATTAAAATCCAGGTCTTTATTTTTGAAAGAATACACAAAATTCAAAATTCTCTTCCATGAGAATCTATTCTTTTAAAGGGTAAATATACATATATTTTGAATCATACTCATATTACTATAGTCATGCATCAAATTTGACTTTTCCCAATGACTGGTTATATCTTGACTGTACCCTTTTCCAGCCAGCATACATTTTAACTAGAATTGGAAATTTTTATCTAAAATTGGATTTTCTCTCAACAAAAATTTATTTCTTCAAACCCTATAGTTATACTATTGCCCAAATTTAATATTTCAATTTGTAGGAATACTATAAACAATCACTCAACAAAATTTTGCCAAAGTAACACTATGATGCCAAGTAATAATAAAATACAAAAATCAACTACACTAGGGTTTCTTAATACCCAGATCTATTAAAAACATAGAAAGACAAAAGGATGTAAAAATAGAAATAATATGCAAAATTCAATGCCTACCTTAGATCTAATGCCAGATACTGAAAATGAAAACCCTTGTAAATCTGAGAATAGAATTCTCTCCAAAATCAAGCCCAACCTACAAATCTGAAAGCTATGTTGCAAACAGGTGCCCAATCTAGATGCATAGAGAAATTCAATTCAACATGCAACCACAACAATCCACAAATCTTCAAAAAGCCAAACACACAAGCTTTCCCCAAAAATATTCTCCAAAACCTGTCTCTCCTCAAAATGAATGAAAAATCTCCTAATAGGAATTCAATTCCAAAATCCAAGCAATCACAGAAGACAACTCAACAGCTAACTCACAGTCAACTCCAAATCAGAAAAGTGACTCATAAGACAACTCCTAATCCAACTCATACTCCAAAAATTGAAAGGAATTACAATTAATTAATTAAAATATCTCTTAATATGCACAACTCAACTTGACTTTTGAAAGCTAGTTGTCTTTTTGAAAACAAACTCCTCTTCCCAATTTTGCACATGTTATAAATTAAATTCATTTATTAAATAAATTAAATAATCAATGCATCACAAATTTCATGCAACTAATTATTTAATTATTTAATAATATAAATAAGCATAATTCTAAACATTTACCATTTGAGCACATGTTAATAATTAAAACTAAATTAAATAAATTAAATATTCAATACATCCTAAAGCATGCATTTAAATACTCAATTATTTAATAATACACTCAAGCATAATTAATCCTAATCTCAATTAAATAATCAAATAATTCTAATTAATAAAATAACTGACTTTAGATAATTTTCCAAATTAAATACAGGAACATAAATAAATCATTAAATTCAACTATAATCCTAACATTGATAAACATATAAAATCACCTGCATAATCATAAATCAACTTAATCAAGCACAATAAAATCAAGCACAATAAATCAAGCAAACTGAAACCATGCACAGACTCAAGAACGGGATCCATGAATTCATACCAACCAGGTAAATTCGGGTAAGGTAGTCAATAAGACACTTGTCCATCCTAGGATAATTAAGCTAGGGTTAGGGTTTTAGGTCTGTGTATTATCTCCCCTCTTTACCATTGAGACAAATGTTTGTGGGCATGCTCACTCCTACCAATTCAGGGAAGAAGATGCTCTGTACCTGCAAACCTGTCATCACAAGATGAAGCATGTACATACAATAAATAACAGATAATGATAGGGTACAGTCGGACATGTGGATCTTGACTATGTGAGTAACTACACCTCCGTCCTCTACCACACAAACACATCAAATAGATACAGACACATAATCACCATACACATGCAAGTATGGGGTAAGTACATCGTAATCAATATAAAACATGTAATCTAACATCATGAAACATCAACATCTATTCTATACATACACTTGATAAACATAATTATAATCCATAATCATCATTAATGAAACAATAATCAATCACCTAAAAAGGGACCTAAAAGAATTTAGTCATACAATTGAAATATAAAGAAAACTAAAAAGCAATCTACAGGCGGGTACTACAGTAGATATAACATTATATAAGTCTATGATTGGTAAACTCATATATCTTACTCAGACTAGACCTGATATTTCAAATGCAGTTGGCATAGTTGGAAGATTTGTAGCAGAACTAAAACAAAGTCACCTCATGGCAGTAAAGAGAATATTCAAATACTTGCAGGGCACTATAGACTATGGTCTACAGTATCCTAATTCAAAAAATGTTGAGCTTCATGTGTACACTGATGCAGATTGGGCAGGATGTGTTGATGACAGAAAGAGTACTTCAGGTGGAGCAATGTTTCTTGGTGATAGACTTGTCACTTGGACAAGCAAGAAACAAAATTGTATTTCTTAGTCAACAGCAAAAGCAGAGTATGTTGTAGTAGCCTTGAATTGGTCTACAATTGTTTGGATCAAATAGATGATAAAGGATTTTGGAATTCTGATTGATTATCCTATTGTTATTCACTGTGATAACACTAGCACTATCAATATATCAAAGAACCCTATGATGCATGAAAAGACAAAGCATATTGAGATCAAGCATCACTTCCTAAGAGAGAAAGTAGCAGAGAAAGAAGTCCAGTTGGACTATGTAAGTACTAAAGAATAGTTTTCAGATATATTCAGAAAGCCCTTGCCTAAGGATACTTTTGAGTATCTTAGGGAGAAGTTGGGAGTCATTCCCTTCCCTGATTCTACTTAGAGAAAGAAGGAAAGGCATCAGTCCTTTGGGACTGGTGGAAGGTTGACTACTCTACCTCAAGAGTAGTACCGATGCTTAAAATTAATGGCACCCTTTTCCATTGATTTCAAAGGGGGAGTATATATAGAGTCATGAAAAATAGAAGTAAAAAGAGGAGTAATATACTAATGGGGAGCAACATTCAGTTATGACAGTAGTACAGTTGAGGAAATGGAGAATATTAGAAAATATTGTAGTAGATGGAGGATTCATCTTTTGGGGAGTTTTGAAGAGGAAATGGAGAATTTTATATAAGAAATGTTCATTTGGGTTGGTGGTGGTTTTTCATTCCACATGTTGCCATCAATGCCAAAGGGGGAGATTATTGGAGATTTGCCAACAGGCCAGTTTTGACTGTATGTTTGTCATTGATGACAACATATGGAAAGTAGCATGCATGGAAGTCTTATGTAGTAAGCTTTCAGTATATGTAGCATGGACATGATATTAGCATGATATCATGGGTGCAGAGGTTAACAGTTAGTACAGATAGTTCTATTGCAGCTGGTGTCAGCAGTGTTCCTGACAGAGTAACAAATAGTGTATGGTTGTCTGTATAGTTATCATGGAGCCTTGTGCACTTGGATATATGTTGAAGACATGTTAGGGATGTTTTAGTTATGGACCCATAGTCTAATGATGAATGCAAGTGAAGTTATGCAGTCGCTATTCACCAATAGCAGTTTCATGTGTTTGTTCAGAAGAGCCAACAGAGATTTTATTGGTTCTTGAGTTGCACCTATCTTGAGGGTATGCGCCCTTGGATTTAATCTTGGAGAAGTGTTATTAATGTTTGGTTAAGAGCGCATAAGTTAATTCATCTTACAGAGAAAGTTCCAGTTGTTTTGGTAGAGCCAACAGTGTGTAGCGTGCGTCTACAATTATTTTATTAGATAGGTCCCAGAATGAGTTGCGTGCATAATAGAGCCGACAGAATGTTTTTTGGAGTTTATTATAGTTTCTCTAATATGATTTCAAGGTGGTTCTAATAGGCCGACTTGATTATATCATTTGGAGGAAAGATATTTTTAGGCATTCATTTGTGATTGTTGAAGTGTGGTTCATGGTTGATTAAGCAAAGCAAAGTAGAGTGTGCGAAGTGTTGAACCATCAGAAGAAGGTCTATGTGACCAAGTAAAGTACTTGTGCTATTCATTGGAACTGATCCAGATAGCAGGTCAAAGCGCAGTTCACCAAGATCCAGATATAGTGTATATCTATTATTCAGAAGGTTGTAGCCTTCACCCATTTGAGTAGTGAGCTCTCAGATAGTGTGTCCTCTCCCCTAAAAAGGACAATTATAAAAGACTCCTAACAGGGTCCGACCCTTAACTAGGTCTATTGTACTTAATATATTGTAAAGCTACTCCTAATAGGGTAAAGGATCTTCTAGTAAGGATCATTATACACTAGTACACAATATTAGTGCGTATCAAGTCCCACTGGGGTTTTTACCTATTTTGGTTTCCCCATAACCAAAATATTGGTGTTGTGTTCATGTGTTCTTTCATTGTTTTTATGCTTTATGTTTAAGTATACTTAATTGGATAAAGAATTGAATCTTGTAGATAACTGATTCACCCCCCTCTAAGTTATCTCTTGGGACTATTCCTAACATCTATAACATATGTAAGACATTCAAAAAGGAAGTTTCAAGTCTAGGGAATTACTAGATAATGTCTCCCTAGGGTTTCTTGAACGACAAGAAAAGGGTACTTAACCTGCTACTAAGGGCTACATTGGTTTACCAAGTTCACCATCGTGAAGCTTAACTAAAAATTTCAGCATTACGTTTGGCCCGATACTTGGATTTAAATGTGAGAACAACATCCATAGGGTTCATATATTACGAAAGGGTAAAATATGTGCATTCGTCACCTTGGTGTGAAGAAACTAGTTAGAGGATGGAAGCATTCATTTAAAAAACTCATTAAATAATGTTCACAATTATCCTAATATGTGTGCTAGAAGGTTACTAAATTTAATTGAGTAAGAGGTTGAATAATTTAATTAAATTCATATATATTACCATATAATTTTGGTTTCATATTTTCTCAATCCATTAGAATAAATTTCATTATTCCCATATATTGCTTCCATTAATATATGAATCTACCCAAATATTTATCTCATAATTAATATTTTAATATGATAAATTTTGTTATTAAACATGTTAATTATCAAACCCTTAGATAGATCTTAAGAGTATCATTTTACTTAAACAAAGATAGTATTAAATAAAATTCATTAAAATAATGATTCCATTAATATTTACGAACCTATATGTGTACTAGGATTAGTACCTTCATAGGGTTAGTATCATCAACAACTCAAAATAACAATTAAATTACCACAAATGCAATCTAATTAAGAAAACTTAAAGACGATTGAGCACTCTATGGCTCTCTAATTAGGGATGCTAATGATGAGCTCCAAGCAAGCTCTCACTAGTGACAATCCTAATATGAGAAAGAAATGATAAACAAGCTAAAAGATAACTTATTTAGCTCTAAATTTTTAATTCCAATTGAAAATACAACTTATTTATCTCTAAATTTGTGTTTCTAACTTAAAATTGCAAGAGATTTGATGCTTCTCAAAAATTGTGGATCATTATTGCTTGAATTATGCCTTGCTTTTATAGATTTTGGCAAGGGTAGGGGGTGTAGTTGATTTGATCATGGTTTGATGAGGGTTGAGTCCATGGTTCCACCATTGGAGACCATTTAAATATTCTGTCCTCAAAGCTTGGGACAAGAGGACAAAATGGGTGGACAAGATGCTTTCTCCCTATGGGTGGTGGAGATTCGATGTGAGCTTGATCCTCGAATCCTATTGGTTGATGAATTTTCCTCCCATTTGGTGGTTGAGGGAAAATAGGATTTAATTAATATCTTTAGCCATGTGTACCCCTTGAATAGGTTGATTTAATTTAAATGAACTATTTAATTAATTAGATTAATTTCACAATATAATGATTTATTATGATTTATTTGATTCAAATTGATTTATTGGCTTTTGATTTTTCAATTAAATTGGATTATGGCTTGATTGCAATTTATCTTTAATTCTAGCTTGATTTGATTTAATTGCATTGATTTTTGTCTTGGTTGCTCATTTAAATGATCTTGTCCATTTTTAGGTGATTACAAATGCCCCTCTTTGAATCGATGCGTGAAGCATATTGGTTCAAAGAATGTCTTGATGATTTTGATGCAAAGTCCTGATCAACTGATGTCTGATTTGATGTGATAGAAGATGTAGATTCTGATGATGGAATTGATGCAGTTTCAATTGATTTGAAGGTTCTTGATGGTCAATCTAAAGATAGGTTGTCTGATATGGTACCTGATTTAATATGATTCGATGTTTGATGCCCCTCTTGAATCATAAATAAAAAAAAATTTAATAAAAGATTATGCTTTGATTTGATGGTTGTGCCCCTGATTCGGTGATTATGATGTCAGTTATGATTATCTGAGTGTATGCCCCCTCAGAAATGAAATGAAATTTGATCGTTGTTGAAAGATATGATGTTTTAAGTCAAGTTTGCATGAATTAGGTCAATTAGTAATGGATTTTGATTTCATTTCTGATAATGAATTTGTGATTGTTTGATGTCAAATGCCTTCGGTTTGGCAGAATGGGTGAAAATTTTGGGTCCCTAGTCATTTTTTGGTCAAAGATGCCCTTTTTAGGTCAAAATGAGCTATATATAGGGCTAGTAGTCATTTTTACTATTCATTTTCACCTTCACTTTTGACTTTTTCACTCTGACCCCTTGGAGCTATTTCACGATGGTGATCCCAATTTAAGAGCGTAGATTCAAGTGAGGTCATTGATACATGCGGCCACCTAGCTACGGACCTCCGGTATGTACTCTAATAACTCTCTTTGTCATTTAAATACATTTAAATTAAAAAAATTGGATTTTTACTAGAAAAACCTTATTTTTTTATTTTTCTAATTTAAACAGTGCATTTAATATTTTTAATGGCACGTACATAATTTCTCCAATGCTTCCACAGTTTTCCGCAGTGCATCTGCTATTTTTAATAGTGCGTACAAATGATAGAACTAGGGCTTGATTCGCATTCACCCATTTCTGTTGTGTGTACAAATTAATTTGCGCATATTAATAATTTAGCAGTGCATACAAGTGATTTCTATAGCACGTACTAATTTTTACAATGCGTACACTTTAAAATAGCCCTTTTAATTAATTCTCCAGTGCATTCACAGTTTTTAACTGTGCTTTTGTCTATTAGCACTTTTAAACAATTAAATAGCGCATATACCCTGTTTGGTTTAAAATGGAAACTTTTGAGTCAATTTTTTGAACCATCTGGTGTCGTCAATCAGTCGATTGGCTTAGGTAGCAAGTCTGATTTGATAGCAAGTCATATGATGTCAGTTTGAGTCATGTTTTATTGAATGTTTAATTGTCAATCTTGATTTTGATGATGGATGATGATAAATTTTCCATCCTCTCTGAATAGAATCAAGAAAATTGATTGTGGTTTGATTTAAATTTGATTGACTTGAAATGATTCAATATGTGTTCTAATGTGTTTAAATTTTCTTTTTACAAGCTGAGCTTAAATCGCTTAGAGTTCGAAGCTTGTACCCATTACCAATCAGTATGATTGATGAATTGATCAGTCCTGAGCGCTGAGTCATTGGTCGATGTGGTCTCTATTTCCTTTTGTCTCTCCCTCAATTCCATGTGAATCAAGGTTTACTCACAGCTATGGCAGAGCGATGGCACTCTGACCATAACACCTTCCACTTGCCAATGGGATAGATGACGATCACTCCTAAGGTCATGTATCAGTTGTTGTGGATCCCTATTCATGGGGAGCTGATATACTATATCCAAGTTTATGATGGGACCACCTATAGGTGAGTCTTTGGTGACCCAACTATCAGTGATGATTCGATCCAGTGGGCCCAGTTCCCTTCCTTCCCTTCTCTTCTTGTTGTCCTAGGTGCATTGGTTGATGGTTTCCTCATTCTTGATCGGTGAGGTAATGGCTTTGTAGTTGGTTGGGGTCATATCCTAGAGGATATGATCGCACAACCATGAAGATTTGACTAGAGTACTTGTGTGCTAGCGCAACTATATCATGAGCTGCATTATGTTGTATACCATTATGGGGTGACTCTTTCTACTGGGTTTATTCTATTGTAGCTATGGACATGGGAGCACATCCCTATCACTCAACCCATATCTACTCAACACCGCGATCCAGGCTGGCCCTTTTCTTCGATGTATGAGGGGATGGTTGTGTAGGCCCACTTGGGCAAGTTGGACTATTGGAGATGTATCATAGATGATATAGATCAAGTTGTGTGGTGGCCATATATTGGATGTGAGGCATGCCCAGAGGATGCGATAGAGTTACCTTTTATGTGTATGCCCCAGTGGATGATAGGGCATACACCACTGATTATTGAGTAGTTTTTCTTATAGAGGGTTCTATGACAGTATGGTTGGGTTCAGGGCATGCCTCAGGGTTTAGCATTATATGCCCATTTATAGGTAGAGATGTCACTCTAGGGCCCTCAAATAGATTTGAGGATAGCTCATCAGGAGTTTTTAAATTTGTCCCACCTTGCATGGGATATACGTGATCAAATTGTTGATGTTGGTATGACCAATGACTATGTCGGGTGGTTTGCTTAGAACCCTTTTCCAAGATTCACTAATCCTGTCAAGAGATTTTTAGGCATTGAGGAGGAGTTAGATGATGGCGATGCAGATGAAGATGGTGGGGGATGATGTTGGAGATGAGGTCAAAGATAAGGTCATCAGGGATGATGGGGCAGATGAGTGGATAGAGGAGGTAGAGTTTTCATCTCGGTGAGTGTTGTTGCATTGATTCCTTCTAGGGGTGGTGTCCAAATGAGGGGTGGTCGGGTTAGATTCTGAGGTGGTGTGGATAGAGCTCTGCATCAGGTGGGTGTAGACAGATTGGCCAGATGGGGCCAACATAGGTTGAGAGTTCTTTGGTAGGTGGATGCTCAAGTTGTGGCTAACGTGGATGCTCAGGCTACACAGATATTATTAGATCAGGCACAGGGTCTACCCACACCACCACATGCTCCTCCAATACAGGATCCCACTTCTTCTTCTATGCCATCTTCTTTTTTTCTTCCATCTTTGTTTGTTCTTCCATCTTATTCTTTCACTCCATCTTTGTCTCCTTCCATTCCATCTTCTTCTATGGCACCTCCTCAAACTCCACTTGTTCAGGCTCTGCCTCAGGCTTCACCCACACAGGTACCAATACAGACTCCTACACCAGCCTTAGCCTCAAATGTCAAATCATTGTAGTCTAAGATGTTACAAATGAGACAACAAGTTACTCAGTTGAGTTTGATGATGCAGAACTTCATGGCTGCTATGAGTCAACATGGTTTACAGGCTAGCTCTAGTAGAGCTCCAGATGTTGATCGTGGTCCTGATGGTCCCGGTGATTCTGGCAGGTAACCTATTTTTGATATGAGATACTTTATTCTTTTATGTATATGATGATTCATTTTTTATCTTGAGATATTGTACTCACATTATTCTTTAATTAGTTGATGTTATTAATTCATGCTTTGATACTTGTTGATATCTTTGATAGACTTTGATTTCTAGATACTATCAGTTTTTTATGATACTATGGACTCTAATACTCAATAGATAGATTTAATTTATATGATGTCATCATGTGTTGGACATCATTTTTTAGGTGCTTTATATGATATGTAGATCTATATGATTCTATCTTTATATGTTTTATTTTTATGTTGCTTCTCGAATGCAGGTTATGATATGAATGCATATGTTTAATTTTCTATTAATGCAAATATTTGTCTTATTTATGACATAGCGTAGGTGGATTCATATGATACATGTGGTATGATTTTTTAATGATTTAATGATTAATGAAATGTGATGGTACTTATGGATGCATTTATTTGATGATATGGATGAATAATAAATGTAATGGATACATGGTATATTAATGTGATGCAAAATGTGATGGGTGCAATTATGAAATTGGATTCTTTAATGATTAATTATATGAATGAATTAATGATGATCTTATTTGTAAATGGAAATGACCTAAATGTGAATATACTGTAATGTTTTATATGAATGAATTTGGATGAATGCACCTAGATGAATAATGCAATGTACTAATGATATGATTTTTTTTTTAAATGTAATGATGTAGAATGAATGCAATGCAATATTTGTAATGTCTTAATGATGAACTAAATGCTATTTAATGATAATATTAATCCATGAATGCACACTAATGAAACTTAATGAAATGACCTGATGAAATATTTTATATGAATTCAACCTATTAAAAGATAATGCATGAAAATAAGCTAGATGTATGCAATGTTTTAAGATGAACTTAATGAAATGCAATGAGATGTAATGACATGCTATGAATAATGAAATGTGGTGACCTAATAAAATGAGTATGAATGAATTTATAGATGAATGTAAACTAAAGCAAATGAGTTTATTGGATATGACCTAGAATGAGAATGAAAGATTTATTTAAAAATGAATGCAATGAAGTTGGTTAAATGAATGCAAACTAATGCACTTTAATTTGAATGAACTTAGGTTAATTTTTTTAATGGATTTAAATTTTTCATGATTTAAAATGAATCTAACAAATATCATTAATCTAATGCAAAGCACCTTTTGCTTTTTTGTTTTTGATTTTGACGTCCAACACACTCTATCATATGTAGTTTCTTATGTGCATTTTGATTTTTGATCTACTCCACCCCCTTTTGTTTTATCTTTTCCAATTGATGTTTTCAAACTAAGAAAGGCAAATCACTTAAATGCATTTAATCTAGGATGGATGTAGCTAACTGTTGTTACAAGTAGTGGTTGCCATTGTACCAAAAGATCGACCTGTTAATGCTTGATACAAGCACTAGACTTATAGAAGACACAGGAGGCAGTTAAGCCATGTCATGAATCCTGAGGGGAGTGCTGACCATTTTGCCAACAATCTCCCCCTCAGCGCTACCCAAGGGGATTCAAACCTGTGACCAAGCTCTAATACCACTTGTTACATGTAGTGGTTTCCATTGCACCAAAAGATCGACCTGTTAATGCCTGATACAAGCACTAGACTTATATAAGACACAGGGGGTGGTTAATCCATGTCATGAATCTTGAGGGGAGTGCTGACCATTTTGCCAACAACTGTCACTATTCACAAATTAGGAGCTTATATTCATCATTGAGAAATTTTTGGAATCTGTAAATTAGTACAACCATCACTAGTTCAACTATGATGATATGAATACTTCTTTCCTTTTTACATGGTGCTTTCCCATCTTTGGCATGACTGTCACTGATTAAGACCAATCATGAGAGTACGAATACTATTTTTATCAGATTCTATGTTGCAAGTGGGTTTTTGTATTATGATATTTAACATCAAACTATCAAAGGTATCCTTTTGTGTAAACAAACAAAGATCTCATTTTTCCCATATGTATAGTCCTCAATGATTCTTTGATGATCATTTCCTTAGACAAATAATACATACTTGAAAATGTAGACCTTAAGACACTAGTTCAAAAATCAATAAAATATCATGCTTTCATCATAGCTTGTATAGTTTAGAAACTTTCATCAATTTGCTAGAAAGACATGATTTCATCAATCAAGTCAACACTTAGAAAAATTTTGCACCATTTTTCAAATCCATATTTCAAGAATAGTTCTATCCATTTCATACTTTTAATCCTGATAAAGATAAGTGTTCTTGTGAGATCTTGGATCAAAATTTTGCGTTTGATTGAAATTTGGATTAGGATTTGGATTTGATTGAGTGTTTCACTTGTGTTTTGATGAATTAATTTAGTGTCAGATTGATGTTTGTTTTGATGAATCCTTCCTCCTTGAGAGTAGATTTTTTCCCCCAGTTCGATGTGATTACATTTTGGGACTTGGGACAATTTGCAGATTGGATTAGTGACGAAACCTTTAGGTACTTGCAAATGCAACTGTGGGGTTTTATTATGCAATATATACAAATGCTGGCGAATGCAATATTTACAAGGATGACTACTAGGCATGAGACTGACTTGGACTTTCAATGCATTTGTTTACCATTTTTTCACCGATTGAATGGATTTGCTCTCTTTTTTTATTTTTAAAGCTTTTTCCCTTTTTTTGCTACCAAGGTGCCTATTTGCTAGGTTTTCACCAAGGTACTTTTTCTCTTTTTTTGATTTTTTTGTATCCATATCATCAAGGCACCTATTTGCTAGGTTTTCACCAAGATAAAACTTTTTTAAGGATCATTTCTGAATGTTTTTGGCTTTCTTCATGCTCAATTGTCCAATGTTTTTATCTTTTCTGCAAATCTGATTTATTTTCTCTTTTCTCCTTTTCAATGTTTTTGGTATTTTCAAGATCTCTTTTGACTATATACAATAAATAGGATGCTTGCTCATCTGATATTTTGGATACTCTTTTTCTCTATCCCTCTTTAATTACTTCATGTGTATAACCTTTTTAAGTGTATACTATTTATTGGCTCTTGCAACTCCTCTCCTTCACAATCAACTAGTTTGTAAGTGCCAGTGCCAAAAGATGAAGTGATCACAAAGGGTCCTAACCAATTTTCTTCTCATTTTCCTTTCTTCTCTCTTTCTGCTTGATTCTTGGGATTTTCTTGCAACACTAAGTCACCTATTTGGAATTCCCTTGGTTTGATATGCTTGTTATAGTTTCTAGTCATTCGATTTTGATACACTTTTAATTGATCAAAATCTTGTTGTTGTCTTTCATCTAGCAATTCTAGTTCATGTAACCTAGCAACTCTATAGTCTTCATCACTTAGTAACCCATGTAATGAGACCCTTAAGGATGGAATTTATACCTCTGAAGGTAGAACTGCTTCTGCTCCATAGACTAGGGAAAATGATGTAGCTCCTTTGGTGTTCTAATGCTCGTTCTATAAGCCTCTATAGGGTTTATTTGAATGTGCCAATCTCTACCTAAATTATCCATAGTTCTCTTCAATATCTTTAAGATGTTCTTGTTTGTAGCTTCTTCTTGTCCATTACCTTGTGGGTAATATATTGAGGGTGAATGTTGTACCATATAAAATTTTATACATAATTCTTATAAATCCTTATTTTTTAAATGTTTTTCATTATCCGTTATGATAACATGAGGAACACCATATCTAGAGATTATGTGATTTAAAATGAATAAGGATATCTTCTTTCCTGTAGCGGTGGATAAAGGTACAACTTCCACCCATTTGGTAAAATATTCGATTGTAGTAATGATGAATTTATGAACATTTGAAGATGGTGGATAAATCATCCCTATCAAATCCAAACCCCATTGATAGAAGGGCCAATTTTTTGTCATATGATGAAGCTCTTATGCTGGTATGTGGATCAAATTCCCATGATATTGACATTTATGACAAGTTTTTGCAAAATGACAAGTGTCCTTTTCCATCGAAGGCCAAAAATATCCTATCCTAAGAATTTTCTTAGCTAGGGTTAAACCATTTGAATGCGACTGAAAAATCCCCTCGTGAATTTCTTGTAAGGCTATGTTTGATTCCTCTTTCTCTAGACATCTTAGAAGCATTCCATCTAGACTCTTGTGATTTAACGTGTCGGATATCAAGGTATAGCGAGAATCATGGTGTATAAAGATTTTCTTTTGATTTCTAGTTTGGTCTAAGGGTGAGATTTGGTCTTTCAAGTAGGTATAAATGGCTCCATACCAAGGTGATTAATGTCCTCTTATTAAACAAATGGTATGAGGATGGGAAGGGTCAAATGCGGTTTGCTCAACTTCTTCTACTAGGAATTCATATCTAGCACTTTGATCTGGTATTTGGAGAAGTGATGCCAAAGTAGCGATTGCATCTATTGCTTTATTCTTATCTCTCAACACTTGCTCAAATGTGATTAGAGTTAAGTATCTCTTAAGATTATCAATCATATTCTTGTATGGTATCAACTTATCATCTTTAGTTTGATACTCTTCATTAATCTGATTAATAACCAATTGGGAATCTCCATAGATTTGTAGCTCTGTGACTTTCCATTCTAATGCCAACTTTATACCAATTACCAATACTTCATACTCAGCTATGTTATTTGTTCATGGGAATAGAAATTTGTATGATTTTAGAATTGTAGACCCTTGAGGAGTAATAAAAAGTATCCCTACTCCTAACCCATGTTGTGTATAAGAGCCATCAAAATATAATTGCCATGTTTTTGCTTCGACATTAACAATTTCAGAATCTGGAAATTCCACTTGGATTGGATTTTCATCTTGTAAAGGTGATTCTTCTAATTGATCTTCTATTACTTGGCCTTTGATAGACTTTCAGTCCACATATTCTATATCGAATTCACTTAGAATCATGACCCATTTGGCTAGTCTCCCATTCAATGTTGTTTTTTTGAGAATATATTTCAAGGGACCAATCTTTGCAATGAGTCAAATCTTGTGGGATAACATATAATGGCGTAATTTTTGGGAAGCAAAAACTATGGCAAAACATGCTCTTTTAGTGAAGGTGTAGTTCAACTTATACTTCACCAATGTTCTACTTATGTAGTATATGGCCTTTTCCTTTCCAACTTCGTCCTCTTGAGCCAAGAGGGCCCTTAATGCATGTTATGTTGCTGAGATGTATAAAATTAAGGGTTTTCCTCTGAGTGGTGGAATTAATGTTGGAGGATTCATTAGGTATTTCTTCAATAAGATGAATACTTCTTCACATTTCTCATCCCACTTGAAAATTGTGTCCTTGTGAAGGAGTTGAGTGAAATTGTGGCACTTTTTTGCTAATTGAGAAATGAACCTTTGGATGGATTGAATCCTACCTTGAAGAGATCTCATTTGACTTATATTTCAAGGTGCTCCCATTTCCATGATTGACTGTACTTTCCCTGGGTCTACCTCTATTCCTTTTGCTAAAACTATATATCCTAAAAGTTTTCCTGATTGTACACCAAATGCACACTTCTTTGGATTGAGCTTGACTTTGAATTTTTCTAATCTTACAAAGATCTTTTCTAACATGGGTAAATGTTCATCCCTTGAGTGGGATTTAGTAATTATATCATCTACATAGTCTTTCATGAATTTGTGTATCATGTCATGAAATATAGTCATCATGGCCCTTTGATAGGTCACTCTGGCATTCTTGAGGCTAAAGGACATAACATTCTAGTAGAATTTCCCCACGTGCATGTAAATGTTGTCTTGTCTTGATCTTTGGGTGCTATCTTTATTTCATTATAACCACTAAACCCATCCATAAGTGAGAACATTGAATGTCCTACCGTTAGATCTATGATGGCATCTATACTTGGTAGAGGAAAATCATCTTTAGGACATGCCAGATTAAGATCTCTAAAGTTTGTGCAAATTCTGATGGATTTATTTGCTTTGGAAATTGGCACAATGTTGGAAATCCAATCATCATAGTCAATGGCTCTTATAAACCCTACTTTCAACAACTTTTCCAAGTCTACTTTTACAAGCAAAGCTATGTGTGGATGGATCTTTCTTAGTTTCTACTTCACTAGTCTTACTCATTTTATATTCAAATGATGCATAATCAAATTTGGATCTAATCCAAGGATATCATCATACGACCATGAAAAATTGATTTTTTTTCTTTGAAAAAACTAATGAAATCCTTTCTTTCCTCACTAGATAGAGATGCTACTAAGTGTATGATTCTTGGCTCTAATTCTGACCCGATGTTCACCTTTTATGTTAGTTCAATTAAGATAGGTGATTTTTCTTTGTAGTGCTCGGGAAAAGTATCCAACCCTTCTTCCTTAGGTGCCTCTATTCATTTTTCACCTTCAAAAATGTTCTTTATTTCTTTTTCTTTTTGATTTAATGTTGCCACAATGTGGTTTTCAACATTAGATTCTTTCCATTTTTTATTTTTATTTTATTTTTTCACTTTTTTCCAAACTAAAAGGTTGAATACTACCCTTTGTCACTTCTTCTTGATGTTCTATGGTAGAAGAAGGATCAACCACATTAAGGTATTGGGACACCAATTTATCACTCAAGAATGTAGGTAGAATGGTAGGTTCAATGGAATCCCGTTCGATTAGTTCAGCATAGATAAGGGTCAAAGGATCAATATTTTGGTTTGGTTCAAAAGGGTTTAGGGACATGACTTCATTTGAAGGTTCAAACTATTAGCCCATTTTCCTAAACAATGCAAAATCCAATGAAAATGGTTTATTCCTGCAAAACCCTAAGAAAGTTTCCATGTCCTACTGCAACACAGTTTTAATCAACGAAGAACATTTAAGATGTTTTGTGGCTTGTGAACTTAATCAAGGATAGTTTAAGGTGTGTACAAGCTTTAGTTAAGATCGCATGTGATTAAATGCAAAAACCAATCAGATATGGCTGCTTCAAGTTCAGAGAAATAGGTCTTTTCCATGAATAAAGGTTTCAAAATTTGTCTAAGTCCAAAAAAAAACCTAGCCAATTCTATTTCTTCATTAACTTTTTGGAGCCACTTAAGTCCTTATTTCTGCACATGCCTTTTCTTTTCTTTGTTCACATGTTCTCCAAGTCTAGGTGGTCAGTGTTCATCCAATGAATGCATGACTAAGGTGTTCTCCAAGTCTCTAGATCCTGACAGTTAATGGCTAAAAATCTAGCAATCTAGTGAAGTAGTTAAGTTTTCCTTCTATCGTTGAATAGTGTGATGAAGCAGTCAATTTTAAAAACATTCAACGATCAAGCAAGGACCACAGATGATTGGAAAGATCAATGGCTAGCATGTATCCTCCAAATGAAACTTAGGATTAGCCAGACATCCAATGATCTAGAAAAACAAGCATTCATGTGTTCTCCAAATGTAACCCTGGTCAAGACAAATCTTATGAGATTACGAAACTTCCTTTTGTCATGTGACCTCTAGATGATCCTGGGTCAAAGTTAGGGTTAGCATTAGATCTGGGTGAAGTGATTAAGTCTTGCATTCAGTGAATTTGTGATAATGTAATCGCATGTTCTCATGATCCCTGGTAGTTTCCTTCAAACATTCAGCAACCCAACTTAAAAGTCTTCTCCCATTCGCTTAAATAAATGGTTAAGTCCTATGGTATTTAGCAATCAAGCATGGACCATTGATGTAATTCTTGATCAATGGTGGTCTTTTTATCTCATAATAGACTATGCAATTAGTGATGTATCTAGCGAACCAGTCACAATGGCTATCTCTTATTCGCTTGTTTTTTGAGGTTAGCATGAAAGTATTCGGTGATCAAGTGAATAGTGTGTTCACTTAATCTCCAGGTCCCAGAGGTTAAGTGAAAAGTCTCTAGTGATTCAGCGACAAGGTTGTCAAAAGGATAAAGTTTCTTCAATTGCGTGATCTCTGAATGTAAATTGATAGCTAAGCTTAAGTTATTCAGCGACTTACCAAATGTAGTGTTCACTCAATCTCATGATAAAATGGTCAAGCCTTAAAATATTTGGCAATTCAGTGATAGCCATGGATGGTATTGACGATCAATGACTAGTATTTAATCTCATGATTGAACCTAAGTTAAGAGAAATATTTGGCAAACAGGAAATTAAAGGTGTTTCCTGAATCTCATGATAGAACCGGGGTTAGTTAAGGCATTCAAAAAATATGAGAAGACAATGGTTGCTAAATTTTGTGATAAATCGAGACTTAAATGAAACATTTGGAGATTAAGAGATGCAGTTGTCATTGATTCTCTGAATAAGGACTGTGGTGAAGTTAGAAGTTCTCAGGTTTAAAAAAATCTTTCAGTCACCTGATCACCAGATGCATGTTGAGTTAAGTAAAGGGTTACGAGATCAAGCAAAGTCTTCAATCACTTATTCTTGATAGGTAACCATGGTTGTTTTAAGTTCCTCAAGAATTAGAGAATTCCTTTGGTCGCGTATTCTCTTGATAACAATTGAGTTAAGGTAAAGATCTGAAAATTGACCAATGACTGTTGATGCATTCCATGATTAGGTGGTGGTTGTGTATTCACCAGATGAAACCTCAGGTCAAGAAAAGATTACGCAATCTCGTGAATGCTTTGTTCACATGATCTCCAGATTAAATCCAAGTTAAGAAAAGGGTTCAATGATCATGCAAAGTCTTCAGTTGCATGTTTGCCAGGTTTAGATAAGTTAAGTTAAAAGGCTTTGAGACTCAGTGTGGACCGTAGATGAAAGAAAAGATCAATGGATGGTGCGTAGTCTAATAATTTAACCAAGGTCAATCCATTTATTCAGTGATCACATAAATGCCTTTGTCGCTAGATCTCCTAATCAAACCATAGTTAATAAAAATGTTCAGCAACCTAGTGAATGCCTTCAGTCACGTGTTTGCCAAATAACTTAGACTTAAGGTGCTTGCCGAGGTCAAACTGGGTCCAGTGCCAAGTATGTTGAGGTGTTTGTTTCTGATTGGTCACCAAATGGAAATGATGATGTGTCTGGTTAATTTCAAAAGCTCAATTGACTGTTGTCAATTTATAAGGACTGTCTGATGTGCCAGGAAAATATTATGATCGACGACCACATTTTAAACTTGATGAATTCGTCGTTGCTTCTAGATTTTTAAAATGATTAAGGGTTTCTACGAGGTTTGTTACAGTGAGCAAGAATGCGACAAAGCCAGATCAGATTTATTTTTTCCAAGGAAGGTTACAGAACAATAGAGATGACACATGGAAAAATCTGGTGCATTATGGGTAAAAAGGGTAGGAATAAGAGAAAAAGTGCAGGAAATAAAAGTGAAAGGAAGATTTAAATAATTAACTTATTCTTCTCTATAGTTTAATGAAATGTTTTTATTATGTAATTTCAAAGAAGCATTCATGGAGGTTTTTTGCGGAAAAGCATCAAATCATTTTCTGAGAATGAAGGAGTCAAATCAGTTGGAAATGATTGCAGACATGGTGGGAAGTTGGAGAAGATCAGTGGAAGATCAAATTTGGAGGAGAAGTTAGAGATATTTTTGTGCAAAGAATGGACAACTGTCAGTTGGCTAGAGCTGGTTTCATTTTCCTATATCTTTGATTTTCTTCATTGTTCTAAAAAATGGTGGAATTAACATTGTAGAGGCAATAATTTGGTTTCTGAGTCTTGTTTTTGTGGTTTTCATGGTTTCTTAATTGTACTGAACCAGAGATTTTTGATTGAAAAATAATGGAATCCCAATATTTTATTGGTGATATCTTCATATGTATTTCTTTAAATTCTTGTGTATTAGTTTGTAAGGAACTCTAATATACTGGTTACATGGTGACTATGAAACTGTGTTCTTAGTTTCTTTCAAGGAGGGAGTAAATCTTTGGCACAATTCTCAGAATTTAACAGTGTATGTGAATCTAATGTCTGGGTAGAGGACTAAGAGAATGATTTGTAAGGCACTTTGTTTGGGTTCTTTGTGTTTAGATTTAGAAATTTTCTAGGGATTTACTCTTATTTGACTCTATTGTCCAATTGATGAGGCAGTGGTCACTACTTGTCCTTACATCTTTCATCATCAAATTTGAAAATCAATGAATATTTACTTTTTGTTGAAGGGCATGTAATGTTTACAATTTGTATTTGCATAATACAATTCAGTTTAGTGATTCTTTGAAGAATGAATCCTAGGTTAGCATGCCTGAGTCTTGAACTCGAAGAGAAGAAGGATTTATCCTTGTCACCTGTACCATTTTCCTAGTCCTTAGAACACTTATGCAATAGGGATCTTGCATAAGATTGGTTGAGTGTTGACTCCCATTTCTTATGGTTTTAAGAACTATTCACCTTCTTTGTCTGCATAGTAGAGGTTATGTCAAAGAGAAGTTATCATAAATGCATATTCATCTTTGAATTAGGTACACTCACCTGAGTGTGTGGAGCTCAAAGTGTAGAGGGTTTTTAGTCCTTGTCAACATTAGTTTGTAGAAGGTTCATTGCAAAATGTAAAGAGACCAAGGATGGTCATTTGAATGTATTGTGGAATGTGTCTATGATTTGAAATGGAGTAAATTGATTATCTATTGTCTTGTTATCACTTCCATGTCCGTATTGCAACATTTCATTAGAATTTGAAGGCAAGGAATTAACCAGTGTCTTCTACAATAGTATTTGGTTGCAGGGATATGTAGGATATATGGTGGTGGAGAGAACACAAATGGTGGTAAATGCTAATTGAAGGTGCATGAAGTAGCACCAATCATTGTTGTGAGTATATACTCCTATGGATGAGTATATTTTGTGATGGATCTATACTATTGGGGTCCTAGGGATGTCTTAGATCCATTGGGGGGATCTAGAGAAATTTGCAAAAGCCTTTTTGAACAAGCCCTGACCTACAAACCCTAGAAAGGAGGGTTTGGTACCTAGAATGATAGGTCATTATTTTCTCAATAACAATTTCACAAAATCTTGATGTAGAAGCATCATTCCATGAATGTGCTTACTGATTCTCATGGAATGATGTGTCTTTGACATGTATAATATATTTCTAACCTAATACATTGTATAAGAGTTGATTTGACAAGGTGATCACCAGATTTCTAAAGTGAACTTTGAAGGATTTACTTGGTTGAGAGCATCAGATACACATGAATACAATGTAGCACATGAATTCACTTAAGTCATGCACATAGTCCATACACATGAATTTAGGTTATGAAGAATGTACTTGAATATACATGAATATACTTAAGGCATAAATCATACACATGAGTACTTACACACAAGCATATTTACATACTAACAATTAATAAATGAGCACATAATTAAAAAATTGGATTGAATATCAAGTTTCATATATATCAAAATGAACAATAATTATGTACATATTTGTGTGTGTGAAAATTGTACCTAGCTGTGGACACAACACTTCAGTAAAACATTAGAGGTTAGCAAAATCAAAATCTACAAATAAATGAAACTAAGCTAACCAGGTGATTTACTGCCTTCTAGTAGGTGTGAGTATGGTATTCTTAGATTAGACCGAGATCAGTTACAATGCAACACCTAAATGAAAGATTTAATGCTAAAAGATGAATGTAGAATGAATGCAGATTAATCTTCTTTTTTTTTGGATTTTGAATGCAATAAGATGGAAAACTGTATGAATCTAATCTAGAATTGAATTGAAATGATATGCAGATTATTCTAACAATGATATGAAGTAATATGAAAACTATGCAAAGCTGTGAAAAACTATGAATTGATCTCACAAAATCCCCTATTCGCTAAAGCTTGACTCTTCATGTGCAATTTCACCAGAGTAATTGTGCAAATTTGAGAGATGTAATTATGAAGAGATGAGCCTTGATTTTATAGAAATCCAAGGCTTTGAGGATGCATTGAGAAAAGCCACAAATCACTCTTGATAAACTCAGGTTGATTTTTGAGTGAACAAGAAATCAGAATTAATTAACTCACAAAATCATGCAAAAACAACTTTTTGACTCAAATTAGAAGTTTAGATCACCTTTCAACTCAAAATAGATGTTGAGTTTCAAAAAGATAACAACTTGAATTGATTTTTTGATTTAAAGTTTAACTGCTCTCTGAATGTGCATAGATAATTATGAATTAAATAAATAAAATGATTTATCTTAAAATTAACTAATTTTTGAATAAAAATAATGATTTATGGGTTAATCAATTATTTAATCAAATTGATATTCAAAAACTATATCATTAAATATTGACAATGGACATTAATTAATTAAATAAGAATTTAATCAATTAGTCATAAGATTTTTTATTTATTGTCAAAATTAAATAATACAATTTAGGAATAAATGTAATTAAATCTAATTAAATAATTAAGTGGCAGATTTAAGCTTAATTAATTAAATATTCAAAATATTCAATTAATCAAATTTTAGGATAAATAAGATTTATTGCCAAATAATATTCAATTAAAGATAATTAGGATAATTAGGAATATTCAAGGAATATTCCCCGATGCAGAATTAAGATAATCAATTTTTGATAAACTAATGTGCAGATGTGCCTTAGGTTAGGACTTTGATGTCGATTTTGTTTGATTTGATGATGTAAGAGGTTAATGAACTTATAGCCCATTTTTGGGCTATTACATTTTTCCCCTCTTTGAATTACTCTACGAAGCACAGTGGTTCAAAGAATAGTCTATTTTTTATGTTGTTGAAAAGATTTGAGAGATAAACCAATTTCGAGACAGAAACCAATTGATAGATTTGAAGATGTTAGGTCTTGATTGACCAAAGATGATGTTAACTATAGCAACAATGAACCGGTGATTATGAAAAAGTATCAAAATGCCTGATTTTGAACCTTATGATTATGAAGAAGTGAGTGACCTGATTCCAAACCTGATTGTCCAAAGGAATTGAAACGGTATCACATCTAAACCCTTCAGTTATGAAGAACCAAAGAAATAACACTAATGAACCGATGGTTATGAAAAGTTCATACAGTTTACAAGATTGATTAGGATACCATATTGATATGGATCTCGATAAATCTGATATGCCCCAAGCGAGGAGGTCTTTAGATGAATCAACAACTAGATGTGGTTGTTGTCTTGATCACTGAAAGAAAGATTTGATTGATTTACAAACTTTAATGATGTGCAATACCATGCCCCCTTCAGGATTAAAATTGAAATTTGACAAGAAAAGTCAATAGTAAATTCAATAGAAAATTCAATTTCTATCATCTTCTTGTCATTTTCTATTCCAAGCTATGATTTTTAATTTCTATCCGTACAATTTTCATACGAGTTTTGTCAGAAAATCATACTAGGAAGGACCCACTATCGTATGATAGTTGATTTGATTGAGGATCATACCATCAGAAACACAATGTCATTTTGAAGCTCTGTTGTCATATGATCTTATACCCATTGTTGTACGAGTCTGGACTGTCATCTGGGAGGTGACCCACTGTCGTACGAGTCTTAGTGCCAGGTTTCAATTGTCATTTCACTTTTTCAGCCAGTTTTCCAGATTTGATTTCCAAATTTGGACTGACAGCTAACATTAACAATTGAAATTTGTTGTTTCTGATTGTGAAAGTGTGAGAATCACTAAAAATAGGTAAAAATATACTACACGCATTGCGAGGAATTCAGGTAATCTTCTCAGTTGATAACATTTCAAGTTGGACTAAAATGAACATCTCACATGTCTGGCTTGTGTGACCTTTTATTGCTTTCATATCACAGATTTCATTTTGGGCTATAAAAATGAACATAGATCCACTTTTCAGCATCTTTTTTACGCATAGTAAATAGGCCCTATGAACACTATTTGTGGTTCTTGAGAGAGTAGGTTTCCAGCGAAACTCTTCTCAATGAAGGAACCCTTGCAAGTAGGGAGGTTACTGAGAGCGTCTCACGTTCTACTAGATTTGTGCATCTTCAACTTCTGATTGATACATTCTCTCTCCGGAGAGGTTGATAGATCATAAGTGGTTGACATCATAGATCTTTGTGAGATAATCTTGGTCTTAGTGTGTCAGATTAATCTATCTGCTTTTTTTTGGTTAAAGTGAAAAGGCTAGAGGACTATGTTCTACTCCCTTTTTGGGTAGTATCAAAAACTCAGATCCTTGAATCTGGAACTAGTCTCCATGTGGTATCTTTTTGTGAGTCACCTTTAGAGAGGGTTAACCATAGTGGACATTCCCTTAATTGGGTCAACCACATTGACGGAACCTCAAGTGGTAATAGCTATTTTCATTGTGGTAGCAGCAGCCGCTATATAAATGTCCTTGTGAAGGAAATCTTCACAGGTGTGGTCTCTTGTTGGGTTGTTAGATCTCCCTAGTAGCTCTTGATTGATTGATATCTTAGACTATGTCAAAACCCCAGTGTGCCAGGATTGGAGTTCACCCTCTGGAGATCACAAAAGTTGTAGAGTCAGACCATTACTACAAACCCTAGTGAGGCCAAATTTTCATTTTCTAGGAATATGTGCATTATTGCAAAACTTTTTGGAACATACACTATTAGCACTCCTAGGGATTAGCACATTCAATCACTTGGTTGTTCATGTGAAAGGTTGCTTTATCCCATGTTCATTATTTTCAGATGTGCTTGAAATCACTTGCTTGTTGTTTTGCGTGCCTATTTATCTATCTGGTTACTAAGAACGAATCAATCTGGTACAATCTTCAAATCTGGATAGACAATTTTATGAACAATTTGAAACTAAAAACCTAAAAATTGCAAAATCTGATGTTAAACACCTTGCTGGACTCAAAAATCATCTTGTAAAGTCAGAAATTCATATGAGTTTTGGAAATTGTCGTTTCATGACCCCCTTATTGTCATATGGTATATGGTGTATTATCATACGAGTTTTGCTATCAATTAATTCAAAAAAATCAAAAACCTTTCTATCAACTATCATGCGAGTTTTGCAATAGTTGTATGAGTTTGTCAATTGTCATTTCATACCCTACCCACTACCGTACGAGCCTGCAAAAAGTTGTTTGAGAAATTTTGAAAAATTTCCAGAATGTGGTCACAATTGCCAGATACCTAGCTTTTTCAACCTATTTCCAGAATCTATCAAATAAATCACTGTGTCGAGAATAGAGCAGCAACTACTGAGAATCCAATTATTTTCCTAAAGTGCCTCTTGAGTCTGGTTCAGCCTTATATTTAATCAATTTGAATCTTTTTCATCTTGTGTCAAAACCTTGTCATAACTATCAATCTTCAATTCATCTTCAAAATGGCTAAGTGTTGTGAACTCGAGACCGCTATCTTTTGGGCATATACCCATACATCCAAGGCATAGTATCCTTCATTTACATCCAATCTTATCCTCAATAAACCAAACTTTGACAAGGTTGCGTCATTTGATCTTCTTGAATCAGATCTTTCTTCAGTTGTCTTCATCGTATTCTTTTGCTTCACCCAAGATTAATGGTGGAAACTAGAGCTTCCTCTCACAAGAAATCAGGGGACACATCTCATAACTTACCTTTGACTCATATCCAAGGTCCAACTCTTGAACAAATCTACAATTCTAGTCTCTACGAAGATGACGATCTTGGAAACTTTTGATTAAAAATTGGTTACATACCCCCTCCATCAACTCACGGAGGTAGTCAACAAACCCCTCCTCAATCTAATCCAGGGAGTCCTAAAACTCCTAACATGTCTCAAGTAGGGACAAACCATGGCTCTCAAAGAGCTCAGTCTCAACATGGTATGGATTAAGAACCTACACCTGCTGAAATTGCTCAATATCAAAATGATGATAACTTCAAAAGAATGATAAAACATTTCTTGAAAGAAAATAGAGAAACATACTTTCTAGAGTTAGCTCATCAGGGAGCTAAACTTCCTCCCAACTTTAATGTGGAAGATATCATCACACATGAGGAAGAAACTCCTATTTTAGCTATGATGAAACAAATCCACGCCATGCAAGTAAAACTTAACAAAATGGAAAAAGAAAAGGAACCTAAGGAGTTCTCCATGGAGGCCCTATGTCCTTTTCCATTTGATAAAGACTTGTATATGCCACCATTTCATAAGAGGGTGGAAATGCCAAAATATGATAAGTATGATGGAAACTTTGATCCTCAAGATCATGTCAGAGAATTCTATACTCAATCTATGGAGTTCATGCATGAACCGACCTATCTGATGCTTCTTTTCCCCGATCTCTGGGAGGGGCAACCATTCATTGGTTCTCTAGGATGCCTCCTACAATCAAAACCTTTGAGGAGTTGATCAAATTGTTCTATTAGAAATACTCCTACAACATCTAACATCCAGTCACCATGATCAATATTTGCAATCTCAAACAATATCCAAGAGAACCATTCCTGACATTTCTCAAAAGATGGAGAAAGAAATTATCTCTATATGCAAGGCCTATTCCAGAAACTAAGAAGCTAGAAATCTTCATCAACAATCTTGTTCTAGAAATCAACTACCCTTTACAAATACAAAATCATACATCTTTTGATAAGATGGTAGACAATGCAATCAAAATTGAAAAAGTACTTGTGAAAAAAGGAGACGTCACACTTCAAAAGGACAAGTATGAATCTAGTTCTAAGGATAAGAACAAAAATTGGAACAAGAATAAGGGCATCCTCATAGATGGTGTTGTTGATAATCTACATGCCCCATCCAAGGCACCTACTTTCAATCTAACCATTGGTACCCAAGCCATCAAAGCTTCTAAACAAAAGGTGTCTGAATCATCTCAAAAGAAGCCAAAACACAAATCTTGGTCCACTGATAATAAACAAAAGTTCACTCCTCCTAGAGAATCTTTGGAATTGGCTATGAAAACTCTGTTGGCTAATAACATCATCTCTTTGCCTGAGATCTGACAATTTGATCCTAACCCTAAGCCAAAATGGTGGAGAGGGAATGAATTCTATGGTTTCCATCAGGGTAAAGGTCACCAAACTAATAACTACTTGCGCTTGAAGCATACCATTCAAGACAAGATTGATAATGGAGAAATCATGATTGATAATCTTAAAAGCAATAATGATCACATAGCATTCACTGAACCATTTCTAAATCATAGCCAAGGAGATTCATCTTCTCAACCTAATGTGGGTGCTAAGGTTAATTATGCCTATCCTGGAAATAATACTGTTATCAATATGGTTGAACCAAGCCTATCTGAGTGCTGCAATGTCATCACAATTGTAAGAAGAGATAGAGAAAATCAATCAGCTAATGCAGTTACTTGATCACAAGCTCAGGCACACCTACAAGGATAAATCCCAGATCAATCAAATGCCCCTAAGGTTCCTTTCAATTTGTCTTCCACTTCTAAATAGAGGGCAACATCTAAATCTTCAAATCCTAAGGACATGAGGCCTACTTCGTATAGTATCATTCAAAAACTCCAACATACTAATGCTAAAATCTCCATGTTTGAGTTGCTTCAGATATCTCCAGCTCATAAAGCCATTCTAGACAAAGCCCTGCTCGAATCCAATGTTCCTGATAACCTTGATTTAGATAGATTCCAGGCTATGGTTGGTCATCTTATGTCTCCATAGTATATCTCCTTTTGAGAGGATGATGATAACTCCTTGAGTCATCTACACAACCATCTCTTACATATTGAAGTCTTGATCCAAAACCATCATGTCAAAAGTGTGTTGATAGATGGGGGCGCTGGCCTAAATATTTGTTCTTACAACTTGATCACACAATTGGGATTTTCAGAAATAGCCATTGATCCTAGAAAGAAAATAACTATCAAAGCATATGATGAAGAAGAAAGATCCTTCAAGGGAACAATTGTCTTGCCTATCAGAACAGGTCCTGTCATCAAAGATACTATATGTCAAGTTCTCTATATACCTTTGTCTTACAACATCCTTCTAGGGAGACCCTGGATACATGAAATGAAAGCTATTCCTTCTACATACCATCAGTGCTTGAAATTTCCTTGTGACGGAGTAGAGGTAACCATTCTAGCTGATGTGTCAACAACTTGCAATACCTTGAAAGAAAATGTGGATAAACTTGTTCCTAATAACAGAGAATCTTCCATTAAGCAAACAGATGTAGCATCCACATCTAAGATGGAAGATATTTCAAAAGAGGTCAACATCAAAGAAAATGGTATGGGAGAATATACTATAGAGCTAGTCTTGTCTTTGACATCTCTCCCTATCTCGCCTAAGTCTTATGGGCAAGCTCTAAAATAGTCCAAACTAGAATCTAAGTAACCTCTTGAGGCATATAAAGGAAAATTTGCTGCAGAGAAAGTACCTAAGCAATAATTTGAGGAAGATGAAGCTGTGCTTGCATGGCTCTACAAAGATGAACCTGAATCCCAAGTTGTTCCACCTAGTGATTCTAAAGTATCGAAGGTTCCTTCTAAGTCATATGGCCCAGGGGATAAACTGATAGCTAAGATGGGATATAAAGGAAAAGGACCTCTAGGACTATACGGTAAAGGTCTTATGTCACCTCTTGAACATCATGGTCAATCCAATAAGAATACGATAGGTCTAGGATACACAAAGAAGCCTTTCTATCTTAGCAAGAACTCCCCACATGTTCTAGAACAAATTGAGCCTTCTGTAGCAAATCAACTAAAGGGAGAAATAACTGAACAATTTGATAGTGATGATTTAGACACCACTAATGAGCTCATTCCTTATGAGCATTTTCCTAAAGAAATAAAAGACCTCCTTGATGATGAAGATGATCCAATCAAAATAATTAATGTAGTAGAAACACAAGAACCTACTATAAAGCAAGAGATAGTTGCACCACAAGAACCAACTGATCTCAAAGACAATCAAATAGACAAAGAGGAAGGTGGTAGTTATTCTAAGACAAATTCTCATGAGTATGAATTCAAATTAGAATCTGAGGGTAATCCTTCTTGGGGTATTCATCCTGACTTTACTCATGTTCTTAGATTTCCTAGAGGCATAGATGAAGAATCTAATGACTATGAATGGGGAGCCATTCCAAAAGAAGATGAGCTTATTACAAAGAAACATGTTGATGTTATTCACTAATATGCACCTAAACCCAATGTAAGTCTAGAGAAAAATGATGAACTTATCGAATCTGATCCACCAATGGCTAAAGTGGACTCCCACAATGACATTGATCCTATTCACGGATTGAATATCTTAAGTTGTAATATCACCTTTGAACTTGAGCATCAAGTTAGGACTAATGATGATAGATCCATATTCGTAAACACTATTTCCCAATCTTTCACCACTTTGACTATCCAACATCCTGAACTTCTTGATCAATCCTCCACAAAATTGAGCCATGGTATTTATACCTTCCCAAATGACTATGCCCTTACTTGCAACCTCAATGTAGTTGAGCCTATGAGGAATTCCATTAGTGAAAAAAGTGTTAGCATGATGGAGTTGAACATCAAGTATCTTAGTCAGAAAAATAAAAATAAGAATAAAAAGAAAAGGAGTTATGAGGGTGAAAACCACTTTGTGGCAGTCTTAGAACCTACAAAAGTAAAAATAAAAGACGTATCCAAAGGTGAAAACCTCTTTGAGGCACCTAAGGATGAGATATTTGATGTCCTTCTGAGTCATTTATAGGACAGATCTCTAGTTCTAATTGAGCCCACTCAATCTATCAACTTGGGAATAGCAGAGGAACCAGAGTTGATCCATGTAGCACAATCTTTATCAGAAGAAGAGAAGCAAAAATTTACAACCTTCCTCACCAAGAAGAAGATCAAATTTGCGTGGAAATATTTAGATATGCCAAGGTTGGATCCTAATATTATAATGTACCATTTATCTATAGCTCCTGGAGTAAAACCAGTTAAACAAAAATTAAGAAAGATGCATCTTCATGTTGCACTCTTGGTAAAAGCTGAATTAGAGAAACTACTAAAAGCTAGATTCATCTGAGTTATTGATTATGCAGAATGGATCTCTAATATTGTACCTATTTCAAAACTAGATAAATCAATCAGAGTGTGTACCAACTTTAGAGATGTAAATAGAGCATGCCCTAAGGATGATTTTCCACTACCTAACATTGATATGATAGTGGACATGACCGCGGGCTTTGAGATGTATTCTTTAATGGATGATTTTTTTGGATATAATCAAATAAAAATTGCTTGAGAGGATCAAGAGAAAATTGCTTTCTCATGTGCATGGGGCACCTTCTGTTGGAATGTCATGCCATTTGGGCTTAAGAATGTCGGTGCTACATATCAGAGAGCTATGACATCTATTTTTCATGACATGATGCATAGGACTATGGAGGATTATGTTGATGATACTTTAGCAAACTTTATGATTAGAACTAAACATATAAATGACTTGAGCAAGATACTAGATAGAATGGAAAAATTTAGTCTCAGACTAAATCCTAAGAAGTGTGCTTTTGGTGTCACTTCTAGAAAGCTCTTAGGATACATAGTCTCAAAGAAAGGCATTGAAGTTGATCCAGCTAATGTAAAGGCTATCATGGAGATGCAACCTCCCAAAAACATTAGTCAAATGAGGACATTGCAAGGGAGAGTTCAATCTATCAGACGCTTCATATCTCATCTTGCAGACATATCACAGCCTTTTACAAAAACATTACATAAAGGTGTGACATTTGTGTGGAATGAAGAATGTGAGAACAACTTTAACCATATCAAGAAGTATCTATCAAATCCTCCTATCTTGATGCCTCCCATTCAAGGGAAGCCTTTGATCTTATATGTCTCCACTACAGATACATCATTGGGGGCATTGCTTGCACAACATGATGAGAACAAAAAGGAAAGAGCTATATACTATATCAGTAGGACATTGGTGGCATACGAAAAGAATTATTCTATGATTGAGAAGGCTTGTCTAGTTGTGATCTTTGCATCACAGAAACTAAGACATTATATGTTGGTGCATACCACACATTTGGTAGCTAAGATTGATCCACTAAAGTACCTACTAAGAAAAGCTACCCTCACGGGTAGATTAGCTAAATGGGTCATGCTCTTAAGTGAATTTGACATTGAATATGTTGAAAGAAAAGCTATAAAAGGACAATTTATTGCTGATCAATTAGCAGATGCACCTATGATTGATGATACACCAATGCAAATGGAATTTCTAGATTCCTCTATCATGACTCTTTCTTCTAGAGAATGGAAATTATTCTTTGACGGCTCCTATACATAGAATGGATCAGGAGCAGGCATATTATTTATAACTCCTCAAGGATACTCCATCCCCAAAGCATTCAAATTAAAGTTCCCTTGCACAAAAAACATTGTCTAATATGAAGCCCTTCTTAATGGCATGAAACTAGCAATTGAGTGGAGAGTGACAGAGATACACATTCGTGGAGACTCTCAACTTGTTATCCATCAAGTCAATGATGTGTACCAGACTAAGGATGAAAATCTTATTCCATACAAAAGAATGGTAGATGATCTAAAGAAGTATTTCATATTTATCACATTTGAGCAAGTACCTAAAATAGAGAATAAGGTTTCTGATGCAATGGAAACATTGTCTAGTCTATTACAATAGCCTGAACATGAGCTACGCTACGAGTTCCTAGTGGAAGCACTATCTTATCCTGCATATGATTCCCCTAAAACCCTCATGATCTGCACTATTGTTGGTCATGATTCATCCTGATACAAAAACCTATTCTCCTATCTCCAAGACCAAATCATTCCTGATACCTTCAACCACCATGAGAAGAGATACCTTATCCATAATGTCTCCCAATATGTCATCATTGGTCATGATCTATACAAACAAGGTCTAGATGGTACGCTCCTTAGATGTTTATAATAGGAAGAGTCTCAAAGTGCATTAGAGGAAGTCCATGAAGGTATATGTGGGTCACACTCAAATGGTTTAACACTCACTCAAAAACTTATTAGGGCTGGGTACTATTGTCCTGAAATGGAGACAGAGTCTATCAAGTTTGCTAAGAACTATCAAAAGTGCCAAGTGCATGGCAACTTAATTCATGCTCCAGGGAGAGATCTAATTCCCTTTACTACACAATGGCCTTTTCACCAATGGGCATTTGATCTTATAGGATCTATACATCCTCATTCTTCTAATGGACATACCCATATAATCATAGCTATAGATTATTTTACAAAATGGGTAAAAGTAGTCCCTTTGAGTCAAGCAACTAGAAAACAAATATCTATGTTCGTATTGAACTATATCATATGCAGATATGGGATACCTCATTCCATAATCATAGATAATGGTGGACAATTCAAGAACAAAGATCTAGATGATTTATGTGCCAAATTCAAGATTACACAATATTGGTCATTTATCTACTATCCTCAAGGGAATGGACAAGCAGAGGCTTCTAACAAGAATCTATTGAAAATCTTGCATCATACTGTTAATAAGATAGGAAGAGACTGGCATCTCATGATCAATCTAGGTCTTTGGGCCTATAGAACAAGTATCAAAATGCCTACTAGGGCTACAAATTTCACTTTAGTTTATGGGTCTAAAGTGGTACTGCCTATTGAGGTTGAAATCCCATCATTAAGAATCAGAATGCATGGTCTAGTAACTGATGATGACTACAGAGTGTCTAGGTTGCAAGAACTTGAACTACTAGATGAGCACAGACAAGCAGTGTATGATCATATTAGAGTCTATCAGAAGAGAATGTCTAGAGGTTACAACAAGAAAGTCAGACACAGAGAATTTTAGGTTGGTGATCTAGTCTTGAGAGAGAATCCTAAAAATCAATCACAACGAGAACACAAGGGGAAGTTTGAACCCAACTGGCTGGGTCCCTTTGTAATCACTGCTACTTTTGGCTCTGGTACCTATCAACTCTCAATGACTGAAGGAGAACAGCTCTGAGAACCAATCAACATTCTCCATCTGAAGAAATTCTACGCCTAAGGCATTTAGTCTATGGTAAAATGTCCTGAAAAAATCTTAAAAATTAGAAAAAGTCCTGAAAAAATGAACATCTTGGTGAAAACCTAGCAATGGGAACCTTGATGATTCACAAAAAAAGTAAAAAATATCAAAAGTACAAAAAAAATTGAAAAATGAAAAATACAAAAAAATGATAAAAAGAAGAAAAAGTGCCTGGTGAAAACCTGGAAACATTTGCCTTGGTAGCAAAAATAAAATCTCTGCCAAGATTGTGAAAACCTGGCAAACAGGTGCCACTTGTTTCAAAACGCTCCATCTATCAGCGCAATCTTGGTCTTTCCCAGCTTTCAGTCTTGCTTTAGTTTGTACATATTTCTCAGTTTGTTTCTGCATTCCTATTTTCAATAAGACGGTCCGTACACCAATCAGCTAAAGCGTCTATATCCTATCAATGTTCAAACTTGGGGGCAATCAAATTCATATCCTATGGCCTCCAATGTATCTTAGATGTATCATATCTAGTCAAAGTCCTTTGAAGCTTCATTTGAGTCAATCTGTCTGTCTCATCTCCAGAAAGGATTTTGCATCTACAACAATGCAATCAAACATCAAACACAAACTGAAAAAAATCTATGCTTTTTACATGCTTTTATCTCCTAGTATGCTTACTGATTCGCATTGAGATTTTTTCATATTGTGTCCCCTCGAGCTCTCTAATGATGTCCTTTATAGGATTTAGAGAGTGATGACTGGGGGCATAATCTTTTCTTTGTTTTCTTCTTGTATGTGAAAATCTAACAACTTTGGAAATTTTGGATTGAAATGGTGTCCATCTGTAAAAGCCTCTATCTCAAATTGGATGGCCATGCGTACCTCAACCATTGATACCCAAAAAATTCAAGGACGTTTGATCTAACTATTGTCTTTTTGAATACATTCTTTCTCCTATTGTGAAACGCAATCTTACCTAAGGATGTGAATGATAAAGGGTCACTAAGGGTAATTCACATTGGATTTAGAATGATCCATTGACTGATTGATGAGTTTCTAATGCAAGGCATATTCAGGTCATCATGACACAAGGACTGAGCATTGTATGAAGGTTCCTCTAACGAAACAGCAAGTAGAATCCTTTTTCGGGATCAAAATCAAAATCTGAGATCATTTATATTGTAAACTACTTGCATAATCGATCTTCAATCATCACAGAAATCTAGAATTCAACTTAATTGATTATCTTACATCAAACTATCACAATTTCAACTTGGTCAACCATGGTCAACTCATGGTCAAACCTAGTCAAACTTGGTCTTCTGGACCTCCAAACGATGTAGAATGCATTCTCAGACGTGTATAACCACTTCTCAAATCAATTAACATGCTTCTAAACTATAACGCTGACTTTTCTTGTCAGATTTCAATTTTAATCCCGAAGGGGGCATGTTTTTGCACATCATTCAAAGTCTATAAATCTAAATCTAAAAATTAAATCTTTCCTCAGTAATCAAGACAACAACCATGTCTAGTTGCTAACTCGTCAAAATTCCTCGTCGCTTGGGGAAAATCAATCATCACTTGGGGCATATCAGATTCATCGAGATCCATATCAATCTGGTATTCTCTTAATCTTGTAAACTGTATTAGTCTTTTGTAACCATCTGTTCATTAATGTTATTTTCTTGGTTATTCGTAACTGAAGGGTTCAGATGTGATACCAATGTGATTCTTATCGACAATCAGGTCTGGAATTGGTCACTCACTTCTTTGCAATCATAAGGTTCAGAATTAGGCATTTTGACACTTCTTCACAATCATAAGGTTCATTGTTGTTATAGTTAACATTATCTTTGGTCATTCAGGACCTAATATCTTCATATTAATTTCAATCAGTTTTTGTCTCATATCACAATTTCTATTTCATATCAATTTCAATTTCAAACATCAGTTTCAACATCATACACAGACTGTCTTTGAACCACTGCGCTTCACACAACAATTCAAGGAGGGGCAAAATGTAATACCCCAAAAATGGGCTATAGGTTCATTAACCTCCTATATCGACACATCAAACGAAATCAACATCAAAGTCCTAACCTAAGGCACATCGACACATTATCGAATCTTAATTGATTATCCTAAATTCTGCATCGAGGAATATTCTTTATTCCTATTTATCCTAATTATCTTTAATTTAATGATTATTTGGTGATAAATCCTATTTATCCTAAAGTTTGATTAATTGAATATTTTGAATATTTAATTAATTAGATTTAATACTGCCACTTAATTATTTAATTAAATTTAATTATATTTATTCCTAATTATATTATTTAATTTTGATAATAAATCAAATATCCTATGACTAATTGATTAAATTCTTATTTAATTAATTAATGTCAATTGTCAAATTTAATAATATAGTTTTTGAATAAAAGTTTGATTTAATAATTGATTAACCCATAAATCAATTATTTTATTTTTAAAATCAGTTAAGTTGAGGATAAATCACTTTATTTATTAAATTAATTCATAATTAATTATGCACATCCAAAAAGCAGTTGAACTTTAAATCAAAAAATCAATTCAAGTTGTTTTAAAAATAAACTCAACTCTCTTTTGAGTTGAAAGCTGATCTCAACTTCTGATTTAAATCAAAAAGCTGATTTGCATGATTTTGTGATTTATTCTATCTCTAAATTCTTGATAACTCAAAAATCAACCTAAGTTTATCAAGAGTAATTTATAGCTTTTTCCATGCACCTCTAAAGTCCTGGATTTCTATAAATTAAGGCCTCAGCTCTTCATTTTGGATCAATCCATCCACGAATTGCACCCTCACGCTAGCGAATTGGTGATCAAAGAATCAATCTTTGTGAATCAAAGCTGTTGTGAGATTTTCATTATTTTTGAGCATTCATATCATTTAGTATATTATTGTTAGATTAATGTCATGTCATATCAGTTTCTCATATAGAATGGATTCATATCAGTTTGTTTCATCTTATTGCATAGAAAATCCAAAAATATAGATTAATTTGCATTCATCTCATATCTAGATTCTGCAATCAAATATTTTTTTTAGGTGTTGTCAAGGTCACTGATCTTTGTCCAATCTAAGAATATCATACTCGCACCTACTAGAAGGCAGTAAATTTCCTGGTTAGCTATATTATTCTTATTTGCATATTTTGATTTTTGCTAACCTCTAATGTTTTATTGAAGTGTTTTGTCTACAGCTAGGTACAAAATTACACACACAACTGTCACACTGGAGGATGTCTATCGGATACTATGTATTCCATTTCATGGGCCTTAGCCTGATTATGTCAGTTCGGGGAAATCTAGCCTGCATGCCTTTAGGAGAGTATTTGGTGATGATACACAGCTGACTCAGTCCATTTCATGGGAGTCATTAGTTCAGAGATATGGGCACACCCATAGACTTGAGTGCATTATAGCAGGTATGATAGGTGGTATCATCATGTCCGACAATCAACAGAAAGGTCTATTGATGGGCTGGGCCCCGATGGTGGCTCGATTGATGGCTACTCCTTCTAAGTTGGGATGGGAATAGTGTATGCTCACCCACATGTTCTCTGAGATGCATGAGATAGTGTATCAAGAGAGAAAGACATTTGCTTCAGGTGTGCTAGTTCTTTAGATTTGGGCATGGGAGCACATTCTCGTATGAAGGCTGGTATGTTAGTCACAGAGACAGCCACAAGAGCCTATTATCTATATTTATTCTGGATATGTCACATAGGTCTGTATGAGCATTACTGAGTATTGGAGGCATGTCCTTGATGACATGACCTTTTGTATATGGAGACCTTACTTACAGGTTGATCCTTGGCCTGTTGCATGTGCTTAGCTTAGTTTCTTCTGCGAGAGTAGGATATTGATTGGTACATCCACCACTATCCTTGAGCATTTCTTAATCACCCAAATTTGGAGACAGTATGGTCGTATATAGGATGTACCATAGGAGCATGCTACCTATGCATGGATAGTCTGAGAGATTGGATTGGGATGGATAGCATGCTTGTCTTATGCTCTTTATACACAATAGTATAGTGGATATGTGGCGAGAGAGTGGGATTATAGGCCATAGGTTGTAGATGTTGGAGTGATAGATGCTTTCATTGCTTGGCTGGTGGAGCATCCTATATGCAGGTTCTCAAATCCCACTGAGTTGATACCCTCTATGGAGGATGTGGTAGATGTCATAGGTGCACTGATGGGTCGAGGCCAGAGGTGCTGTGAGGTTCAGATTCTGATTGTATAGCCTACTCCTCAGAGGCCTAGAGCCATTATTACTCCATAAAGACCATCAGGACATATGATACCACCTCGCCCCTCTAGTTCTACAGTAGGAAAGCCTATAGATACGCAGAGGAGATCTTCAAGATGAGAGCATGGTACACTTGGTAGTATTGGTAGTGCAAATGAGGTACTAGGGGCTCAGTAGGATGTAGGTGTTGATACTGATGTTGCATGGGTTGATACTAATTTTGATCTGGGTGCTAAGGTTAGATGTCGCAAGGCACGCAGGGCTAAGGCTATTGATCAGCCTACTGAGGATACAGACATGCCTACTGCAAATGTAGATCCTGATTGGCTCAGACTCCACAAGATGTCATTAGATGGCTTAGATTATAGGTTAGGGATTTGAGATTATAGACTGCTAGACTTGAGGTACACCTCAAGGAGTCTAAGAGGCAGCGGTTAGAGCAATAGATGGAGGTCAGATAGTTATAGGTAGACGTTACTCATCAGATGGTTTAGAGTGTTTATTATGTCTATGCACACTATGTTGTAGTTCCTACTACACAGAGAGTACCTACATACTCTCAATACATGATTACTTCAGAGGGATCGAGAGCACCGCAAGCCAAGGTAGTACCAGATGCACCACCACCACCCCCACTAGATGTAGAGGATCAAGTAGATAGATGATATGTCATAGTTTTCTGATCATTTTTGTCATTTTATTCATACTCATTATTTTGATCTGATAGCTCTGAGGGGTGCATTCTTTTGTACCTTGTGCCAGTAGTGCACCCCTGACTATTTTAGTTATATGATATATATGAGATTGAGGTTTTGGTTATGACTTCATTTGTACTTGTTGATTTGATTTATGATGATTATCATGTGATGTAAATGCTATGAGTAGTGTAGAATGTATGGAATATGCAATGCAATGATTTCTTTCAAATGTATGGATTGATGCAAATGTAATTGATAGATGGAAAATGTATGACAATGTATGATTGTGATTATGCTATGCAATGATAAATGCACATATATGTAATGAAATGCAATGTAATGGGATGAATATGATATGTAAATGCAGTGATACACATGATATATTTTTGTAGATATTGATGAAGACAAGTACTCAGTCATTTGTCAAAAAGGATGTCTAACCCAGGATGGTGACTGCTTGTGGTTCTGTGAAGAAACCTTCAGTTAAGATTTAGCTCTTGTAAGATGTTTAGCACTGTTTAAAGAATCATTTAAGCATTCAAGTTTATTCAGCAATTGTGAGATCATGCAATCATGCAAAGTGCAAAATGAAATGCAAACCTAAGACCTAGGACCTAGTCACTAATCATGTGTCGATCATTTTCATCATTGAATTTTTATTAGATAACCAGATAAATCAATACAACATCCTCTAGTTAGAAAACTATGAATATATGAATATTGATTTTTGCACCAAAGTCAATACAACGCCCACTAGCTAGACAACCATGGACATATGAATATTGATTTTGTTTTCGAAATGTCAGATTAGATATAAGCACCAAGGCACAAATGCCAAGATGACCTGAATATCATGTCCATTTTGATATAGCAATTGGTATAAGCATCAAAACATAAATTTCATGATGACCTAAATATGCCTTGCAAAACAAACATGCCAAATAGTTTGCAGAATTCATTCTTGTCATCAATCTGAATTACCTGCAGTGATCCTTTTATCGTTCACATCCTTGGATAATAGTTGTTCATAGAAGGATTGACAAATCATTCAAAAAGATGTAAGCTAGATCAAACTTCCTTAAATTTTTTAGGTATCAATGGTCGAGGTAGTCATGGCCATCCAACACATGATGGAGGCTCTTATAGATGGACACCATTTTAATCCATATTTTCCAAAGTTGTTAGATTTTCACTCAAAATAGAAAACAAAGAAAAGATTATGCCCCCAGTCATCACTCTCTAAATCCTGTAAAGAACATCATCAAAGAGCTCAAAAGGACACAATATGCAAATATCTCAATGCGAATCAGTAAGCATACAAAGAATATTAAAGAATGCAACAAAGATTGTTTTCATTCGTGTTGATGTTTGATTGCGTTGTTGTAGATGCAAAGTCCTTTTTGGAGATGAGACTAACTAACTGACTCATATGTAGCTTCAAAAGACCCTGACTGGATATGACATGTCTGAGACACTAAAGACTGTAGGATATGACTTTGATTGCCCCGAAGTTTGAACATTGATAGGAGACGGATGCTTTTGCCAATTGGTGTACAAACTGACTTTATTGAAACAAGGATATATACAGACTAAAGTAGACTGAAAGCTAGGAAAGACCAAGATTGTGTTGATAGATGGAGAATTTTGAACAAGTGGTGCCTATTTGTTAGGTTTTCACCATCTTGGCAGAGATTCTATTTTTGCTACCAAGGCGCCTGTTTCCAGGTTTTCACCAAGGCACTTTTTCTTTTTCTCATTTTTTCAGATTTTTTTTTGTACTTTTTTATATTTTCAATTTTTTGTTGATACATCAAGGTGCCTATTGCTAGGTTTTCACCAAGATGTTCATTTTTTTCAAGACTTTTTATGATTTTTATAATTTTTTCAGGACATTTTTTAATACTGAATGCCTTAGGCATAGAATTTCTTCAGATGGAGAACATTGATTGGTTCTCAGAGCTATTCTCCTTCAGTCGTTGAGAGTTGATAGTCTCCAGAGCCAAAAGTAGAAGTGATTAAAAAGGGACCTAGCCAGTTGGGTTCAAACTTCCCTTTGTGCTCTCGATGTGATTGATTTTTAGGATTCTCTCTCAAGACTAGATCACCAACCTGAAATTATCTATGTCTAACTTTCTTGTTGTAGCCTCTAGACATTCTTTTCTGATATACTCTAAGATGATCATATGCTGCTTGTCTGTGCTCATCTAGTAGTTCAAGTTCTAGCAACCTAGACACTCTATAGTCATCATCAGTTACTAGACCATGCATTCTGATTCTTAGTGATGGGATTTCAACCTCAATAGATAGTACCACTTTAGACCCATAAACTAAAGCAAATGGTGTAGCCCCAGTGGGCATTCTGATACTTTTTTTGTAGGCCTAGAGAGCTGGATTGATCATGAGATGCTAGTCTCTTCCTATTTTATTAACTATACGGTGCAAGATTTTCAATAGATTCTTGTTAGATGCCTCTGCTTGTCCATTCCCTTAAGGATAGTAGATTGATGACCAATGTTGTGTAATCTTGAATTGGGCACATAGATCATCTAAGTCTTTGTTCTTGAATTAGCCACCATTATCTGTGACTATAGAATTTGGAATACCATACTGACATATGATGTAGTTCAAAATGAACATAGAGATTTTTTTTCCATTTGCTTGAGTCAAAGGAATTGCTTCTACCCATTTTGTGAAATAGTTTGTAGCTGTAATAATATGGGTATGTCTATTAGAAGAATGGGGATGTATGGCTCCTATAAGATCAGATGCCCATTGTTGGAAAGGACATTGTGTAGTAGAGGGAATTAGATCTCTCCTTGGTGCATGAATTAAGTTCCCATGGACTTGACACTTGTGACAATTCTCTGCATACTTGATAGCCTCTTTTTCCATTTCAGGCCAATAGTACCCAGCCCTAATAAGTTTTCAAGTTAGTGTTAAACCGTTGGAATGTGATCCACATATACCCTCATGGACTTCCTCTAATGCATGTTGAGACTCTTCCTATTCCAAACATCTAAGGAGTGTACCATCTAGACCTCATTTGTATAGATCGTTACCAATGATGACATATCAGGATGCATTGCGGATAAGGTATCATTTCTCATGGCGGTTGAAGGTATTAGGAATGATTTGGCCTTCCAGGTAGGAGTATAGGTTTTTGTATCTGGAGGAATCATGACTGATAATAGTGCAGATCATGCAGGTTTTGGGGGAATCATATGCATGATAAGATAATGCTTCCACCAGGAACTCGTAGCGTAGCTCATGTTCGGGCTGCTATAATAAAGTAGATAGCGTTTCCATAGCATCAATAGCTTTATTCTCCAATCTAGGAATTTTCTCAAATGTGATGGATATGAAATATTTCTTTAAGTCATCTACCATGTGTTTGTATGGAACAAGTTTCTCATCTTTTGTCTAGTACACATCATTGACTTGGTGTATTACAATCTGTGAGTCTCCATGAATGTGTAGCTCTGTTACTCTCCATTCAATTGCTATCTTCGTGCCATTAAGAAGGGCTTCATATTCAACAATATTGTTTGTGTAAGGAAACCTTAGTTTGAATGCTTTAGGTAATGAGTATCCTTCAGGTGTGATGAACAATATGCCTACTCTAGATCCATTCTATGTATAGGAGCCATCAAAGAATAACTTCCATGCTCTAGAAGAAAGAGTCATGATAGAGGAATTGGGGAATTCCATTTGCATTGGTGTATCATCAAATAATGGTGCCAGCCATTTGATCTTCAATTACTTGTCCTTTGATAGATTTTCTTTCAACATGTTCAATGTTAAACTCACTCAATAGCGTCACCCATTTAGCTAATCTACCTGTGAGGGCAGCTTTTCTTAGTAGGTACTTTAGCGGATCAATCTTAGCTAACATGTAGTGTCTCATTTTCTCTAATGCAAAGATCATAGCTAGAAAAGATTTCTCAATCATGGAATAGTTCTTCTCATATGCTACCAATGTTCTACTGATATAGTATACAACTCTTTCCTTCTTGTATGCATCATGTTGTACTAGCAATGCCCCCAGTAATGTATATGTGGCAAAGACATATAAGATCAATGGCTTCCCTTGAATAGGAGGCATAAAAATAGGAGGATTTGATAGATATTTCTTGATATGATTGAAGTTATTTTCATATTCCTCATTCCATGCAAAGGTCACACCTTTATGTAAGGTTTTTGTGAAAGGTTGTGATATATTTGCTAGCTGAGATATGAAGCGTTTAATAGATTGTACTCTCCCTTGTAATGTTCTCATTTGACTGATGTTTTTGGGGAGTTTCATCTCCATGATAGCTTTGACCTTAGCTAGATCTACTTCAATGCCTTTCTTTGAAACAATGTAACCTAACAACTTTCCAGAAGTGACACCAAAAGCACACTTTTTAGGGTTCAGTCTAAGACTAAACTTCTCCATTCTATCCAGTATTTTTCTTAGGTCACTCAAATGTTCAAATCTTATCATTGATTTAGCCAAGGTGTCATCAACATAGTCTTCCATAGTTTGATGCATCATGTCATGAAAGATATATGTCATAGCTAGTTGATATGTAGCACCAACATTCTTAAGGCCAAATGGCATGAAATTTCAACAAAAGGTACCCCACGCACATGTGAAAGTAGTTTTCTCTTGATCCTCTAGAGAAATTTTTATTTGGTTGTATCCAGAAAAACCATCCATTAAAGAATACATCTTGAATCCCACAGTCATGTCCACTATCATATCGATATTTGGTAATAGAAAATCATCCTTAGGACATGCTTTTTTCACATCTCTGAAATCTATGCATACTTTTATTGATTTGTCTAGTTTTGATACTGGAACAATGTCAGAGCTCCATTCAGCATAATCAATAACTCAAATAAATTTGGCTTTCAATAGTTTTTTGAATTCAGCTTTGACCAAGAGTGCAACATGTGGATGCATCTTTCTCAATTTTTGCTTAACAGGTTTGACTCCTGGAGCTATAGATAAATGGTGCATTATAAGATCAAGATCTAATCCAGGCATATCTGAATATTTCCATGCAAAGTTGGTCATCTTCTCTGTTAGGAATCTAGTAAATGTTTTTTTTTTCTTCTTCTAATAAGGATTGTGCTACATGGATCAACTGTGGTTCTTCTGTTGTTCCCAATTTGATAGATTGAGTGGGCTCAATCAGTATTGGAGATCTGTCATGTAAATGACTCAGAAGGACATCAAATATCTCATCCTTAGGCACCTCAAAGAGGTTTTCACCTTTGGATATGTCTTTTATTTTTACTTTTGTAGGCTCTGAGATTGCCACAAAGTGGTTTTCACCCTCAAAACTCTTTTTCTTTTTATTTTTATTATTATTCTTTCGACTAAGATACTTGATGTATGAATTCTTCATGCTAACACTTGGTTCACTGATGGAAGTCATCATAGGCTCAACTGCATTGAGGTAGCAAGCAAGGGCATAATCATTTGGAAAAGTATAAATACTGTGGCTCAGGTTCATGGAGGTTTGGTCAAGAAGTTTGGGATGTTGGATAGTAAAAGTGGGGAAGGATTTGGAAATAATGTTTATGGATATGGATCTGTCATCATTGGACCCAACCCAACTCTTGATTTTGAAGGTGATATTACAACTTAAAATGTTCAATTTGTGAATAGGCTCAATGTCATTATGGGAGTCTACTTCAGCCATAGGTGGATCAGACTTGCTAAGTTCATCATTTCGCTCTAGACTCACGTTGGGTTTAGGTGCATATTGGTGAATAACATTAATATGTTTTTCTATGATAAGCTCATCTTCCTCTGGAATGACTCCCCATTCATAGTCATTGGATTCCTCATCTATGCCTCTCGGGAAGATGAGAATATGTGTAAAGTCAAGATGGATACCCCAAGAAGGGTTACCTTCAAATTTTGATTTGAATTCTTACTCATGGGAATCTATTTCAGAATAGCTACCACCTTCCTCCTTGTCTATGTGGTTTTCTTCAAGATTAGCTAGTTCTTGTGGTGCAATTGTCTTTCATTCCATAGTAGGTTCTTGTGTTTCTACTACATTGATATTCTCCTTAGGTTTATCTTCATCTTTACAAAAGTCTAGTATTTCTTTAGGCAAACGCTCATAAGGAATGAGCTCATCAGTGGTGTCTTAATCATCACTCTCATATTGTTGTGTTTCTTCCTTTAATTGAATTGCTTCTGATGGTTCAATTTGTTCTAAGACATGTGGAGAGTTGTTGTTAAGATAAAAAGGTTTCTTCTGATATCCTAGACCTATTGTATTCTTGTTTGTTCGGCCACAATGGTTAAGAGGTGATATAAGACCTTTTCCTTGTAGTCCTAGAGGTCCTTTTCTGGTGTATCCCATTTTTGTGATCAATTTGTCTCTTGGTCCATATGACTTCTGAGGAATTTTACTTGAAGTGGAGTCACATTTCTAGACTGATTGGGATTTAGATTCATCCTTGTATAACCATGCAAGCACAACTTCTTCTTCCTCAAACTCTTGTTTAGATACTTTCTCTGTGACAAAGCTTCCATTGAATATGACCTAGGACTCTTTAGTATTGGGTTTCACTTTGTTTGAAGTTTGTCCATAAGATTTTGGGGACAACAGGAGAGAGGTGAGGGATAAAAATGGTTCCATTGTGTATTCTCCCATACCCTTGTCTTTGATTTTGACCTCTTTTGCAATGTCTTCAATCTTAGATGTAGATGTAATATCTATTTTCTTAGTGGAAGATTCTCTATTACTAGGAACAAGTTTGTGAGAACTTTATTTAAATGCATTGCAAGTTGTAGATATGTCAGCTGGAATGGTTACTTCTACTCCTTCATAAGGAAATTTCACACATTGATGGTATGTGGAAGGAATAGCTCACATTTCATGTATCCAGGGTCTCCCTAGAAGAATGTTGTAAGCCAAAGGTAGATCAAGAACATCACATGTGATATCTCTGATAACCGGACCTATTCTGATAGGTAAGACAATTGTTCCTTTGGAAGATCTTTCTTGTTCATCATATGCCTTGATAGTTATCTTCTTTTTAGGATCAATAGCAGTTTTTTATAATACCAGTTGTGTAATCAAGCTGTAAGAACAAATGTTGAGACTAGTGCCTCCATCTATCAACACATGTTTGACATGATGGTTTTGGATTAAGACTTCAATGTGCAAGGGCTAGTTATGCAAATGACTCAAGGAGTTATCATCTTCCTCTAAAAAGGAGATATATTAGGGAGATGTCATATGACCAACCATAGTCTGGAATCAGTCTAAATCAAGGTTGTTAGGAACATTGGAACCAAGCATAGCTTTATCCAGAATAGCTTGATGAGAGGGAGATATCCGAAGAAACTCAAACATTGATATTTTTGCATTGGTATGCTGGAGTTGTTGAACAATATTGGATGATGTTAGTCTCATGTCTTTAGAATTTGATGATTTAGAGGCAGCCCTCTATTTAGAAGAAGATGAAAGATTGAAAGGCATCTTAGGGACATTTGATGAATCTAGGATTTGTCCTTTTAGATGTGCTTGAGCTTGTGATTGGGTAACTGCATTTTCTGATTGATTATCTCTATCTTTTCTTACAATGCTGATGACATGGCAATGTTCAGATAGGCCTGGTTCAACCATGTTTATGACAACATTGTTTCTAGAGTAAGCATAATTGACTTTAGCAGTGAGAAGATGAATCTCCTTGACCACGTTTTGGAAATGGTTCTGTGAATGTTGTATGATCATTATTGCTCTTATGATTGTCAATTACAATTTCTCCATTATCAATTTTGTATTGTATGAGATGCTTCAAGCGTATACAGTTATTGGTTTTATGACCCTTATTTTGATGGAAGTCACAGAAATCGGTCTCTTTCCACCATTTGGGTTTAGGTTCAGGATCAAATTGGTGGATCTCAGGCAATGTGATGATTTTGTTGGCCAACAGAGTCTTCATGGTAGACTCTAAAGATTCTCCAAGAGGATTAAACTTGCATTTAGGATCTGTAGCCCAAGGTTTCTAGTCAGATGGCTTCTTGTTTGATAATGTTGCTTTTTCCTCTGAGGCTTTGATGGCTTGGGTACCAATAGTGAGATTTTAAGCGAATGCCTTAGATGGGTTACAAACATTGTCAACGTCATCCATGATAATACGTTTATTCATGTTCCAGTTTGTGATCTTGTCTTTGGAACTAGATCCAGATTCATACTTCTCTTTTTGGAGTGATATGTCTCCCTTTTTCACGATGACTTTTTCAATTTTGATGAAAATTTCCAGCTTCTCTATGTTGGCATTAAGCAGAATTGCCACTAGTGACAACACTTATTTGCGTTCACAGTGTAAACCGAGTAGACAGTGCAAACTGAGCAAACAGTGCAAACCGAGCAAACAGTGCAAACCGAGCAAACAGTGCAAACCGAGCAAACAGTGCAAACCGAGCAAACAGTGCAAACTGAGCAAACAGTGCAAACTGAGAAAACAGTGCAAACCGAGGAAGTTAGTACAAACCGAACAGGACAGTGTAAACTGAGTAACATCATGTCTACCGAGTCACCAGTATTTACCGAGTTCAAAACCTACCGAGTGATCAGTATGAACCGTGCCTTCACTTCTACCGAGTGCATGATGATGTCGAGTAATGCAGTGGACGCCGAGTATCAGAAAGTCACCGAGTCAGTTTGCAAGAACCGTGTAATCATACTTGGGCCGACTTAGTAGCACTTATGTTTATTTGTCAAGCCGACTGTGTAATTGTAATTGTAATTAATTGTTTAAGACTTGTATATAAACAAAGTTGTAAAATGTCAGAATGAAAAAAAGAATATATGTGAAAGAGAAAGAAAGGCAGAGATAAGCGAATTACAGAAGGCTTCAGAAGTATAAGGAACAGCAAAGACAAATTCATCACAGAAGGTGATCTGTACATCAGCGAATCTCAATCAGCAATCCAGTTGCAAAGCCAGAGATCTACTGTTTCATTCTAACAGGTGAATCAGTACTAAATCCTTTAACCAGGTAGACTTAACAGTCTTTTGTAAAATCTCTTTACCGAGTGCATACTTCATTGTATGTTTGTAAATCCTTTAACAGGGTGGATTTAGCAATCCTTATTGCTCCTAACAGGGCAGATCATCAGAAGTGATCAAATTGTAAGCCTTAACCGGCCAACTTTATTCTACAGTATTAAAGCTTTGTGGGTTTCATCCCCACCCCAGTTTTACTTTCTTTTGGAAGGTTTCTGGGTAACCAAATCTATGTGTCACTATTGTGAATGTTTTAAGTTTCATGCTTTCTGTATGCAAAGGTTAAAAGTGAATTACATGTTAATACATCTGTAATTGAAAGAAAATTTGAAGTTACTGATTCACCCCTCCCCTCTTAGTAACTCGGTTAATTCCTGAATATTTCCAACAATTGGTATCAGAGCAGCATTGGTTCTCAAGATAAAGCTTAACTAGCTTGAGCAAAGATCCAGGACAATGGAGGTATTCAAACTGAACAAGGTGATTGAAAATGAAAAGCTAGATCTGGAAATGGCCATAGCTAAACTCAAAGAAGTAAAAGAACATCTTTCCCAATCCCTAAGAAGAAGGAAGGAACTTGCAAATCAGATGAATGATCAGAATTACATTGAAGAAAAGATTGAAGATCTTTTTCCCTCAAATAACTCAGATGAAGCAAACAATGCTGTCAAAGAACTCCTAGAAAAGAATGGGTCTCTGCAGGAAGAAGTGAGAAAATTGAAAAGAGAACAAGAGCTACACTCTACAAGATTCTGTGAGATCTTGGAACAAAGAAACAAGTTGAAAGATGAATTAGATGGAAGAAACATTGAAGTCCAAAATAAAACCCTTCAGCTAGAAAACCTAATTGATCAGATCTCTCATACAAATGAGGAAATTCTGAATCTAAGATCAGAAATAGAAAGCACAAGAGAAGAACTAAGATCTGAAAAGGAAATCAATCTAAGATTGGTGGATGACCTAAACGCTGAAAAACAAATCAATGAAGGAATGCTGAAAAGTCAAGAAGACCTGAATCAGCTGTATGAGCGAAATCTTCATAGGCAAAAAGGAAAAGTAGGACTTGGATACAAAGGAGAAGGCGAATCTTCTAAGCAAGGTACTCAAAGAAATCAAAAACCTACTTGTAATCATTGTGGTAAAATAGGACATACTTCAAATAAATGTTGGAATAATGAAAAAGCAGAATTCAATGGAAAATGTTACAACTGCAATCAACCTGGTCACAAAGCAAATGAATGCAGGGAAAAACCTAGATTCAGAGGTAATTGTCACAAGTGCAACAAACAAGGTCATAAGGCATCCGAGTGCAGATCCAAGACATTTAATCCAGCAGAACAAATTATGAAAGCAATGTTTGGATGGGACTACAACACCTGGTGTAGATGTCATTACTGTGGAGAATATGGACACATTGGCATGAATTGCATAAAACATCATCTAAGGAAAAGAGATACTACCGTAAGATGCTTCAAATGCACTAAACTCGGTCACATAGCCAGAAACTGCATGAATGCTAGTGAAGTTGAAGATGGAAAGAAGAATGAAGCAACTAAGGTCAGGAAACAGGTGAGACAAAAATGGATTCCTAAAGCTACCGAGCAATCCACTCCAAGTAATGGAATGGATGGCTCTACCGACTCAAACTAAATTTCCAAGAAAGCACTGGAAATGTATTCTCATAGACCAATCTCAAGCAGTTCCAGAACCGAATTAAAAGAAAGATCTAAATCAGCATGCAAGATGCAGTAAGATCATAGGGAGGTCGGTATCAGTCTTCATCGAGCAAGGTCAGTATCAGTCTTCACCGAGCAAGGTCGGTATCAGTCTTCACCGAGCAAGGTCGGTACTCGTCTTTACCGAGCGAGGTCGGAGCATTATGAATTCCCGAGTTCACCGAGTTGCGAAGTCTTTACTGAGCAATTAATTCTTAGTGGGTGACAGTCTGTCAGAATTCATACCCTAATTTGAAATGAGCATTAATGACAGAGTTGTAAACAAAAAGGCAAGTAATCGAACTCATTCTTCACCGCGAACCTTTAGCACTTTGAGAGCAGAAAATTTCAAGAGCAACCCGGCGATTCAATACTTTTGCGAGAGGAATTTTCTGTGAGCTATCATGGCATCATCCAGCACTTTAGCAAAGAAAGGATCTGATATGTTAGTCCAAGGGGAGTGGAAAGCACCAGATTTCAAGATCGTGCCCGCAATTGTAGCAGCCCTAGATCAGAATGGAGCTCAATCTCAGATTCCTCCTAAGGTACTGCTTATTAACAATATCCGCAATCATTTTAACTGTTCAATTCATGAAATGGGGAACCTAGAACTAGATATTGTGTGTGAGGAACTATGTGTGGATGGTATTCTGAAACCCGAGCACAAACATCTGGAAGATAAAGGTTTAGTTCACATTGCACATCTACCTCGAAACTTTTGAGATAAATGGGTTAGGTACATTCTCAGCCGTGTACATGATGGCAAGATTTGGCTTGAGCAACCTATTGAGATTACAAAGAAGATGATTCATCAAGTCACTGGTCTTCCCATGTTGAACAAAGCTAAAACTACCAAAACCCTAGGTCAGACGGAACTAGAGAAGAAAACCCTAGCCGAGTGGGACGGTAGAGGCATGAAAGTTAGCAACATTACCGATGTTGAACTGAAGTTTGGTACACACATCATTGCCCATAAGATTTACAGTTCTAGTCAATAGAACAGTGTCTCCTGTGAAGCTATTGACCTAGCATACAAAGTGGTCAAGAATAACTTAACATTTGACCTAGCAGACTTATTGTTAAAGCAATTTAACAAAAATATGGAAAGCATTAAAACTTCCAAGAACAATCCATGTAAGTTTGGATCCTTATTGGTCTGTTTATTCTTCTATGTTCTGAAATTCTTCCCTTCTAAAGGAAAAGTTGTATGGAGAAAAGATGTGCCAGTCCTCTATGAAATAAATGAATACATCTCAGAAATGGGTGAGAATTTTGAAAGCATCATGGATAACTATTTTGAGTCTTTCAAAGAGAAAATGAATGACAGATTCTGGATTCCACAGAAGTTGGTGGAAGATTACAAAGATGACATTTGTTTTATGGTGGATTGTGATAATGTATATATTCAAGCAGTTAAACCAAGGACTGTATATGTAAAACCTCTTCCTTATGAGGTAAATATTGATGAAACCAAGGATATCATTGAAGCTCTTCTTAATCAGCCTGTCAATCCCAAAGCTCCATATTTTGGAACATATGATGAAGCTAAGGTGAGAATTGAACTAAGCATAAAGCTTCCACAGGCGGTAAACAAAGGAAAGAAGAGGATAGCCAAAATGCAAATGATAACCAAGGACAAAGAAGAAAAAGATGAAGAAGAAGAGGAAAAGGATGAGAAAACAGAGGAACCAGAACCTGCAAAGAAGAAAGGAAAGGTATTTATTACTAAGGCACCTAAGCCTCCTACTACTGTATTTACAAGAAGAAATACAAGAGGCAAGGCAGACAAGGCAGAAAAGGCAGATAAAGACATAGTATTCAAAAGGCCTCCTCTAAACCTTTAAGAAAAGCTCAAACTCTTTAGAGACGGATCAGGATCTGGAGTAAGTAACATAAAATCCTTAAGATATGAAACCAGATCAGAAACAGAATAGAAGGAAATAGAAGATGCTATTATTGAGAAGATGGGACAGTGGAAATACTCTCCTGAAGAAATTGCCCCACAGGTTCCAGAAGTTCTATTGAATCCAATAAAAATGAGATGGAGCAATGCAAAGCAAACTGTGATAGATATATTTGATCAAAACCTGAGACAGTTGATGCCGAGCTTGAAAAATGATGAAGTAAAGAAGGCATTAAAAGAAAATGAAAATAAGATGACATTGAAGTTCAATACTTGTTTGATTTTGATCAACAATATTGAATCGGTTGTGAAGGCTGCAAATGCTACATGGAAGAACATATACCACCTTCAGCAACTGAGTATTGAAATAGTAATAATAAAAGATATTGAAGATGACAGTGATGAACAAGAAGAAGACACTAAGGTAGATGATACTATGAGGATAGCAGCAGAAGTCATTGCATCCCTTCCTACCTCTCCAGTGAAAGTTTCTACATCCAGCCCAGAGACACCTTCAAGCATGGTTGTGACAACTTCCACATTTGTCCAATCATCCCTAGCAACAACAGAAGCAGCTACCATTTCTTCTACCGAGCTGCAGTCTCCTGCACCATCAAGTTTTCCAGCAGTAAGTTTTCCAGTTTTTGAATCTTCAAGTATATTAAGTTCTCCAGTAGAAAGTATACCAGTATCTATAGCCAGCCCTACTTTATCTACTGTCACTACTACCAAAGCATTAAGTACAGATAAGCCTAAGGCTCTACCGAGTATAAAATTTTTGGGTAAGAATATAGTAGAGGATATAGACCTAGATGAAGAGATAGAAATTCCTACATTAGATTTTGCAAATCTCTCAGCGGACCAAATGCAAAATATAGGTGAGATCCTCCAAAGGAAAGCAAAACAAAAGAAACTTAAAGAGGAAAGAGACAAGGAGTATCAAATCATCAAGGATGCTAAGGACATTTTTTCTGATGCATTAGGCATTAAAGTAGACTCCTCCCAGCATATTTTGTTACAATTAGCAGAAGCAGTTGAGAGATACAATGAGGATTCATCCAGGACAGAAAAGTTAGTTGAAAGAGCCGAGAAGAGATTCAACAATAAAGTGCTTGAGCACATTGCTCAGCACATAGCTATTAACCAAGTAGAATTGTCTTCAGTTTTGTCTAACATTGAATCTATCTATTCGAATGCTACCTCTCTTTTGGCCAGACTGTGCAACATTGCCCAGTTCACAAAGGATGTTAAGGATAAAATGAATAAAATGGATGAGGATATGAAGATTAGCATACAGAAGCTGCAACTTGAACCAAGTTCAAGCTCTGCTCATCACATGAAAATCTCACACCTATCAAATATGCAGTCTGATCTACTGAAAGAAGACACAAGGATCCGGTCCACACTGCTAGACATCCAACACATGATCCTTCCCATCATGAATACAATGTATAAGCACATTGAACATTCCAAAACATTGATTCATGACAATCAGTTCTCTATAGCAGATCACATGATTGAACTCTCTGCAGAAGTCCAAATTGCTATACAAACATGTAAGATCCTGCAAGAAAGTTGGGACAGAACCCTGGCACTAATAATGAAGGTACATTCTAATTTTCTATCAAATTTTGGATTCTCTCTGTAAATAACTTGTATATGCACCTTTGGCATTATCGTCAAAAAGGGGGAGATATGTATAGAAGGAGAGATATGTATAGAAGAAGATTTGTATAAGAAACAGTTAGCACATTGAAAGGGGGAGACAATGTATAAAGCCCTATAACAAAGACAAATTTTGAAAAATCAAAATAAAACTCAGCTTGATTCGTGTATATAAGTTTTGGCCAATAAGTGTTTTTGTCACTAATGCCAAAGGGGGAGATTGTTGGCATTAAGCAGAATTGCCACTAGTGACAACACTTATTTGCGTTCACAGTGTAAACCGAGCAGACAGTGCAAACCGAGCAAACAGTGCAAACTGAGCAACCAGTGCAAACCGAGGAAGTTAGTACAAACCGAACAGGACAGTGTAAACCGAGTAACATCATGTCTACCAAGTCACCAGTATTTACCGAGTTCAAAACCTACCGAGTGATCAGTATGAACCGTGCCTTCACTTCTACCGAGTGCATGACGATGCCGAGTAATGCAGTGGATGCCGAGTATCAGAAAGTCACCGAGTCAGTTTGCAGGAACCGTGTAATCATACTTGGGCCGACTTAGTAGCACTTATGTTTATTTGTCAAGCCGACTGTGTAATTGTAATTGTAATTAATTGTTTAAGACTTGTATATAAACAAAGTTGTAAAATGTCAGAATGAAAAAAAGAATATATGTGAAAGAGAAAGAAAGGTAGAGATAAGCGAATTACAGAAGGCTTCAGAAGTATAAGGAACAGCAAAGACAAATTCATCACAGAAGGTGATCTGTACATCAGCGAATCTCAATCAGCAATCCAGTTGCAAAGCCAGAGATCTACTGTTTCATTCTAACAGGTGAATCAGTACTAAATCCTTTAACCGGGTAGACTTAACAGTCTTTTGTAAAATCTCTTTACCGAGTGCATACTTCATTGTATGTTTGTAAATCCTTTAACAGGGTGGATTTAGCAATCCTTATTGCTCCTAACAGGGCAGATCATCAGAAGTGATCAAATTGTAAGCCTTAACCGGCCAACTTTATTCTGCAGTATTAAAGCTTTGTGGGTTTCATCCCCACCCCAGTTTTACTTTCTTTTGGAAGGTTTCTGGGTAACCAAATCTATGTGTCACTATTGTGAATGTTTTAAGTTTCATGCTTTCTGTATGCAAAGGTTAAAAGTGAATTACATGTTAATACATCTGTAATTGAAAGAAAATTTGAAGTTACTGATTCACCCCTCCCCTCTCAGTAACTCGGTTAATTCCTGAATATTTCCAACACTCTATTTCTGGAATGGGTCTAGCATATAGAGAAAACTTTTTCCTCCATCATTTAGGAAAGTCAGGAATGGTTCTCTTAGATATTGTTTCAAATTACAAATGTCGATCATGGTGACCGGATGTTTGATGTTGTAGGAGTATTGTTGATAGAATAGCTTCATTAACTCCTAAAAATTTTTGATTATTGGAGGCATTTTTTAGAACCAATGAATGGTTTCTCCTCCTAGAGATCGAGGGAAATGATGCATTAGGTAGGTTGGTTCATGCATGAACTCCATGGATTGAGTACAAAATTCTCTGACGTGATCTTGAGGATCATAGTTTCCATCTTATTTTTCATACTTAGGCATTTCCACTCTCTTTGAGAATGGTGGCATGTACAAGTCTTTATCAAATGGAAAAGGACATAGAGCCTCCATGGAGAAATCTTTAGGTTCCTTCTCTTTTTCAAGTTTTTTGAGCTTGACTTGCATGGCATGCATTTGTTTCATCATAGCCATGATAGGATTTTCTTCCTCTTGAGTAACGATATCTTCGACATTAAAGATTGGAGGAAGTTTAGCTCCTTGTTGAGCTAACTCTGGAAAGTATGCCTCTTTCTCTTCATGCAAGAAATGCCTCATCATTTTCTTGAAGTCATCATCATTTTGATATCGAGCAATTTCAGAAGGTGTGGGTTCTTGATCCGCACCATGTTGGGATTGATGTCCTTGGGAGCCTTGGTTTGCTCCACCTTGAGACATAGTGCTATTGTGAGGACTGTTGGGAATTTATTTAGGTGGGGTTGGTTGATGACCTACATGAATTGATGTAGGAGGAGTGATGTAACCACCTATCAAGTAAAGATTTCCAAGAGCATCTTCTGCAAATTTAGTTGTGTCGAAAGGTTGATGAAATATCTCAACAATCATAGAAGATGCGGCTGAAGAGAGTTTGGGTTTTTCTCCTTGTTTTCGATGTGATGAAGCTCTAGTTTCCACCATTAACCTCAGGTGAAGCAAAAGAGCAAGATTAAGACAGCTGAAGAATGACTTGATTCAAGAAGATCGAATGACGCAACCCTGTCAAGATTGGATTGATTGAAGATTAAATTGGATGTAAATGAAGGATATTGTGCCCTAGTAGTATGGGTAGATCGCCAAAATATGGTGGACATGAGCTCGCAACACTCAGCTATTTTATTGAAGATTGAATTGAAGATGATTTTGACAAGGTTTTGACACAAGGTTAAATAGAGATCAAATCGATAAATCAGAGGGCTAGATCAGACTCAAGAGACCACTTTGGGTTAATAGATTGAATTTTTCTATTTTTTTTGCTATGTTCTTGACATGGTGATTTCTTTGACAGAATCTAACAAATTTTCACAAGTTAATGGAAATTTTTTGAAATTCTCATACAAGTTTCTCCGGGCTCGTACGATTCTGGGTAGGCTCTAGCATGACAGTTGACAAGACTCATACGACAGTTGACACCAGGGTTTGATTTTCTTTAACTTTTCTTGAAAAAACTCATAGGACAATACACAAGCTCCCGTATGACAATCTGGGGGTTCTGATACAAATTTTAGACAAACTCATATGAATTTTTGAGACTATGGGATGACTTTCAGACTCCAAAAAGGAATTTTTCTTCAAATTTTGCAATTTTTTAGTTTTTAGAATCAATTTTTTTTTAAGATTTTATCTGTCCAGGTTTGCAGATTCCTATAACAGTTCATTTCCAAAGGACTAAATAGATAGAAAACACACATAATAGAAAGCAAAGGGAAGCAATCAATCCTCTCAAAACAATGAACAAGGGAAAAAGAAACCTTGTGCATGAACAAGCAATAGTGACTTATTGTGCTAATCCCTAGGAATACTACTTGTGTATGTTCTCAAAAAGTTTTTCAATAATGCACATAGTCCTAAAAAATGAAAAATTTGGCCTCGCTAGGGTTTTTAGTAATGGTCTAACTCTGCAACTTTTTTGATCTCAAGAGGGAAAACTCCAATCTTTTTACACTGGGGTTTTGACATAGTTCGACAATTTAATCAATCAGGAGCTGCTAGGGAGACCTTATAGCCCAACAAGAGACCACACTTGTGGAGATTTCTTCCATAGAGACATTTATATAGAGGCTATTGCTACCATGGAGAAAATGGCTATTACCACTTGAGGTTTCATCCACGCGGTTGACCCAATAAAGGGAATGTCCACTATGGTTAACCCTCTCTAAAGGTGACTCACAAAAGATACCACAGGGGGACTAGATCAAATTCAAGGATCTGGGTTTCTGATACTATCCAAAAAGGAAGTAGAGCATAATCCCCTAGCCTCTTCACTTCACTAAAACAAAATAGATAGATTAATCCAACATGCTAAGACTGAAATTATCTCACCAAGATTGGTGATGTCAACAACTATGTCTATCAATCTCTCTAGAGAGAGAACGTATCGATCAAAAGTTGAGGACCAAACCTAGTAAAACCATGAAATAATCTCAGTAACCTCCCTACCTACAAGGGGATCCTTCATCAAGAAGAACTTTGTAGGTAAACAAGCAAGTGAAGCCCACTCTCTCAAGATCATCCACAAATAGTGTTCATAGGACCTATTTACTATATGTAACATATATGCAAAAAGTGAATCTATGTTCATTTTATAGCCCAAAACTGAAGTCTGTGATATGAAAGTAGGAAAAGTCACACAAGCTTGACACATGAGAGTTTTTTTTATATCCCAAATTGAAGTGTTATTAGATGTGATAGAATACCTGAGTTCCTCTCAACGCGCTTAGTAGATTTTACCTATTTTGCAATTTTCGTTGCACTTTTCCAATCAATAAATCAACAAGTATCGATCAGAAATAGAAACTCTCAATTGTTAGGGTTAGTTGTTAGTCCAAATCCAAAAATCAAATCTGGAAAACTACCTAAAAATATGAAATGACAATTAAATTATGATGCCAAAACTTGTATGACAATATGTTACCTCCCACATGACAATCTGGAAACTTGTACGATAGTGGGTGTATGCCCACATGAAAAAAGTAGCCCCCAAATGATAATGTATAAGAATGGGTACGAGTCTTAAAAATTATGAATGTCGTATGACACTCATAGGGTTCTGGCTGACTTTCTGACAAAACTCGTATGAAAATTGTACGGACAGAAATTAAAAATCATAGTTTTGGCCAGAAAAAGATAGAAAATTGATAGAAAATGTTAGAAATGAAATGGAAACCCATTTTAGGGCCCCATGGTGGGTGCCAAAAATGTATGTGTGAAAATTGTACCTAGCTGTGGACACAACACTTCAGTAAAACATTAGAGGTTAGCAAAATTAAAATCTACAAATAAATGAAACTAAGCTAACTAAGCGATTTACTACCTTCTAGTATGTGCGAGTATGCTATTCTCATATTAGACTGAGACCAGTGACAATGAAACACCTAAATGAAGGATTTAATGCTAAAAGATGAATGTAGAATGAATGCAGATTAATCTTTTTTTTTTTGGATTTTGAATGCAATAAGATGGAAAACTATATGAATCTAATCTAGAATTGAATTGAAATGATATGAAAATTATTCTAACAATGATATGAATTAATATGAAAACTATGCAAAGCTATGAAAAACTATGAATTGATCTCACAAAATCACCTATTCCCCAAAGCTTGATTCTTCATGTGCAATTTTGCCAAAGTAATTGTGCAAATTCAAGAGATATCATTATGAAGAGCTGAGCCTTGATTTTATAAAAATCTAGGGCTTTAAGGATGCATTGAGAAAAGCCATAAATCACTCTTGATAAACTTATGTTGATTTTTGAGTTAACAAGAAATCATAATTAATTAACTCACAAAATCATGCAAAATCATGCAAAAATAGCTTTTTGACTCAAATTAGAAGTTTAGATCAGCTTTCAACTCAAAATAGATGTTGAGTTTCAAAAAGATAACAACTTGAATTGATTTTCTAATTTAAAGTTTAACTGCTCTCTGAATGTGCATAGATAATTATGAATTAATTAAATAAATAAAGTGATTTATCTTCAACTTAACTAATTTTTGAATAAAAATAATGATTTATGGGTTAATCAATGTTTTAATCAAACTGATATTCAAAAACAATATCATTAAATATTGACAATGGACATTAATTAATTAAATAAGAATTTAATCAATTACTCATAAGATTTTTTATTTATTGTCAAAATTAAATAATACAATTTAGGAATAAATGTAATTAAATCTAATTAAATAATTAAGTGGCAGATTTAAACTTAATTAATTAAATATTCAAAATATTCAATTAATCAAATTTTAGGATAAATAAGATTTATCACCAAATAATATTCAATTAAGGATAATTAGGATAATTAGGAATATTCAAGGAATATTCCCCTGCATAATTAAGATAATCAATTTTTGATAAACTGATGTGCAGATGTGCCTTAGGTTAGGACGTTGATGTCGATTTCATTCAATTTGATGATGTAAGAGGTTAATGAACTTATAGCCCATTTTTGGGGTATTACAATATTTACAAAATCAACATATCTAAATACAATGTGGCATACACCATCACAAACTGTGTCATATGACATCTCAAAATAAGAAGTTCAACTACAAATATTTCTAGGACATCATATTCTACTGGTGGATCATCAAAATGCACCTCTTTGAAGTACTCTTTGTCTCTGTTGGATCCTGCATTCAAACACAAAAGTGAAACCCCAAGTTAGATTACTTAATTTATATGGTTTCTAAAAATAAAAATTCAAAATTCAAAATCATAGTCAACAATAATAAATAAACTAAAATTGAACTCTCATGTACCTCTCCTCTCTATCTCCTCACACAGACTAGAGACCTAATATATGTCCTTGGTAGTGAAGGAACAATGCCACCAATGTCGACTCTGACCTGTATATTTTTGCAAACATGAGATTGATTTATGAGTTATACTATTTAATGTTAAATCCTTGGTAGCAAATATAAGTTTACAAAATAACTGAATTAACATTAAAACTTACCTGTGTTGAACTTTCTTCAAGAAATGTCGGCTGAGTCATCAGTGATACAAACCCTTGGCGTTCTACCTCCCTCAAACTAGGGCTGACCTAAAAAAGTCAAACAGATACTTCATAAAATCATGACTTGATCATATTATATATACTTGATAGTAAAATACACACAAATAACTTTAGAAATATATGTACTGTGGGGCTATTACTGCGAATTGAGATGCATGTGACTCTATCGTGGAAAAAGGGTCTCACGACATTATTAGACACCACCCTCTATCAAATAAACCATGTAAATTAAAAATGAGTACACACAACTGACAAGTATACATGTATGCATAAACAAACTAAATTACTTAATTACCTTCCCCTTGTCAATGCCTAACGCTTGAACCCCCTCATATTTCCCCCTAGTGGCAACTAGTGAAACCTACATCAATATGTAATAAGATGATCATAAAAATTAGAAAAAACATGTACATATACTATTATAATAATTTAAGAAAACTAATAGTACAATAAAAAATATGTACCGTGGAAGTGTAAAGGCCAAATGATATGGCTAAAAGCATGGACCCCTCCACCTATGCCATCTCCTCCTCTATCATTAACTAAACATAAATGTAACACATAAAAAAACATAAGTGGGAAATCATTACAAGAAAATTCTACTAAAAATACAAACGTTTAAAATTAAATACAATGTAAAAAGTGAACTATTTACTCTTACCGTAATAGGAGTCCATGGCTCTCTATGCCCCTGATGCACATCTTCATGAGGTGCTTTAGTGCCTGTAGTGTAATGTATAGTATCATTCACCTTGAAGACGTAGTTATATGCATCACTATCATTCAGGGGACCTAAGCACATATTTTTGCACATAATGCAAGTGTGGGGAACACAAACATGTGAGCTCATGGAGGATGTGGAAGGGCCAGAAGCATCAGGATGAGGAGGCAATAATGTTGCACTCTACGTAACCAGTAGATCACTCAAGGTGTGAATGGCTCGAATAGTCTGTGAGCCGGCCTTAACAATAATATCAAGATGTTGCACTATAGGAGTTGGTGAAATCTCAAGAGGGGGGACATATGTGTGGGATTTCACCTGGTGTTCCCATGTCCTATCCTGAGGAGCTCCTAAGCCTACACCCTAGTTTGGTCTTATACTCCAATAAGTTACCTTGTGACCGAGCACAAATTTAGCATACAATTTTTTAATGAAATAAAATGGGATATCCAAATTGTTGTGAGGTGCTCTATCAAAAAGCATCCACCAGCGGTCCCAAAAGTTATCACGTATTGCATCATTTGTGCACCATTTAATTGACAAATTGGGTTTTTTAGGGTCCACTTTTAAACCAGTTTTGGGATCTACAAAAAGATTACATATGTCATGTTTTGTTATGTATAGGTTCATAACTTGATCATAGTCAAGCCCATCCTCAAACTAGGCGTGCATGGAATTGCACCAAAGAAGTGCAACATTATGTTGCTCTGTAACTTTCTCCATGTTTTCAATAATGGAGTTCAATGTGGAAAACATCGGGTACAATATGGGGATATTATCATATGTGGTATGATATCCTCTAAGCTGATTTAGATTGTCTCCTATGAGATCCTCTAAACGGTGAGGGTTTTAGACTAGTTCATCTTCTGAAAGTGGGGGATTGTTTGGAGGTGGTTCTGGATTATTTGCGAGATCATTGGGAGGGTTTTCTGATTGATTTGAGTCCATGTCTGATTACAATTAGAGCCCAAATAGATAATTACAATCAATTTAAAACAACAATTAAAAAATATCATTTAAACCCTATTTTTTATATAAAAACTACAAATTTTAATTAAAAAACAATACAAACTTAAAAATTTAACTTGCCTATTAATGTTGAGAAAATTGGATAAGAGATTCTATCGGATATCTGAAACCCTTAGAGTTGTGTTCAAAGTTTTCATAATGAAAATATTGAACGTGATTGCAGGCTACAAATATAATTTATTGGAAAAAATTAGATATCGTATTAGGCCTATGCTTTGGCTTTTGGCTTGGCCATGTGTACTGACACCCATGCCTACTAAAATGTCAACAAACTTTTTAGTGCACTTTTTGACGAGTGAAAAGTTTATTTTTTCACATCGCCACTTTTTGGCATACCATGATCCTACACATACCTTGAAGTTGGAATTGAGATTCCTTTCACTGAATCTGATGACCTTTTATGGGTATTTTTTGAGTCTGATGTTGTTTCTAGTATGGGTGTTACTATTGATGAGATTAATGAGTATGAGAGGGCTTGTGATGAGACTATTTGTTGTGATCATATGCATCATGTTATTGGGAGTTGCAGACTGACTTGTTTTAGTTAGAGTTTGATTTGTTATAGATATTAACTAGAGTGTGAGAGAGAAGATATGTAGAGGTTTGAGTTGAGGAAACAAAGGTTTCGTGTGTATTGGTTTATCTTCTTGCCTTTGAAGATTGGGAAACCACTAGTCAAAATGAGGTTGTGTTTAGATTTTCTTAAGGCATCAAAGTGTGATGCATTTTCTATTTACCCTGGGTTGATGCAAGAGAATATTATGTTCTTGGAAATCTTACACCATCTTGGAGGAATTTTCTTGTGGTTTGATGAAGTTTCTTATTTTGGGTATTTTTTAGAGATTATGTGTGCAGACGATCTGTGGATATCTTTGGCATGTGTGAAGAAAAGGGTTTGTTACTTTTGGTTCATGGAGGCTATGTCTATGATCACACTTCTTTTGGTCATATAGATTGTGAAATTTAGAATGTTCTTCATTGACTGGTTGTGTTCTTCATGTTACTGGTTCAGTTGTGTTTTTTGGTTGATTGCTGAGGATTGTAGTGGAGGTTTGTGATCAATGGAGATGAATGGCATGAATCTCTAGGTGGACTGATGTGTGGCCAAATTGGTGGTTAGATCATGCATGATGAATTAATTAAATGTTGTAATTTATTTGGGATCTAGGCTAACTTGGTCTATTACATTTGTCTTGGGATATGTAATATCTTAAATGTTGACCTATGGTGACTAGTAGGTATAATTTTAGGGCTTGCAATTGTAATAGGGAGAAACATAGGAGAGTGCTAAGCTAGTAGAGAGATGAGAGAGGATAGCTATGAGGTTTAACCAATCAGAATGAGGATCTAATTCTAATTTATTTGTATGGACATAACTGGGAAGGCCTTAAAGCACAACATGTTGAAGTCAATCTAGTGTAATTTGATGTTACCAGATAAAAAAATTGTTGTTATTTGGTTATATCTCGGTTGTGTGTTTCTATTTTTCACTGTGTTTATTCTTAATGCAATATTGGACATCTCTTATGGGGATTTCTCTTGTCTTGGTTGCATCATGTTAAAAGCTCATATCACCTTGTATGTTGAGTCCTATCTTGTATTTTGAATTATATAGTATTTTTATAGGATATGATTCACTAGCTTTGATTGTATTTCGGAAACTTGAATGTATACCCTATTTTTTGGATGAAATTGATTTTTTGTCTACCCATTTAGATTGTACTTGTGTTATACTTGATGATGATTTTCATTTTAGCACATTGATGATGTTTTTATGCTCTGATACTGACAATTTACTATTGATTTTCGCTTGCAAGTGAGCTTCAGTGTTGTTACCTTTTGTGGCCAGTATCCATGGATTAAGCAGATGATCTTGCTCCCATCTTCTGATGAAAAGAACCTCATCAAATAGTGTGGGTTCCTTAGAATACTTGATTTTCTTAATATTCAAAAAAATGAAGATTATTTTACTACGCTTGTTGAGAGGTGGTACTTTGAGCATAAAACTTTTCACATGCCAAATGGGGAGATCACATTGACTCCTAAGGATGTGTATAGGATCGTGATTTTGTCAATCAGTGGGTCGATGGTTTACTACAATGAACAACCAGTGTCCACAAGGATTGCATATTTACAAAGAGTATTTCAAGATCCCACCCTCTATTTGAGGTATCCTACTAAGGAGCATATGCATGCATTATATGTGGCCCTTCCTCTTTAGTGTGTGCTTATTGGATTGATTGAAAGGTTTGGTATATCAAATAGAAGTATTTTGGAATATCTTTTGTGGAGACCTTGGATATTTTCATGGGGTACCTATTTGTTGGATCACCTCTACCATGAGCTTCATGATGTTCCATATAGATCTTTATCCTTTTGCAGTGTGCCCATTGGAGTCCTTCTTCTACAGGTATGGGCCTGGGAGCATATCCCAATTACCAAGCCTATCAAAGATAGACAAAGAGAACCACATTATCCCTATTTTGATTTGTATAGTGGTTATGTCATGTAGTCCAACTTGGGAAAACTAGAGTACTCACGCAAAGTTCTTGATGAAAGTACTATTATTATTTTGACAACTTATTGAGATTGTGAGCATTCGCAGTCTGATGATTGAGATCTTCCTCTTTATTTTATGGGAAAGTACCTATTTTTCATATCACATGTAGTTATAGATAGATTCATCCACACTCACATGATGAGGTAGTTTTTTTGCCAACAAGACATACCATAGGACTTGGTTGCATATGCATGTGTTAGAGATGATCAGACAAATTGGCGACCTCCATATCATATGAGGTTATTATATAGGAGATCTAAGGTATTTTAAAATTTCCTTGGGAGTATTTTCAACATTTGGACCAACACCCATTTCAAAGACTGATTTCTCTAAAGATGATTACACCATAGATTGAGGACCCAGAGGATCTTCGTGATGACGTTATAGGAGGAGAAGGAGGAGGGAGAATTCCTAGGATAGATAGTGGGTAAGATGGTGGGAGAGATAGAGGATTGAGGAGAGGTGAAGGAGGAGGAATAGGAGTTGTGGGAGGAGATGGTGGAGGAGGAGACAGTGGTGATGGAGGAGATGATAGTAGATCCATAGGGGGGAGATGAGAGGAGAGTTAGGATGAGAGTTGTTCCTCCTAGACAGGTTGATCGAGGACCCTTATTACATTAGGATGAGTTACATAGATAGGGAGGAGGTGGAGGTATGGGATAGAATGATCCAGTAGAGAAGAGAGGTGCATAGGGACCTACAGGTGATACCTTGTCATGATGTTGATAAGAGAGATCTCAATTGAGGACATGGGTATTTTTATTATAATCCCATCTAGAAGAGTGTGACCTTCATATTCAAGAGCCTACTATTTCTAGAGATAGAGCTTAATGTGATTTCATTCATCAAGATCATAGAGAAGCTTACTATTATGCATTACATATTGTTATAGTCCCTAGCCCTACTCATAGAGCTCCTTCTTATTCCACTTTTTCTTCCTAGTATGAGGGTGTTGTTCCTACTCCTACTAGAGTTGATGATCCACTTCCTAGTCCTAGAGGGTTATGTCAAGCCCTATATTTTCATAATTTTTTGAACAATTATTGTACTTGTAGGTTCCTTGTGATCAAAGAATCATACAAACGTGATCTAGACTCCTACATAGTTTTTAAGATCATACCTGGTATATAGACTAACATAGGCTTGTGTCATTAATTATGTTGAAACTTAATTTTTTGACAATTATTTTATCTTTCTCATAGAAGATTTTATGACTTTTTTGTTTTGTATGAATAGTTACTGCTAGTGTTTGTATATAGGATAAAGAGGATTGTCAGATGTAGGCCTAACAAGAAGCATTAGAAACTTTCCAAAGGTTGGCACAAGGGTTTATCAAATCTATAGTAGTCAATGATCCATTTGGTCCATTGTCCTAATCTTCTCAAGCAAGTGAAGTGCAAATTAGTTTTATCAGGATAACTTTGGTTGATGAGTAATGAAGGAAATATTAGCAAGAAGACTATTAGAATAGCCTTGCCTAATAAAATAAGTACAAAAGAGATGAAATATATTTCCATAAGTCATGTCGACAAAGTCATCAATATAAAAGGAATCATCGGGTCAAAGTAATTTTTGTTTCACTGATACCTAATGGACCTATCAGTATGTGTTTTATCGATATGAATCATTGGAGTGTTGTATAACATCGAGCAAGAGAATCATGTGTTACATCGATCATCAATGAATGTGAATAGGTGTGATATGGAATCACCTAAATGAATGATATTTGAATTTGAATAAGGGTAAGATGTATGATATAGGGGTGGAATATAGGACCTATCCTCAATCCAAATTCCCAAAAGGAAAGATCCAAATGGATTAATCACAAAGAAGTGATCAATGCACAAAAGAATCAAATGATGGAGAATATGAAGAAAGGAGAAAATCTTATAATCTACTATAGAAAGTATGTGCTTGAAATCTAAAATAAATAGAAGACAAATACTAACCTCAAAATAGACCAGATCTAGAAAATGCTGATTTCTGATGTATGCGCACAGTTTCGAGAAACTCTGCAACCTTTTTCAGACTTGAAATTTCAAGACGGAGAAAAACTAGAAAACTTTTATCTTTCAGGAATCAGATCATCCGTGACATAGATAGCGGGGCAAGGTCTTACCCCAAGGCAGGATCCTACCCCCTACTAAAGGTCATCCTTGACCCAAAACATCTCCAATGGAAAATCTATTCATGGATCTTGAAAGTTTGCTGAAAAGGGTATCCAGATCCAAGCTCTAATTCATAGTCTTGTACCTGTACCTACAAGAAAAATGGTATTTTTATTGTTTGGATAGGGGGTTTGCCTTGGTCAAACCCCAATTTAGGAATTCACCTTTAAATTTAATTTAAATAGTAATATGCATAAACAAAATAAATGGAACTATTCACCTTGCTTATGTTGAAGTCCTTGTGGAGGATTTGAATCCTTGAATCCACAAGTAGGGATGCTCCAAATGAATGTAGCAATGTAGTATGTCTCAAATCAATGGCATTAGATCTTCAACACCAATCTTGAATGGATCTTTTCATAGGAAGAGGCTTGGATGAATATGGATGGAGAAATCTTCAAGGGGGCTCCAAAGAGATTGAATCCTTCAATGGCTAACAATGGATCTCCTTGATGAATGCTTGAATGCTTAAGGACTTGAATGCTAGGCTTGAAGATGAATGAATGATTTCTTTCTTTCCTTCTCCTTCTTTCTTTCTTGAGAGCTAGATCATTAATCATGAACTGTAGATGGATGCTTGATTGCAAAACTTGATGTGTGAAATGAGAGGGGAAGACTTCCTTTTATAGTGATCTAGGGCACAAACCTCTAGAGAAGGCTGAAATTGGAGAATTAAATCCCAATTAACCTTAACCCCTATAAATAGACCCAAATTAAATTCAATTTAAGGATTTACCATTCCAAAACCTGAAATGGCCGACCCAAAAGTGAGAAAAAAGAAACTTTCTAAAGCCCGACATCTCGTAACTACCGGAATCTAAAAATTGGACCTAGGGTCAAGGATGAGGTAGACACCTCCCTAGGTTAGGGTCAAGATTGTTCCTACCTAGGTTGGGGTCTAGGTCATCCTTGACCCTACCAGGTCATCTTTGACCCAGACAGTCAAAAACTCCAGATTCTCAAAGAAAACTATTCAGAAAAGGATAGAAATAAGGAGAGTAGCAGAATAGGGGGGAAATAGCTAGATACAAGCAAATACCTGATCAAGGTGCTTAACATGACCCCAAACCACTCACTCAAAGGGTTAAATTCTCTTAACATGGAAGTGATTCCATTTTAAGATGATACATTAAGCCCCTACTTTAGCAAGAGTATGGACTCGATGCAAACTCTTGGTAAAGGAGATCATAATCAAAAGATAATCTTATCATAATCAAAGGGACAAAGAGAAACCTCAAGCCCCTAGGGACTCAAGTTTTCATCAACTCCACAATCATAATAAGAGAGACATCTCTAGAGAGAGAGTGTGTGTGTTTCATTATCTCACCCAATGAGAACTTATGTCCCATTGTGAACCACACAAGGAAATGGAGCAACTAGAAAGATGGAATTGAACAACCTAGTGAATGTGGCTACTCACTATTCAACCCATCAAGGATTCACCCTTAGGAATATTCTATTCCATAAGAGTAAAACCAAAAAAAAAAGAGATCCAATCTTAAGGAAACCTCTGACCTTAAGGGATCAAAAATTTGAAAATGGAGGGATCAAGAGATCATAAAATATAAATCCATGCTTTGAGGATTAGTCACTAATCCAAAAAGGGAGAAAAGGTATCTTGAAAAATAATATATGTGTATCGAAAAGTGCATGTGTGCAATAGGTGAGTAGAGCGTATGCCCCCATGTTAAAGTCATTTCTAACACTTTAACAGAAGCAATGGCTTTAACAGAAACATAAACAACTCCACTGATTATGTTTCCACTACGAAATTCCCCTGGATGAAGAAAAATCAAGGGAAATACCACATAAACATACAGAGAACATAGAATGGATCTACCTATCATGGGGTCAGTATGATCATAAGATAATAAATATATGATATTATTGCAAATGAATTGACATCATTCCCCAAAGAAAGTAGAACTACAATCATAATGAAGGAAAGATCACATAAGATATATGAAGAAGAATCTTTTCAGACCATGACATGGAGACCAAAAAGAATTAGTGCTACCACATCTCAAATCCAAGCAGATTACACAAGGAAACATTTATGAACAATAGCACATTTACAACATAACATGAAACAACATATAGAATAATAGATATACATATAGAGGAAATTGTACAACAGGTTCAATTCCTTTATCACCTTGCACCAACTGAGTAACAAGGGTCATATAAAAGAATCTAACAACATTTAGCAAACACATTATGGGAGAAGCATAGTATAATAGGAAAACACACAACAAAGCTACCATAAAGGAAGGTGGGTAACTCACAAGAGGGACTACATCCAACACAATAGGAATGATAGCCAGTTCCAAACAAGGATCCTCTTCAGAATCACAATGTTCAATACTAGGTGTAAGTGTTAATTGTGATGAAAGCATATTAGGTAAATCAATGTCAATGTCAATAGTCTCATATTCATCATTAACATCATCAAGATCATCAAGAGTATCTTCTTCATCCAAATTAATCAAAATAGGATCTAAGATATGAATAGAATCATCATAATCATGCATCTTAACATCATTATTAACAACAACTTCATCATGCATAGGTTTATCAGAAGTAAAGAATTACAAGCTTTAGCTTGAGCATGACGCTTCTTACGACATTCATTAGTAGATTGATTATGCTTTGCTTTACTTGAAGTATGTTGAGAACTAGGAGGACCAACCACAGGATCCTTCACAAGTTCTTTAGGAGGTTTAATAGGATTATCAACAATAGTAGGAACTTGATTAACATAACTAGAATCCATGGATAAAGGAGGTATAGAAGGTGTAGGTAAAATACCATGATTAAGATCCACCAGAGGTACACTTAATTTGAGGATCTTAAAATGCTTATAGGCTTGATATGAATGAAAAAGATTATTAGGTCGAGAAGGACATGAATTAGGTAATGAAGGCCAAAAGAAGTCAATAGTAGCACAATCCCTAGGCCTAGAAGGTTGATATAAACTATGATTAACCATCTTCACTTCTTCATCATGAACAAATTTAAGACATTTATGGATAGGTGAAGCAATGGCATGCATGGCATTTAACCAAGGCCAACCAAGCTTAACTTGAAACTGATCAGAAGTAGGAACAACAACAAAGGTAGTGTTCACAATTTTTCCACAAAGTTCAATCGGTAATTTAATAGAACCAAATAATGGATAAAGAAAATGATTACAATTTTGAATCCACACATCCGATGTATCATAAGAATCACGTTGCAAGTTTTTCATAAAAAGATTGTTTTCAGTAATAACATTGACTAAGGATGTAGGATCAACAAGACAACCATGAGTAGGTTTCTAAGAAATCCTAGCATAAATACAAAGGGGACCATCAGGAGCTTTAATAGTCTCAGAATCATCAAAGGCAATCAAAAGTTCCCAAGGTATTTTATTCTTAGGTTGTTGTCGAGGTTTAGGTTGAGTTTTCAATTTAGGCTTAGGTTTTGGTTGAGGTTGATATTGAACTTGAGGTTGAAGCTGAGGTTGAGGTTGAGTTGGAGATACAAATTGACCAACATGCTCCACTTGATTAACAATGTGATTGACATCATCCATCTTTGAATCATACACAATTTTCATAGAAGATGGTTGAGCAATGGTATTAGTACCATGCGTGGGTAAAGGATTTGTATAGATTTGAAGGTTTTGATTAGGAGGAGAAATAGATTTATTCCCACGACCATCAAGATTATCAATAGATAAGGCATTAGAATCAATTAAGTCTTGAACCTTATGTTTTAAAGAATAACACTTCTCAGTATCATGACCATTATGATGATGATATTGACAAAAAGCTTTAGGATCAAAAGATTTAGATGCAATCATAGCAAGTAAAAGAGGTTGAATAGGAGGTAAAGTAATCATATTAGTAGTTAACAACCTATTCATAATAGAGTGTAAAGATTTAGAAAGAGGAGTAAACGTACGATTTAATCAAAAAGTAGTGGATGTAGAAGTGGCATTGTGAGATGCAACAGCAACTTGATCAGCAACTGCATTCACTTTTTTGTTTATCTTGACATAGTTGTTGAATTTTTTAAATTTGTTTGGATTAGGAGTAGCATCACTTTTATCAACTAGAACAAGAGCCATTGGAGTGGTGCTCTCAAATTGACTCACTTGTAATTGATAATGATGAAGTGATGCACAAAGTTATTAAAAAGAGGTAAATTCAGTAAGCAGAATCTTATCTCTAATATCCTTTTGCAAATTTGAAATAAACATATGTTGAATATCAATATCAGGAACAGGATAGGAAATCTAAGCATGCAAATGCTTAAATCTACCAATAAATTCAGTCATTTTTTCCTTAGCACTTTGTTTACAATGCATCAAATCAGTCAAAGACACTTGCGGGCCAATGTTGTTTTGAAATTGTTGAGTAAAATAATTGGCAAGTTGTGGGAAGGAATCAATAGAATAAGGAGGCAAGGAACAATACCATTGTAAGGCCTTGTCATGAAAAGTTCTAGCAAAGAGTTTGGCTAAAATCCTATGGTCATGAGCATAATCACTACAAAGGATTTGAAATGTTTTAACATGATTCACAAGGTCTCCTTTTCCATTATAACTCTCAAGATGAGGCATATCAACTTTTTGAGGAACAGGAGTATGAATAATGTCTCAGGACAAAGGACTTCCCATGTCACATGTAGGAACACTAAACTTGTTTTGAGTTAAGGAAGCAAGTTCTTGTTGTAAGGATGACACATTTTGAGCCAAACTGATGATTGTTGAATCATTAGAGGAAATAGGAGGAATAGAAACATTAGAAACACTAGGTAAAGTGTAAGAAGCTATAGGAATGGAAGACACAACTGGAGGAACACTTGTAACTATAGTTGGAAGCATATTGGAATAAGTAAAAGGAACATTATGATAAGAAGGTTGTGATGTGGGTAGGGACACAGGAGGAACACTCATAGGAATAGAGGGAACTGTCACAGTCACCAAAGGAGTATAGGTAGGAACACTAGGTAAAGGATTAGAAGAAGGTTCTATACTAGTGATAGGAGGAATCAACCCTAAATCTTGAGCTTCTTGAGCTAAAGGATTAACATTTGAATGCATGAGGTGAGTAATACCACGAAGAAGATTAACACCTTGATCATCATCATGAAGAACTTTCTTAAGAGCCTCTATAGCTTGAGTAGAATCTTGATTATGGTTTTCTTGAATAAGCTAATTACCCATTTTATCAAGTTCAGTTGAAAGTTTTTGGACTTGTTTAGGAGGAACTCTTAAAGCATCATCCTCATCATGAGATGAGTGAGAAGATTTTTTCTCCATAATAGGATTAGAACCATGAAGAATCAAATTATCATCTGGGATCCTAAGGAAAGGAGAGGAAGATTCAATATCAAAGGCACCCATGATTCTATGACTTCTTCTAATCAGAATGTTATCAGTAGGACTAGTAGTAGTAAAGCTCATAAACCAATGCAATGCAAATGAACTAAACTAAGAACACATAAAGCATGAATATATTTTTTATTTTGAAAGAAATTTTGCAATTTTTTTATATTTTTGAAATCTAATTACCATGCAAGATTTAACACAAAGAGAAAATCTAACATCAACAAGACAATATAAAAGGAAATCTAACACCACAAAATATAATAGGGCATCTAATTCCACAAAAGAAAGGAGAGTAAGTATGTCGGGTTCACCAAAATGAATAGGTGTGATATGGAATCACCTAAATGAATGATATTTGAATTTGAATAGGGGTAAGATGTATGATATAGGGGTGGAATATAGGACCTATCCTCAATCCAAATTCCCAAAAGGAAAAATCCAAATGGATTAATCACAAAGAACTGATCAATGCACAAAAGAATCAAACAATGGAGAATATGAAGAAAGGAGAAAATCCTATAATCTACTATAGAAAGTATGTGCTTGAAATCTAAAATAAATAGAAGACAAATACTAACCTCAAAATAGGGAAGATCTAGAAAATGTTGAATTTTAATGTATATGCATAGTTTCGGGCAACTCTACAACCTGTTTTGGACTGGAAATGTCAAGACGAAGAAAACCCAAAAAACTTTTTCCTTTCGTGAAGCAGGTCATCCTTGACCCAGATAGCGGGGCAAGGTCTTACCCTGGGGTAGGATCCAACCCCCTGCTGAAGGTCATCCTTGACCCAAAATAGCTTCAATGAAAAATCTATTCGTGGATCTCAGAAGTTCACCGAAAAGGGTATCCAGATCCAAGCTTTGATTCATAGTCCTGTACTTGTACCTGCAAGAAAAATGGTTTTTTTGTTGTTTGGATGGGGGGTTTACCTTGGTCAAACCCTAATTTAGGAATTAACCTTGAAATTGAATTGAAATAGTAATATGCATAAACAAAGTAAATGGAACTATTCACCTTGCTTATGTTGAAGTCCTTGTGGAGGATTCGAATCCTTGAATCAACAAGTAGGGATGCTCCAAATGAATGTAGAAATGTAGGATGTCTCAAATCAATGGCATTAGATCTTCAACACCAATCTTGAATGGATCTTTGCATAGGAAGAGGCTTGGATGAATATGGATGGAGAAATCTTCAAGGGGGCTCCAAAGAGATTGAATCCTTCAATGGCTAACAATGGATCTCCTTGATGAATGCTTGAATGCTTGATGACTTGAATGCTAGGCTTGAAGATGAATGAATGCTTGCTTTATTTCCTTCTCCTTCTTTCTTTCTTGAGAGCTAGATCATGAATCATGAATTGTAAATGGATGTTTGATTGCAAAACTTGATGTGTGAAATGAGAGAGGAACGCTTCCTTTTATAGTGATCTAGGGCACAAACCTCTAGAGAAGGCCGACATTGGAGAATTAAATTCCAATTAACCTTAACCCCTATAAATGGACCAAAATTAAATTCAATTTAAGGATTTACCATTCTGAAACCTAAAATGGTTGACCCGGAAGTGGGAAAAAAGAAACTTTCCAAAGCCTAACATCCCATAACTCCCAGAAACTAAAAATTGGACCTGGGGTCAGGGATGCGGTAGACACCACCCTAGGTCAGGTTCAAGGTCATCCCTGACCTAGGTTGGGGTCTAGGTCTTCTTGACCCTACAAGGTCATCTTTGACCCAGAAGTCATAAACTCCAAATTCTCAGAGAAAATTATCTAGAAAAGGCTAGAAATAAGGAGGAGAGAAGCAGAACAGGGGGAAATAGCCAAATACATGCAAAGACCCAACCAAGGTGCTTAACATGACCCTAGACCACTCACTTAGAGGGCTAAATTCTCTTAACATGGAAGTGCTTCCATTTTAGGATGATACAAAAGGTATCATTATAACATATGTTGATAAAGTATCCCAATTGGAGTAACTCATGCCATGTGTCTTCATTCTGATGCACATTCTCAAAGGAGGTGTTTTCCAAAATTCAGCCCAAAATGCATCATCGACCATAGATCTTATGATCATATTGTGGTTGTCGATAGTCGATGATGGATGCTAAGGGTCCCACTCAAGACACGTGTCTTCTTTCTGGAGAAATTTTTGAAAAGGAGGAGGTTATTCCTCAAATCGGCTTGAAATTCTCCATGGACCCTTGATCTGAAGTTCATCCAATGACTATTAATAGTTGATGATGAGAGCCATGTATTTGATGCATGTACTTTTAGGAGTGCTCTTAGTAGCACAAGGGATAATGGAAGATCAATGGAAGAATATAATAAAGGATTTTGAGGACAAGTGAAATGGTTCCACGTGGTTTTTTGTGATTTCACTTCAACATGATGCAGATTCCAGAGGATATAATCATGACCGATGAATGTTTACAAAGGGAAAGAAATAAATTTTTGAAATCCAATGGTCATGAATATGAAATTCAATGGCTATTTGCAGAATTAAAGAGAGAAGTTTTGTGCCCAATGACATTTGCACATCTTTTTTCTTATGATAGTTATATTTTTTCTTTTTGTAATTTGGTAGTTGCATCCATCGACATAGGATTAGGTTTTCTTCATGAAGAGTCATGTTGATTTGAAGCTTGTATGCATCCTTTCATTTACATATAAATGAGGATACCAAAATAAATTAGAGGAGGAGATTCAATAGATATATACTAATTTGTAATTAGGATTGTAGATCAAAAGTCATAGCTTGCAAACATGAACTTATTTATTATTCTTTCATGATCAATAAGGGTCTGTTTGGTTGTTAAAATTGTCAAATTCTAGTATTGACAATTCTGAAAGTTTTAAATTCAGAAAATGGTTTTTGGAATATGGCTAGAACTGTTTGGTTTACCTAAAATTTATAATGAGAAAATGGAAAATTTTGTTTGCATATAGATTTCAAAATATTATAAATTTTGTTTTCCCCCAATTTCCATTTAAGTGGAATTGGAATTGATTTTCCAAATCCACCTATTTAGATAGAAGATTCAAATGTTGGTTTTGGGGGTAAACGGGAATTAAAAAATCCCTATTCCAATTTCATTTTTTGAACATAGACATCAAAAATATTAATTCTAGGATTTGACAATCCTGATTCCGGTCTAATTCTAGCAAACAAACGAGCCCTAAATTTTTTAATTTTTTGTTCATTTGAGGCATAGGGATAAACTAAAAGTTGGATTAGTCATTTATGGTCACCAAGGTAAGTGGTGAATTTTTCCTGACAATTCTTGTGCATTAAGATCCTTCATAGCATTCTTTGTTTGATAAACAGGGATAGTGTGAAATATACATGTGTTTCCTCATCCTTGTCTAATTGGTATTCCCTCAAAATAAGTTAAAATTCTATTGGACTAACATTGAATTGCATATATGATTGATTTTATACATTTAGAGAATAGGAAAAATTGATAACATTCTGATGTATATTGTCCAATAAAGTTGTACATAAGAATCTTCATTGTGGTAGACTCTATTGCCCAATGACAAGGCACTTAACTTTAGGATCATTAAAAAGTAATCATTGGATAGATAGTTGAAGTTAATACTTTTTTCTACATCTCCTTATTGCAATAATTATTTCAATTATTAATAAATCTTATTTAAACATTTTAATTTTCAAGCAATATACTTTCAAAGAAATTTCATTTTCAATTTTTTAATATTTAGTATTCTTAAAGCACTCTCATTTGCAAACACATTTTTAAGCATTTTCACATATTGTACCAAGTGTTACATATTAAGGATTCTCCAAGTTCTTTCCATTTGTAAATGATCCTGGTTGCAATTGTGATCAACTAATCTACTATAAAAATCCTAAGGCCTAAGGAGTTGGCTTAGGAATAGGTGCACCTACCTTGGTCCTGTAGGGCCAAAAGTGTAGAAAACTTGGATCTTTGGATCAGTCTTGTCAAGTTGGCCATAACAGGTTGGATATCCTAACATTGAGTTGGAAAGGCTCATAGGATTCCAACTTGCAGTTTTGGGAACCAACAGATTGGTGACTCTATTGGGGAGTTGTTTATAAAAACATTGTTAAAGAATACCTAGAATCTCTGTGATAACTTTTAGAAGATTGAAAGTTTAAGTTTTCCCCATCTGAGTCACACAATATATTGGTGACTCTACTTGGGATTTTGTTATAAGAATATTTTCTAGAATCTTTTGTTACATAAGAAGTACACTCTACTGGAAGGAAGAACCTAGAAGACTAGAAAAATAAAATTTTCCTTGAAGAGAGGTGGCGACTCTATTCAATAAAATTTTCAATCAGTGACTCTATTGAGGGAGAAGATCCAGAAGGAGATGAAATTTTTCACCTTTGAAAGAGATAGCAGTTATATTTCAAAATGTATTCAAACAAACAACCATTTTAGAGAAAACCATTTATTCCTAATGGCGTCAGACCATTGGATCTTAGAATCTTTCAATGCATCCCAAATAATCTATTTCCAAAGTTCTCATAGCTTGTACCAAAATTTCATGGAGAATATGATGAATCGGCACTTGAGCATTTGGATTCATTCTACACATTCATAGAGGATAATAAAATTTGTACATAATATATAGTGATGAAGCTATTTGTTAGGATTTTGAAGGATCATGCAAGAGAAGCATATGAATCATTACCTATACAGAGAATCTCATCATGGAGTGATTCTAAATAGTGGTTTCTTGATATGTTTCATGATGCAAGAGAAGAAGAAGAGAACATGTGCTATGAACTGGAAGACATTCAAGATTACACTATGGATGAAGAATCTTACATGTCTCCTCTAGATGCATTCATCAATTTGGAGAGATATGAAGGTGAATCTGAAATGCATCTATTCATGAGGATGATAGATATTTTTTGGGAAATACATTTAGATAATAGGTCTTTGTGCAAGGAACTAGAAAATAAAATTTGTGAGTTAGGAATCTATCATGATCCTTAGCTGAGAATTTTGGTAAATCAAATACATAATGATATGATGAAATAAAATGATGAATATAGGGTAAAATTTGTAGAAGAGGTACAAAGACCTAATGATGTTCTAGATTCAAAACAAGAAGGAATTTTAGATCAAATTTAGGTAGAATCCATTCATGGTGACACTTGTGTTGAAATAGATATCAGTGATGAGGAAGAAGAGGTTCTCAATGTAGAAGAAATCTTTTATATACTAGAGACTGAATATCAAAATTACATTCGAATACATGGTCAAAAAAATTTCTTGATTTATCAAAGTAAACAAACTAATGATTCAGTACACGTGTATCAAATTTTTGATGAAGTTCCAAATCAACCTTAGAAAGATGAAATGTCTGAAGAGGATTTTCTATACAGTCAATTCCATCAATAGTATTAATAATTTTTCTTTGAATGTGAGTCATGTCTTATAGATGAAACAAGGATATACACAATGAAAAAAGTATCAGACCCTATGATAGATTAGCACACACATCATGATGAGAAAAATAAAAATAGAAGGCCTAATGAATATTTTGAAGATGGTGAAACTCATGATATGTGTGGGGAAATATATGTAGAAGGTGAGAAATTCTTCAGTTCATCCTATGAGTGGGAGTTGTATCAAATGAGTAAAGATCATATGAAATTAGACAAGCACAATGAGGATAATGTGTTCAAAAATAGCTCTAAAGATCTTTTAAGTATCACATCTTATCAGATCCTTGATATAAGTGAAGAAGCATCTCCTACACATTAATTATCCTTTCATCCATTTTATGAACAGATTTTGTATCCGAAGTCTGAAGAAAAGATTGAATGAGATAAATATAGTGAGATGGAAACATATGAAAATGACTCTGGATATTCTTTATGGGTCTTGTCTGATCAAAGTCTTGACATATGTAAAGTGACATCTTCTGAACATGAGCTATTTGCAAAAAAAAATTGTGGAGAGGAACTCCATCTGAATCATGGAGATGGAGAAAATTGTATGCAAGAAGATACTTCAACAGAAGACATTGATTTAGATGTTTGTATGATTAATCAAACTAATGACTCTTGGGTAGATTCATCTAGTGAAGGTTACAATGTACCTGATGATCTCTTAAGTCATGAACAAAATTCAAATACCAAGGATTTCATTCATAAAGAGAAACCAGTAAGTAATGATCAAATGGATAATGCACATAAACTAGGTATGAAGTATAGGCAATAGACTGAGGTGAGTATCCCTAAAAACTCTATGATAAAATTTGTTAAGAAAATGCTAAGGGAAAAATATTTAATTGTTCATCGTGATTCTTTTATGGATTTTTCTTCCATGTATACTAATCAAATGTGTGAAGAAAAGGATCAAATGTTTGGGACAAATGACTATGAAATTGGATCTTCTCTTGTTGATAAGGAAAATATAAATTCTAATCATAGGAAAGTGATCAAGTAAAAACACATGTATGTTGATGTTTATCACAAGATTGCAATGGCAAATAGATGCAATCTAACATTGGGTTTCCTTGATCAATATTTGAATGAGAATAACATGTTAGGAATCTATGACATATTAGAAGATTTAACAAGGACTTATGACATATTATGCAATGGTTGTTCTTTGAATTTGGCTCATAAAGCTAATCACACTAAGGAAGAAGATGTTATGATCAGAAGGAATGGATTATTACATGATCACAACTAGGTTTTTAACAGAGGAAAATAATAATGTTAACTTTTTAGGGGCCACCAAATTAAATCCAGAAAAAGATATAGAGGAGGAATTATTCTAATGGGCTACTTCTTCAGAGATAACTAGAATCTCACTATGCACACAGGGAGCATATGTCCCCAGAAAGAGTCACTGTTGACACTTAATTTTGTAACAAATTATTTTATCTTTATCATAGAAAATTTCATGTATTTTTTGTTTTGTCTGAATAGGTATTGCTGATGTTTATATGTAGGATAAAGAGGATTTCTATATGTAGGCCTGGCAAGTAGCATTAGAAACTTTCCAAAGGTTGGCAAAAGGGTTTATCAAGAAGCTCTGATAGTCAGTGATCTGTTTGGTCCATTTTCCTTATCTTCTCAAGCAAGTGAAGTGCAAACCAGTGTTATCAAGATAACTTTGGATGGTGAGTAATGAAGGCAACATTACAAAGAAGACTATCAAAATAGCCTTTCCTAATAAAATAAGTACAAAAGGGATGAAATATATCAACATAGGTCATGTCAAAAAATTCATCAGTATGAAAGGAACGATCAAGGAAAAGTAATTTATGTTTCACTGATACCCGATGGACCTATCAGTATGTGTGTTTTTGAGTGTTGTATAACATCGGGCAAGAGAATTATGTCTTAAATCAATCACTAATGAAGGTATGATTATAACTTATGGTGATAAAGTATCCCAATCATAGTAACTTATGCTACATGTCTTCATTCCACTGCACATTCTCAAAGGAGAAGGTGTTTTCCAAAATTTAGACTGAAATGCATCATGGATTTTAGATCTCATGATCATCTCATGGTTATCGATAGTCAATGATGGATGCTAAGGATCACACTCAAGCCACACATCTTCTTTCCAGAGAACTTTTCCAATAAGAGGTTATTCCTCAAATTGGCCTGAAATATTCTGTGGACCCTTGATTTGAAGTTCATCCAGCATCTATTAACAGTTGATGAAGGGAGCCATGGATTTGATGCATGTGCCACTAGGAGTTCTCTTAGTAGCATGAGGGATAATAGGAGATCAACAGGGGAATATAAAAAATAATTTTGAGGACAAGTGAAATGGTTCCACATGGTCATTTAGTATTTCACTTTGGCATGATGCAGATTCCATTGATATAATCATGACCACTAAATGTTTACAAAGGGAAAGTAGCAAATTTTCAAAATCCAACGGTAATGGATATGAAATTCAATGGCTATTTGAAGAATTAAATAGAGCATTTTTGTGCCTAATGACATTTGCAGATCATTTTTCTTATGATCATTAGAATTTTTCTTGTTGTAATTTGGTAGTTGCAGTTGTTGACATAGGATTAGGTTTTCTTCACCAAGAGTCACGTTGATTTGAAGCTTGTATGCATCTTTTAATTTATATATAAATGAGGATACCAAAATAAACTAGAGGAGGGGATTCTATAGATATATACCATTTTTTAATTAGGATTGTAGATCATAAGTCATGACTTGCAAACATGAACTTATGTATTATTCATTCATGATCAATAAATTTTTTATGTTTTTGTTCATTTGAGGCATATGGATAAATTTCAAGTTGGATTAGTCCTTTGTGGTCACCAAGGTAATTTGTGGATTATTCCTAACAATTCTTGTGTATTAATATCCTTCATAGAATTATTTGTTTGATAAACAAGGATAGTGGGAAATATACATGTGTTTCCTCATCTTTGTCTAATTGGTATTCCCTCCAAAGAAGTTAAAATCCTATTGGACTAACATTGAATTGCATATATGATTGATTTTCTACATTTAGAGCACAGGAAAAATTGATAATATTCAGATGTATATTGTCCAATAAAGTTGTACATAAGAATCTTCATTGTGGTAGACTCTATTGCCCAATGAACAAGGCACTTATCTTTAGGATCATTAAAAAGTGATCATTGGATAGATAGTTGAAGTTAATACTCTTTTCTACATCTCCTTATTGCAAGAATTATTTCAATTATTATTAAATCTTATTTAAAGATTTTAATTTTCAAGCAATGTACTTTCAAAGAAATTTCATTTTCAAGTTTTCAATATTCAGTATTCTCAAAGAACTCTCATTTCCAAACATATTTTCAAGCATTTTCACATATTGTACCAAGTGTTGCATACTAAGGATTCTCCAGGTTCTTTCCATTTGGAAATGATCCTAGTTTCAATTATGATCAACTAATCTTCTATAAAAATCCTAAGGCCTAAGGAGTAGGCTTAGGAATAGGTGCACCCACCTTGGTCCCGTAGAGCCAAAAGTACAGAAGACTTGGATCTTTGGATCACTCTTGTCAAGCTGGCCATAACGGGTTAGATATCCCAGCATTGAGTTGGCAAGGCTCATAAGATTCCAACTTGTAGTTTTAGACCAACATATTGTATTTGGTTATTGATCATATGGGGTTCTTGATTGATTGTACTTGGTACTATTGATCATATAAGGTCATTCCTTAGCTCGTAAATGGGAAAATTCATATAGAGTCCATCAGAGAATTGTACGATTCTGTGTCTAAGGCAAAGAGCATTTTGGTTTGATTTTGAAAGTTAATTTAGGACTAACCCTAACATCTAATGTTGAATCCTCTATTTTGATGACTTTAAAAAACCTAACTATTGTCTGTTGGGCGTTCTTGATGAAGACTTGAAAAATTCAAACTACTAATGCTTGCAGGTTGCCAAGGAGATAAAAACAAACAACTTTCTTTCTTTAATTTTTTTCTTAAGCACCTTAACAAGATTCACTTGTAGTGGCTTATTAAGTTATAGGGGACTATGCTCTTATCTCTATGAGACAATTAGAAACCTAGACTTACTTAATTTTTCACTTAGAAAGGGATCTAGGAAAATGAACATGTGTCTTGAGTGTTTGAGAGAATAAACTATGGTAGGAGAGTATTCTCTTGTCTCTTGAAGAACATAAGATGTCCTAACCCCTAGTTTTCATCTATTTTCATTTCATGTTTACCTTGTAGAGGGCCTATCATGGGTAAAAAATTTCATGAGAATGACCCAAGTGGGAACAAGCTAAATCCAAGCTCTTTCACCTACTATAATCAAATATCTTCTTGAGTTAAAGATTGAAGGGAAATGTATCTTATATCTAGTCTCTTCTGGGGTCTATATGACCTAAATAGTATTAATGCTACCACAAGGCCTTGTATTGGCATTCATAAGATGTTTTTAAATGGATGACCTAGCTAGACACCCTAGAGTATTGGTCTTCCTGATTCATCTTTGAAAGTATCATTATCTTTGTGCAAGGAGAGGGAAGAATCTCTCTTGAAGACACTCGCTATACATATTCCCTTGAGCATTTTAGATCGGTTATTATGGCATTAGAGGTCTCATTGTGTAGTCTCCTTTGACCATATTGCACATAGCTCTTGTGAAAGGAAAAGACATGAGTTCCCTTTAGGGGGTGACACGCATGTGTGAGCTAAAGGAATACCAAGTTGTGGGAAAATGTTTTGACTACTCATCCAATTCTATAGGGATAAAGTGTGCTTGATAATGTCTTAATTGTGTTAATCCCGTGAAAACTAGATCTTCTTCAAGACCAAAGAACATACACTTAATGTTAGGACTTTAGAGACTTTACAATTGTGTCTTCTATCTGGCGTTTGTCGTTAGTAAAACTCAAAAAGTCACATTCCTTTGAAAACAAACTAGAAAATCATAGATTCCAAACTTGAAAACTTATTGGCAAAATATCTCATCTAGTTACTGAATCATACCAAAAAATGTCTTTTCTCATACTGGGTTCTTGGATCATATAAGACCCCTTCTTGAGTCATACCTAGTATGAAGAGTCATATGACTAGCTATAGTTATTTGTAACTAGTTTATACAAAGATCATATAGGTTTTTTGTCTTCTAGTCCTCTCTTTTCTTGTATCAAGGTCTACAAAGAATCATACCTAGTTCTTTGATTGTATAGACTCCCACAGAGAATCATATCTAATTTTTAGAATCATACCTAGTTTATTTCTCATATCAAATGGGAAATATCATATAGGGGGTAGAGAGAATTTCCTTTTACTTTTTGTCATACTTAATCAATAAGTTGGATACCCATTTCATTCTTGTTTCATGTTGTATCCTCAAAATTTGGAAATATGGATATTATCAACCTTTTTTTATCATATTTTATCAATTGGTCCTTGTCCCAATCAATCATCCTTCATGTCGTTGTGTTTTTTATCACTATAAGCAAATGATTGTGGTATTTATCATCAAGGATTATCAAACCCTCGCCCAAGACTTCCTAAATCACATCAAACATCCTTTTAAACAAAATGAATTCTTGGAAAAATATTGCACACTTCATCGACATATTGGACATCAAACAGTTTAACCTTTTGATTATAGTTATGTCATCTTAAGTTCATAGTTAACCCAAGGTATAATAATTATCCTTTTTATCAAGACCCTAATAACACATGTCATCATCAACTGATCATCTTTGACCAAGGAGAGACATCAAGAATCAAACCTCTATTTGATCAAGAATCACCCAATTAGACAAATGAAGAGGATAAAACTACTCCAAAAATGTCATGTAAAGAGAATGATTGGAGAGGACATCATGATCTTTTTTTTCAAAGTGATCATAGTAATCATAGAAATCTTTATAGTCTTGACAATGATGAAGAGCCAACTGAGGAAGACTTTAGGAAATGTCAACAAAGAAGAAGCTACCAAAAGATGGTGGAGAGAATCTTCAATGTTGACAAGGAAACGTATTTCATGCACCTAGCTTCCATGGGAGTTAAACTTCCTAAATATTTTGACATAGATTAACTAAATAATGAGAGAACCATAAATGCCTATATCTATTCTCTCCAAACAACTCTATGCTCTACAAACTGAGATCAAAGATCTTAAGAAAGAGAAGGAAAAACCATAAAATAAGTATTCACTTGAAGCTATATGTCCTTTCACTTTTGACAAAGAATTTCAAATGACACTATTTCCCCTAACATTGACATACCCAAATATGATAAGTACACTAGAAATATAGATCCTCAAGATTGGGTAAGAGATTTTTGCACTCTTAGTATGGAGTTCATGCACAATCAGACCTATCTTATCAGGATATTTCCTAGTATTTTGGGAGGTCAAGACATGGAATGGTTCTCCAAGAGTATAAAATCCTTTGAAGATTTGATTGAATGGTTCATCCAGCAATACTCTTACAACATTAAATACATGGTCACAATGTTGGACCTTTGCAATCCCAAACACTAAAGTAGTGAATTCTTTATCATGTTCCTTCAGAGATGGAGGAAGATCTCTGAAAGATATCTAAGACAAATCCTTGAAAATGAAAATTTGGATATCTTTATTAACAATCTAATCCTAGTTATGAAATTTTCACTTCAATTACAATGTCCCACAACTTTTAACAAAATGGTGGATAGTGCTTTGAAAATTGAAGATGTCTTGGTGAGAAAAGGCTAGATGACGCTCTACAAGGATACCAAATTCTCCAATAATTCCAATTACAACAACAAAGAAAAATCAAAATATTGGAATAAAAATAAAAATGTGGTAAATGACGGAGTTGGAGAAGCATCTAATATCAAATTGAAACTAGCAGTATTGAAACTAGTAGTTTTTAATATTTCAAGCAACATCTAAGCTACTAAAACTCCTAATACTACATCCAACTTCAAAGGAAATCAAAATTCAAACAAAGACAAAGCACCTTAGGTATCAAAACCTAAGAGAAATTTCACTCGTCTCAGAGAACCACTCAAAGAATCATTAAAAACTCTTCTAGAAAACAATATCATAACCCTACTAGAGTCACAACCCTAGGAACCACAAATAAAACCTAAATGGTGGAGTGATGATCATTTTTGTGAGTATCAAATAAACAAAGGTCAATGACAAATGAATGCATGAATCTCAAACACATTTTTCAAGATCTAATTGACAATGAGACAATCACAATTGATGGACACAAATCTAATAATCAACATTCAAGAAACCATTACCTAATAATGAGAAAGGTGGATCTTGAAACTCCAAAGATGCTTAAATAAATTAAACCTATTCTAATGACAATGTGATCAACATGTTGGAAGTTTTTGAACATTCCATCAATGATAAATTATTCGATAAAGTTCCTACACTTTATGATAATCAAATGTTTCAACAAGAGGAAGGGGATGATGAACCAAATGTCCTAGAATCATGTGATTAGTAAATCAATGTCATAATTATCAAAGAAAAAGACAAATATGAGTCCTCAAATGTGGTGAATAGAATTCAATCCAAGGTCACTCTCAAAGTGTCTCATCAAAAAAACCAACAACATAATAAAATCCTTCAACATCCAAGAAGTTGGTATCATCATCATCCTCATCAAACTATAGCTTGGTTGATCAAATGCAATGTACTCCTACACACATCTATATCTTGTAATCTCTTAAGATCTCACCATCACATCAAGAAATTATTGAAACTTCTCTAATTAAAACATATGTTTCAAAAGATCTAGATATAGGATGGTTCCAAACTATGGTTGGTCACTTCACCTCACCACATTATCTATCTTTCTCAGAGGAAGATGACAAGTTCTTGAGCCATCTGTGTAACCATCCATTGCATATAGATATATTGATCCATAAATAATGATTCAAATGCATCTTCATAGATGGAGGAACTAGTTTGAACATTTGTACCTTCAATTTGGTGAAAGCTTTGGGGTTCTCTGAAAATGCAATAGATCCTAGATGAAAAATAACTATCAAGGCATATGATGAAGAGGAAATATCATTTGAAGGTTTTGTCATATTACCTATCAAAGTGGGACCCATTAAGAGAGATGCCATTTTTCAAGTGCTTGATTTACCTCTAACTTACAACATCCTATTGGGATGACCTTAGATTCATGACATGCAGGCAATACCATCAACATACCATCAATGTGTGAAATTTTTATACAATATAGTAGAGGTAAGCATAACAACAGATACTATTTATCCTTGCAACACATTGAAACAAGATGTTAATAGCATGGTCCTACATTACAAAGAAGTCCCAAAAGACCAACATGCTGAAATCTCTAGAGCTACTATAATGAGAGAATTTGAAAAGAAATTGAAAATTAAGGATATAGGAATGGGAGAATACAAACTTGATACATTTACATCCATGGTTGATCTACCAAATTCTCCTAGGTCTTATGTAAAACTTTCATCACCTTTTAAACCTTATAGTTCTAAGGCATTAACAATACATGATGGAACATTTGTGAAATATAAGGCTTCTCTTGATGATGAAAATGAAGAGAATTTTTTCTTAAATTGGCTATACAAAGGGGAAGAAAAAGTCAACAAAGGAGTCAAACAAGTGGAAATACCTCCTAAAAAATATGGGAATGTGTTAGAATAATTGAGAGGGGGGGATGAATCAGTTAATTCAGTTATCCTATAGTCCTAAACTCCCAGATGTACTTTTCAAAACTTTTTTAGCAATATAAACAACTCAGTAAGATAAAACATCAATTTGTCTATTCATTCATTGAATACCAGTAATTATCCAAACTGTGATTACCAATTAAATCAACTATGCAATATGTAAAGTATGATAGCAAAACAATCATAACAAATAACACATAACACAATGATTTAATGTGGAAACCCTGCTAAGGGAAAAACCACCTGGGACCAGTAACCTAAAATATTTTACTCTACTAAAGTGATCTTTGTTAGGAGCCAACCCTGTTAAAGGTTACAATGCACACTATTAGGTGTGACCTAGTTAGAGGATTTATCACTAAGAGTTAACTTTTGACCAGAATTCACTATGGGTTCAACAAGATAACAATTAACATTCATTCAATGTCATATGGAAATACAATAAGACTGTTAAGTCCACTCAGTTAAGATATTTTGTTGAATCAATGGTTAAATTGATATAGTTATGATATGATTCAAATACAACTCAATTGCGAATATTTAGATCTATGCTATTCTCATAAAAATCATTTGATCATTAATCAATTATCTTCATCAATATTTTCCAACTTACTTTACTTGATAAATAGTTCTTTGACTCTCAGTAATGTCTACAGCTTGGTTCTATCTATAACCAATATGATCAAGAATGCATGAATAAAATATTCACATGAAATCTCTGCAATTTCTATTCACCCGGCATGTTTCAACAATGAAACTCATGTCTCTTAAATAGACAAGTAAACCATTTTCATATCATCCATCAGATTTTGCCTCTTAATCTCCTTCGTCCATTTTTGTGCTTAAACCTTCCTCAGCAGATGTGTCCATAACACGTTTCAATCTCATCCTTTAGATCTTGTCTGAATTATGTCAGTCGTGGATCTTATAACTAACTTCATCCTTTACCTTGAAATCATAACAATTTCTAGCTCATCAATTTCAATCAATTTTCCTAAGTATTTAATGTTTTCATCCATACTCAGTCAATGCAAAATGCATCGGTGATAACTAACTCAGTTATTACTATCACTCGGTATACATTGCATTGGTTCAGTGTATACAGAAGTCTTTGATTACTAACCACATTAACTTGATCAATTCAAATCTCTTCTTCATAATAGATTAATGTAACATGCTCAAGTCAACAATATAAATCCATAGACTCATCAATAAGTTACCCAATGTATACCTTCTTATCTATCATATCCATCTTTTCCTTATGTAGAAATCTTATTTCTTCATCACTTCTTCCTTCTACAGATATTTAGATGTTTGTAACTATCATGATAAGTATAGTCAAGACTAGTTGATATCAATGACAACATATTGACTGATTTAATCATCTTACATGTCACTTTGATAGCTCAATGATCTCTAATCATTGTTCCTTCAGTTCATATAGATATTCAATCAGTTGTAGGTCATCAATCTCTCCCTTTGGCATTGATGGCAACACAAACAATATGAAATATACCATACACACACCAAACATGTATTCTACAACTATATAGGTAAATGTTGTAGCTCGGTAAGCTCTCCCCAACTTGATATTTTAATTTGTTTAATCACTACATACAACATTTCATGCAAACTCTCCCTACAGATTTGATCTTTTTCATCTCTCTAATTCTTTCTCCCATTTTATGTTCTTAGCAACAGATATTTCATAAAACTTCCTCTCCATAGAGCTTCTAGATATTTCATAGAACTTCATCTCCCTTTGACAATAATGCCAAAGAAAATAAACAACTCTTTAGCAGCCAAGTAAATCTATGTTGTTCGGTCCAGATCAAGTACCTTCATGTACTGATAAATAATTTTCTGTTCCAACTTCTACAATCTTTCACAGCCTTAGAAATCCTGAAGTGTGAGCTACGTTGATGCAGGAGCATCCTGGGTGTAAGAGCAATCTTGCATCACCCAAAAATATTTAGGTTTTTATTCAATAAGGGTTATTTTGTGCAGAGCTGCTATTTATGGAAAGTTACTATTTTTGGTAATTTTCGTATGTGCTCAGAATGATCTGATTTCTTTCTTAGAGGTTCATTTTGGTCATATAAGTCTGCCAGTAAAGTTTCATTGCCAGATCAAGTGTATATTGGAAGATATTGAAGATTTTCGGTATTGGCAGTAGGGTACAGAAACTTTGAACTCAGTTTTGAAGGCTTTAGAGGCCCCGGATGAGGTCAAAAATTTGGGTGACGGGTGCTTGCACGAGTCAAGCCTGTAGAGCACTTCATGGCGTTTCTGAAATGGGGTTATAATAGCCGATCGGGTCAACTGGTGATGACTTATGGTCTTCGGAAGTTGGGCCACCCGAAATGGCGAAAAATAATTTTCTTCAAAATTTTTGTTCGGGTTTCAAAGGTTATCTTGAGCCGACTATGATGTAATAAAATGTAAAATAAAATAATTCTAAGTTTGGTCGGCCTTATTGGCTAAAATTCTGGAACCTTCCCAGGCGGTGGAAAATTGCCTATATAAGGAAGGCTGTATTATTGTCTTAGGCAATTCAGAATAGTTCTGGGGTAGTAGATCTGGGTAATAGTTCGAGGCTTTGTCCTCCAGAATATTGTAAGGGAATGCCCATGTGGCTTTGCATATTGTGATTCTGAAAGTTTGTAATTCCACATTTGTGGAGATAATAAGAAGCCAATTTTCTGTTCTTGCATATTGTTGTTGTTTCTCTTTTTCTGTTATGTGTTTGTGGTATTAAGGGGAGCACCCTTCATCATAAGTGCATCAACATGAATGATTTTATGATAAAGTATAGATTGATGCAACCTCTTGATCACCTTAGTGACCAATAGATAGGGGATAGACCCCTACTCTAGTCCTCAAATACTCAAATGTGTCCTTCAGTAAGGGCTTGATAAAAATATCAGCAAGTTGTTCTTTAGATTTCACAAATTCTAGTTTCACCTGCTTCTCTTGAACTTGTTCCCTTAAGTAGTGATACTTAATAGATATGTGCTTTGTTTTTTAATGCATCACTGGATTATTGGAAATATTTATAGCACTAGTGTTGTCACAATATTTAATCACCGGTTTAGTGATCACCTCATTCATTCCTTCCAACACTTGTTTTATCCAAGAAATATTTGAAAAATTTGCAGAAGCAATAACATATTTTGCTTCAGTAGTAGACTGAGAAATGCATGCTTGTTTCTTGCTTATCCAAGTCACAAGCCTTTCTCCTAAAAAGAATGCTCCACCAATTGTGCTCTTACGGTCATCAATGTTTCCAGCCCAATCTACATCAGTGTAAACTCAGAGTTCAAATTTTCTTTCCTTTGTGTACCATAAACCATAGTCTTATGTCTTCATCAAGTATCTTGGAATCCTTTTAACAACAACCATATGTGAATGTTTAGGATTGGCATAAAATCTTGCCACAATCCCAACCGCGTGTGCTATATAAGGCCTATTATGTACCACATACATCATTTTTCCAATCATGGATTTGTACAGTGTCTGATTTACCTTTGTAGATTCATCATCCTTTGTCAACTTACATCATGTTACCATTGTGTTCCTACTAGTTTTGAATCTCCCATGCCAAAAGTCTTTAACACTTCTTTAATGTATTTTGATTGAGTGATGAAAATCTCATCATTCTGTTGTATAATCTGCAAACCTAGAAAGAATGTAATCTCTCCAAACATTGACATCTCAAATTCCTTTCTCATTTCATCAGCAAAAGATTTGCAAATCATATCATGTCCTCCAAAGATTATGCCATCAACAAAAATTTCAGCAATCAAAATATTGTCATCAAATTCTCCTTTCATGTATAAATTTATGTTATCACTTTTCCTTACAAAGCCAATACCGATAAGATAAGCATGTAATTTTTCATACCATGCTCTCGATGCTTGATTCATTCCATACAAAGCTTTGTGCAATCTACATACCATGTTCTTCTGATTTGGATCAACAAAACCATCTGGTTGTTCTATGTAGACCTCCTCCTCAAGAATTCTATTCAAAAATGTTGATTTCACATCTATTTGATATACTTTGAACCCCTTATTTGCAGCATATGCAAGTAATATATGGATTCCTTCAAGTCTTGCTACTGGTGCAAAAGTTTCACCATAGTCTATACCTTCTTCTTGTGCATATCCCTTGCATACAAGTCTTTCCTTATTCCTAGTGACCTCACCATTCTCATTTAACTTGTGTCTAAAAATCCACTTAGTACCAATTACATTTTTATCTTTTGGTCTCGATACTAATGTCCATATCTTATTTTTCTCAATTTTTTCAATTTCCTCATTCATAGCCTTATCCATTCCTCATTTTGAAGTGCATCTCTAACATTCTTAGCCTCAAATTCACAAACTAAGCATGTGTTTTGTCTTAATTTACTTCGGGTCATCATGCCAGCATGTTTATCTCCAATGATTTTGTTTTGTGGATAGTGTCTTCTAACAAATCTTGCTATAACTTGTTCTCTTCTTTTCTCATCATTCAATTCAAGTTCATTTTCTTTCTCGGTAGCTTCTTCCTGGTTCTCCATTTGCATTTGCTAATTCTTGGTAGCATTTTCCTGATACTCGATAGACTCAGCCTATGGCTTTGATAGATAGTCTGGATGCTCAACATATGTAAATTTACTGTAGTCTTCAAGTTCCTTCATGCTTTCTTCATCATTCTTTTTAGCAAACTCATCAACTCTTACATTAGCACTTTCAACCATTTTATTAGTAGCCTTGTTCAAACATTTATAATCTTTACTCTTAGTAGGATATCCTAAAAATATTCCTTCATCACCTTTAGAGTCAAATTTTCCATTTCTATCATCTTTTAGAATGTAACACCTACTTCCAAAAAATTTGAAATAACTTACATTCGATGTATAGCCAAACCATACCTCATAGGGTGTCTTGTTTGTGTCTTTCTTTAGTTGAACTCGGTTCAAGGTGTATACAGTAGTGCTAACTACTTCTCTCCAGTACATTTGTGCAACATTTTTCTCAATCATCATGTTTGGGACAATCAACAATAGATCAGTTCCTCCTTTCAGCAATTTTAATATGTTGTGGTGTCTTTGGTGTAGAAACTTGTCTTTTTATTCCATGCTCATTATAGAAATTAGTGAATTCATCATAAATAAACTCACCTCCTCTATCAGATCTTAAGAATTTTAATTCTTTATCGGTTTCTTTTTCAACTTTAGCCTTATACCACTTAAAAAACTTGAATGCCTCATATTTCTCTTTTAAGAACATGATTTTCATCATCCTAGAGTAGTCATCAACAAATAAAATAAAATATTTATCACCATAATAGCTTTGAGTTCTCGTAGGACCACATAAGTCAGTATGTACCAACTCTAAAATACCTTTAGATGAATAATCTTTGCTTTTAAAACTAGCTTTGGTCATCTTTCCTTTCTGACATTGATTGCACATAACATGATCAGGTTTGGTTAGACTCAGTAGGCCTCTAACTCTTCTCCTTTTACTAATCGTAATCATGTTATCAAAGTTCACATGACATAGTCTCTTATGCCACAACCATACATCTTCATTTTTCGCTAATAAACAAGAAGTTTCAGCATTGTCAAGATAGAACAGATTACCTTTTGATTAACCTCTAGTATCGACCAGCTTTCCAGTTCCATCATAGATTTTCACCTTCTTACTTTCAAATGAAACTCGGTGACCTAAGTTATTCAATTGGGCTACACTCAAGAAATTGTAGTTAATTCCTTTTACCCAGTATGCATTATCACATCTAATCCTATCATTAAATAAGATAGACATGTTTCCTTCCACTTGACAAGGTGTATCATTTCCCATTTTCACTGATCCTCCATTGTAGTGTTTAAGATATTAAAATTTATCTTCATCACCAATTATGTGATGTGTACAGCCACTATCAATGATCCATGTATCATTTTTGCTAACTTTAGAAATAAGGGTTGTTTCTACATACCTTTCCTTTTCTTTTGAATCATCTTTCATTGCAACAAATACCACTTCAATTTCATTGTCAGTGTTGGTGTAGGTGTCATTCTCATTTTCTCCAACAAGGTAACATGCCTTCTTACCTTTTTCTTTGTAATTTTGGTTGTCTTGGTTGTAGTGTCGGTTTCCTCTGTTATTTCTTCTACCAAACTTTCCATCACTAGATCGGTCATTTTATTTATCTTGTTCTTTCATGTTAGGACATCTAGCAAAAATATGGCCAATCTCTTTACAATTAAAACAAGCTAAAGGTAAATTTCCCTTATACCTTCCTTTACCTTTTTTAAGTCTCCAAGCCATAAGTGCTTCAAGCTCATCAAGCTCATCTTCGTTGTTACTATCACTTTCATTCTTTATATTGTGCTTACTGCTAGATTTACCAATCTTCAGAGATGACATAAAAGCATACTCAACACACGATATAACACTATTGTCATAATTATTCATCTCAAAAGTGGTTAACTTTCTAATCAGACTATCAAGGGTAAGAGTGTTATTAGGTGTAGACCTCATTTCATGAATAGCAGATATTCTAATTACATAGATAAGTAGCAAGGTTCTCAGTATCTTACCTACAATAGTATCTTCAGAAATAATACCTCCTGCTCCTCGGATAGCATTGACTACCTCTTTGATTCAGTTAGAATATTATGTAATGTTCTCACCTTCCTTCATCTTCATGTCATCAAATCTTCCTCTTAAGCTTTCAACTCTAGCTCTCATTATATTTACATCACCACCATAAACTAGTGCAAGTCTATCCCACATTTCATTCACTGTAGTGCATGCTTTGACATCTTCAAACTCAGAATCAGATAGAGCAGCAGAAATCTCTATCATAGTTATATTGTGTTCATGTATGTCCCTCAATTGATCAACTATCAAAGGTCCAATAGTCAGTTGTAAGTATCCATGGTCTAGTAGATGTAGAAAAGATTCTCCAATTCCAGAAACGTGAAGCCTCATCTTGCTTTTCCATGTGGAGAAGTTATCTTTGTTCAACTTAGGCACTTCCCTCTTATACATCTTGTGATCTTTTTCTCAAGTCCTTGAAACTCTCCTCAGAGAAACCAATATGCTTTGATACCAATTTTTAGAATAACTAAGAGGGGGGGTGAATCAGTTAAGTTAGTTATCCTATAGTCTCAAACTCCTAGATGTACTTTTCAAAACTTTTTTAGCAATATAAACAACTCGGTAAGATAAAATATCAATCTGTCTTTTCATTCACCAAATACCAGTAATTATCCAAACTGTGATTACTGATTAAATCAACTATGTAGTATGCAAAGTATGATAGAAAAACAATCATAACAAATAACACATAACACAATGATTTAATAGGGAAACCCTACTAAGGGAAAAATCACATGGGACCGGTAAGCCAAAATATTTCCCTCTTCTGAAGTGAGCTCAGTTAGGAGCCAACCCTATTAAAGGTTATAATGCATACTATTAGGTATGACCTGGTTAGAGGATTTATCACTAACAAGTAACTTTTGACCAGCATTCACTATGGGGTCAACAAGATAACAATTAACATTCATTCAATGTCATATGGAAATACAATAAGACTGTTAATTCCACTTGGTTAAGATATTTTGTTGAATCAATGGTTAAATTGATATAGTTCTGATCTAATTCAAATACAACTCAATTGCAAATATTCAAATCAATGTTATGCTCATAAAACTCATCTGATCATTAATCAATTCTCTTCCTCAATATTTCTTAACTTACTTTACTCGGTAAATAGTTCTCTGATGCTCGGTTATGTCTGTAACCAGTATGATAAGGAATGCATGAATAAAATCTTCACGGGAAATCTCTATAGTTTTTATTCATCTGGCATGTTTCAACAATGAAACTCATGTCTCTTAAATAGACAAGTAAACTATTCTCATATCAGTCATCAGATTTTGCCTCTTAATCTCCTTCACCCATTTTACCACTTAAACATTCCTCGGCAGATGTGTCCATAACACATTTCAATCTCATCCTTTAGATCTTCTCTAAATTATGTCAACCATGGATCTTATAACTAACTTCATCCTTTACCTCAAAATCATAACAATTTCCAGCTCATCAATTACAATTGGTTGTCCTAAGCATTTAATGTTGTCAATCATACTCGGTTAATGCAAATTCTATTAGTGATAACTAACTTTGTTATTACTGTCACTCAGTATACACTACACTAGCTGGGTGTATACAAAATTCTTCAATTATCAACCACACTAACTTGATCAATTCAAATCTCTTCTTCATAATAGATTAATGCATCATGCTCAAGTCAACAATATAAAGCCATAGAATCATCAATAAGTTACCCAATGTATACATTCTCCTTATCTGTCATATTCATCTTTTCCTTATGTAGATATATCATTTCTTCCTTCTACAGATATTCAGATGTTTGTAACTATCATGATAAGTATATTCAAGACTATTTGACATCAATGATAACATATTGATTGATTTAATCATCTTACATGTCACTTTGATAGCTCGGTGATCTCTAATCATTGTTCCTTCAGTTCATCTAGATATTCAATCAGTTTTAGGTCATTGGATTGAATACCATATAATATAACAAATAGGATATAAAGGACAAGGACCCATTGGAAATTAAATAAAACAAGGACTTTTAGAGCCTATGAACATGAGTTTTAGGAATCCAAAAGACAAAACAGGATTAGGATACAAAGAAGTTAATCCTTTATCTTGAGATGGTCTCATCTTTGATCGGGGAGATGATTCTCAAGAAGAATAAATAGGAGATCCTATATCTTATGAAAGATTTTTAATCTTGTAATGAGATCTCATATCAGACATTAGTACTATTTCTCAAGGAGAACCCTACATACCACAACAATAAAGAGAATTTTCAAGTCGGGAAGAATCAGTTTTCTTTCAACAATCATCACAAGAGGTTGAACGGAAAAGATAAGAAGAAAACAATACACATCAAGGAGAAGACCAAACATAAATGAGTGTAATTATTCAAGGAGAGGCCTCTGTATCTCAACAAAAATACATTCAAGATCTTTAGACCAATGCTAATAGAGAAGAAACACCTATGACTATTGCACACCTCCTAAATAGGTCAGATGATAGTCAAACCGATTCACATGAATATGAATAGGATTTATATTCTGATGCTACAATGGACACTGAGGTTGATGGTATCCATAAATATGCTTATCAACTAGAGGAGAGACAAATCTACAACACTAGGTCTTTTGAATTAAGTTCACATAATACCAACAATGACTCTAGTGATGATTTTAGGACTCTTTACAGTCTAAATAATCCTTTGGAAAGTAAATAAAATTCATCTTTTTTTTATTTTGATTACGTAAAACTAGGTTTTGAAAGAACTTGAAACATTTTTTATTTACATAAATTCATCTTTTTATTTGTTATTTTTCATGATAACACGGTGATGTCTCTTGAACTAGTTGAATCCTTATCCTTAATGCATCCTGAACTTATTGAATGGATCCAAAATGAACCCATAGACCTACTTACTTTTCCCAATGATTATACTTTGGCATGTTAGTTGAATGCAATTGAACCCCTTACCTCTTCCACCAATGAGCCAAGTGTGAACATGACAGAGTGGCATATCATGTTTCTCAGTCTAAAGAGAAAAAGAAAAAAAAACAAGTGATTTGATGGTGAAAAACACCTAGTGGCAGTATCAAATCCAAAAATAGTAAAAATAAATGACACATCTAATGGTGAAAAACTCTTTGAGGAACTTGATGATGGGAAGCTTGATATTCTCCCTGATCATTTTCAAGAAAGATCTTCAATGTTGATTGAACCAACACAGATAATTAATTTGGGAACAAATGAAATGCCTCAACTAGTACACATTGCTCAATCTTGATAAGAGGAGGAGAAACAATAATTCACATAGTTATTTATGCACCATTTATAATCTAATAATGCACCATTTATCCATAGCCACTGGGGTTAAACTAGTTAAGCAAAAATTGAGGAAAATGTATCTGCATGTGGCATTGCTAGTCAAGGAAGAACTAGAAAAATTTCTAAAATATGGTTTTATCATAGCAATAGATTATGCATAATTGATTTATAACATTTTTCATGTATTAAAACTTGACAAATCCATCAAAGCATGCACATATTTCCATGATCTCAATAGAGAATGTCCTAAAGATGACTTTCGGCTTCCAAATATTGACATGATTATTGATCTTACTACAAACAATGAAATTTACTCACTTATGGATGGATTCTCAAGCTACAACAAAATCAAAAGAGTAGCTAAAGATCAAGAAAAAACAACATTCACATGTGCTTGGGGCACGTTCTATTGGAATATAATGTTGTTTGGGCTCAAAAATGTTGGTGCAACCTATCAACAAGAAATGACAAGCATATTTCATGACATGATGTACAAGAATATGGAGGACTATGTGGATGAAACATTGAAAAATCAATTAATAGAATAACTCGTATAGCAGATTTGGGAAAGATCTTTGAGAGAATGGAACAATTCAGACTGAGACTAAATCCAAAGAAATGAGCCTTTAGAGTGACCTTTAAGAAACTCTTAGGATTTATTATCTTAGTTAAAGGCATTGAATTAGATCCATAAAAGGTGAAATAAATCATGGAAGTGTGACCTCTTAAGAATATTAGTCAAATAAGGACATTACAAGGGAAGCTTCAATCAATTAGATGGTTCATTTCTTAGCTAGCTGATAAGGTACAACCATTCACTAAAATATTGCACAAAGGAGTCACTTTCAAATGGAATGAGATGTGTGAAAATAACTTCAATCAAATTAAAGAGTATTTGGTAAATCCACCAATATTGATGGCTCTTATTCATAGAAATCCTCTATTGTTATACATATATGTAACTACTACATCACTGGGCTATTTACTAGCACAACAGGACAAAATAGGGAAGGAAAGAGAAATCTACTATATCAACAAGACACGTGTATCTTATGAACTCAACTACACCATCATTGAGAGGGATTTCTTATCAGTAGTGTTCACATCACAAAATCTCAAAAAATATATGTTGTCTCATTTAGTGAAGCTAATAGAAAAGATTGATCCATTGAAATATTTATTGAACAAAGCAACATTAATTGGAAAATTGGAAAAGTGGGTGATGATCTTAAGTGAATTTGATATTGATTAAATAGGCATAAAATCTATTAAGGGATAGGTAATATCTAATCAATTGGTTGAATCACCACTTCAAGATGATAAACTATTGAGTATAGAGTTTCCAGATGGAGAAATCATGCACTTAACAGAGTATCTATGGAAAATTTTCTTTAATGGTTCAATCACCCAACAAGGTTCAAAAGTTGGCATTCTTTTCATAACACCTTAGAGATGCACAATTCCTAAAGCATACAAGTTGTTATTTCCCTATACTAACAACATGGTAGAGTATGAAGCTTTAGTGAATGGGATAAAAATGGAGATTGAATGGAAAATTGTGGAACTACATATCTATGGAGATTCCCAGCTTATTGTAAATCAAATTGATGATCAATATAAAACTAAAGATGAAAAACTCATGCCTTACAAGAGGATGATTAATGATTTGAATAAGTACATTTTATTCATCACTTTCCAACAAATTCCTAGAGAAGAAAATAAAGTGATTGATGTAATGGCTACCCTAGCCTCATTACTCTAGAATCAAGAACAACAATTCTGTTATGACTTCCTGGTGGCAGAATTACCTTATCTTGCCTATGATTTACCTGACTCTCACTTAGTATGCCAAATCATAAGTCATGATTCATCTTGATACAGCCAGATATATTCCTATTTGAGATAGCATATTATCCTTGATAACCTATCCAAAAATGAGAAGAGAAGCTTGATCCACATCACATCGCATTATGTAATCATAGCTAATGATCTATATAGGTGTGGTCTATATGGTAATTTACTTAGGTGTTTAGAACAACTAGAAGAGTCTGACTGTGTGTTGCAAGTCTACAAAGGTATTTTTGGATCTCATTTGAACAGTCTTTTTTTGGCTAAGAAACTCTTGAGATTTGGCTATTACTAGTCTAAAATGAAAAAATAAGAAATTCTATATGCTAAGTCTTGAAAAAAGTCTCAGCTACATGGTAACCTTCTTCATGCTCTAGCAAGGTAGTTATTACCATTCATTACACACTAGTTGTTTCAATAGTGGGCCTTTGATCTCATCAAAAAAATATATCCTTCATCATCCAATGAACACAAGTTCATTATCATAGCCACAAAGTAATTTACAAAGTGGGTCAAAGCTATTCCTTTGATCAAGGTGATGGGAAAACAAGTGTCTATGTTCATCCTTAACTACATCATCTGTAGATATGGGATTCCTTCTTAAATTGTGACAAAACATGGGGGGCAATTCAAAAACAAGGATATGGATGAATTGTATGAAAAGTTCTAAATCAAATAACATTATTTCTCGATCTACTACCCACAAGGTAACGTATAAGTTAGAGCTTCAAACAAAATAATCTTTAAAATATTGCACAGAATGGTAAACAAATCAATAAAGGATTGGCATCTACAAGTGAATCCAGCACGGTGGGCACCAAAAATGTGTATGTGAAATATTTTTTGTTGTTCTACAAGCACAAACACTTCAATATATTATTATATCATTGGTTAGTCAAAGAATATATCCATTGAAATCATATAAAACTAATGGAAATTGATATATTTCTTCTTAATTAGAACTAGTATGATCTAAATTGAGTATTTCTCTCATATTATTATCTTAGATAAATGACAATGCAATTCTAAAATTGAAGATTCTAAGCTATTGCAATAAAATTTGGTATGATAAACATGATTCTAGCTATGAATTTGAATGTAATTGTCTAAGATTAACACTAGAATATTATGAATTCATCTTCTACATGATTGATTAAACTAGGAATTGAGTATAAGATGCACAAATTAAATCTAAGAATCTCTCAAAATGATGAATCGAGCTCTAGAAGAAATTTGACATTATCTCCTTAAGATGAATGAATTCTATATGATTTTAGCTTTGAGTGAGTTTTTTTTATAGAATTGAGATTGATTTGAATGGTGGAGATGCATCCTTGAGGGATGATTGAGATTGATTCTCAATTGATCCATGTGATCAAGCTTCATTGGAAGCAGTTAAGTGATTTTTCCTTTTGTGATGTGAGTGTATAAATAGGACAATTATTAATTCCTTTTAATTAATTACTCTAGCCATGGTATTTTAATCTTTGATTTAATTAATTAGGCTATGAGCATTAATTAATTGATTTATTTGGATTGATAACCTTGAATCCTAATTATGAATTATTGATTTTTTTGATTAAATATGCAAGTAAATTGATTAAATTCACTAGCACAATCAAGTGATTGATTTTTTTTAATGCTTTGATTAGGGTTTACAAAAAATTTGATTAATTTAGGCATTTTGATAACACTAGCGTAGTTTTAGATGATTACACTACTATGATATTGCCAACAACGAATAAAAAGTTGTGAATAACAAATACAACTTATACACCAACTGAAACATGATATCTTCTTATGACATTAGCAATATTGGATTAAATACATTCATGTCAACATACATAAAGCTTGTAGTCTATCACTGCTAATGTAGGAGTCTTTATCAGCAAATAAATGCTTGGTTTTCACAAGGAACAATAATATTGTCAAACATTTGGAGACCAGATCATTGTAACATACATAATATTGTCTTCTAATACACCAACAACAATTTTCATACCATCATTCCTTAGCTGCATCAATGTATATGACTTCATATCTATGTTGCAACCCTATACGGCTTCCAATATGTTTTCCCAAACTTGTACGAAATCCCTTTAGATGATGTACAACACCCAGCAGTTGGTATGTCATTTAATGGCACTACTCCAACCTGTATGACACTCTCAATACATTTGCAGATTAGTTTGACACTCTTTCTCAATGATCACAAACTTGTACAATAGTTATGGAGAAGTTGTTAGGCATATACAACACTTCCTTTAGACTTATAGCTCAACGGATACTTATTTACAGACTTCTAATGTTGGCTAGTTGATGTAAATGTTTCAATAGAAAATTGAACTCAAAATCCAACTTTAGATTCTCAAATCACCCCCAATAAAATTGAAACTCGCATTCAAATGAAAGTAGAAAATGATTTTATTTATACCTTGAGATGAATAATCAAAGATCCTTTTGTCTATGTCTTTCAATAACAAAGATAATGTCATTCATGAGGGATTTCGTCTTCACAAACCTTTGAAGAAGAACTCTTCAATATTTCATAAATATCTTATTTCATCCAACATGCCTAAAAAAGAGCTCTTGAAAATATTTTATAATGTTCTCATATGATCTCATTCACTCATCTTACCAATGTGGGATAAAAAAAATCACCTTTTTGGTCTCCCAAATATTAAAGGCATCAATCTTTTAAAAAATATTAATTTTCTCTTCTTACTTAAGATGCCAAATGGCCTTTTTTTTTAAAACAACATTGTGTTACTAGGCTAAGGGGTACAAGTCACTTAAGTCATAAAGTGACAATATAAGAGACTTGGGTAACTAAAAATTAAAATATATATCTTTTAAATCAATTAGACTTCACTCAACATCCAAGAATGATATATTTCACTACTGGGGAAATAGAGGTTGGCCCAACTACTAAAAATAGTGTGTCGAAACACCAAAATGGCCCGATCTAAGATCCAATGAAACTTACTATAAATAGTAAGTGTGAAAAATGATCACTACTAAAAATATAAAGTCTCAGGCAAGTTGTTCGAAATCACTCCAGAAGGTGTTGTTCATCTCTATTAATCCATCTAAACTCACAGGTGTATCAAAATCCCCCCAAAAGCCAACAATAACTACACTATTGAACATGGGAACATTACATGCAACTAGTAGATGTGGATTGGTAAACGAGAGTAGTATCTTTGGTCAAAATGTAAATAGAAAAGGAGATGATAGTGGTAGCTTTGGTCAAAAAGTAAATAGGAAAAGTAGATAGTGGAGTGGTAGAAGGAATTTTTGGAAGACGGTGATAGTGGAGGGTAGGTGAAAATTTGGAAGGTAGCGGTACTTTTGGAAGATAGTGAAAGTGGAAAAGTATGTACTTTTGTGTAAGCTTGTGTAGGCCAGTTTTACAAATTTTAATTTATCTCCTTTTAAAATTTTAAATTTTTATAAATTCTCCTAATGACTATGAACTACAACTTCATTAAATATTAATATCTTCTTATAATAGTATTATTAGAGGACAAATATTTTTCCATGTAATATTAATATTAATATAAGAGGAATATTAATATTTACTGACTTCTAAAAACCCTTTATTTATATTCTTTTTTATCAAACCCAGCAAGTGAGAATAAGCCACTTAACACCTATAAGTGGTTATAAGTGGCTACATGGATCTTTCTTTATATTCAAGTGTACATCTCAAGTTATCAATGCTTAACATGGATGACATCATGGGTTTTTATATAGGTTTGCATCTTGTTGTCAAATTATAACATGGTTGGATTCACGACAGTCGCAAGCACATGTGCTCACTATAACTTGCCTTGTAATGCACATAAACAAAACTTAAGAAACAAACTTTACTAGATCGCAAGGAGGAATATCACATCAAATGGCTAATAGTGTCAATCCTTTCCTTATTACACTAGTACAAAAATAGCAATATGTGACTAAAAAAACTACTAAAAATTATATATAAATGACTTAACTTAGTTACGTGACTATTAGTAGTTGATTTGCAGTCATTTATAAGGCGACTAAATTTATGACTAAATAATTTCAGTCATTGATTTGTTCATTAATTTAATCACTAATGTAGTCACTTTTTTTAATCAATTATTTAGTCATTGATTTAGTCATTGATTTGGTACTTGATTTGGTCTTTGATTTGGTCATTGATTTGGTTGTATTAAATATAGCCATGCAATGAATAATTTACTAAATGCCATAAATTTTATAATGCAAAATAACATAATATTAAACTTGAACTAAAACATAAAACCAAATAAAAATATTACATCTATGAACAAGATACAACATGCTATAATTAAAAGATTGGTGTAATATTATGATAAATAAATGTAATTTGCAAAAAAAAAGCTTAATGCAAATAAATATATAAATGTCAAAGCTTAGAGTATATATCTAACTTAATAAAAAATGTCAAAGCTTAGAGTATATATCTAACTTAAAATCAAAGTTGTCTTAAGATTTTCTAACTCTTTCAAATACACCCTGATAACTAAGATCCTTACACAACACATTCAAAATACTGTATAAAGATGCAATGAGCCAAGATGTCTAACATATAGTACATGATAAACATGTTTAATTATGCTATTTTTTGCAAATACTTTAGCGGCCACTGTGTGAAGGTTCCCTCTTTCTCTTTCAGGCAAATGGCTCCATCTATTTTGTCTTCATACACAAGGGGAACATTACTTGTGACCTTTAAAATGTTTACATTTGTATCTCTTGTTCCTTTCAAATTGACTCCAAGAACAATGGATAGGGAATGAATCTTCCCAATTCCCACACCATCACCATCATATGGATCCAACACCCTAATTGTATCCCCTTCTTTGAGCTTATTATCAATACATTTCTACAAAAAGAAAAAGAAAAACATTATATTACATAGGTAATTATGAAAGCCACAAATATAAACACTACATTACCATGCATGCATATAAGACATATAAGGTTATGACAACATTGTTACACATTTGATTAGTAAAATAAGGATGATATCCCTCAAGAAATACATATAATGAACAATACCAATAATACATATAACAATGAAAATAATACATATAATAGTAACAACAATACATATTGTGAACATCAACAAAAATACATATAAGAGTAACAACAATACGTATTAAAAATAGAAGAGACAATACATATAACAACCTCTGTGATCAATGTCAAAGTATCTGTGCTTCGTACATATCTTCAAACCAAATAAGGAAATCCATGGAAACACATACATATATTCAACAATAAAAATCATTGGCTGAGAAATAACAGAGATGAATGGAGATGGAATATAAGATATCGATCCAAAAAATGAAATAACTCCAATAGATAAGAATATTCAGAAAAAGAGGATTCAATTCAAACTGGAGAGTTAAACAATTCATTGAAGGATTAAACCTTATCAATTCATAATTCATTAGCAATCAACAATGAGAAGATAAAATTAAATTAAAGTTTTATTGGGACTTACAGAAGTTGAAAAATCATTATCTAAATGAGACTCATTTTAAATCTATTATAGCTTGTTAACACAAAATTATCTCTTTTCCAAGGAACCCTAAATAGTACCATAACCCTATATGTGATCAGTAAATTTGACAAGAAGAAGACCTAGGATGTGGACAATCCTAACTGTGGCAGAGAATAGGAGTTCTTTCTCTTACTTGCTTTTCTTCCTTGACTGAAGCTTCCCATCTAACATTGACCGCTTCAAACAATTCATTAGGTACATGACCTTTAAGTTGTTTTAGAAATCTAATGAACTTATGAAAATGAAATACAATTGCATCCTCAATTATTTTCTTTTCTTCATCATAAAACTGAGAAAACTTAAATTTATTGATGTGACCGATCATTCCTAGTTCTCTAATTTCTTGTGCAACTTCAATTGCAGTCTTTGGAACGTCAAACTTTGTTTTCCTAGACTTACCTAAGTTTGTAACCTCCTTATCTGAATCTATTTTCTTAGTGTCTCCTTATGCCTTTTGTTTCCTTTTTTTTCTCAGAATGGCCTTAGTCTGACTTCTAGTTTTTCTCTTCTCATATATTTTTGTTCTTGTAGGTTGAGGTGCCTCTGGTGGCTTAGGGTTAGAGGATTGACCTCCCTCAACTTCTTCCACTTCAGTTTCTTCCACCAATAGTAGTTCTGATGTTTTAGTTACTAATTTATTTTCCTTCCTCTTTGCATAGGACTCGAGAATGTTCTTATTTTTTGCAGTAGAATTGCTACCTTCACCTGTTCCAAATTTCTCCTCTAGTTGACTAATTATTATTTTCTTCACTTTCCTCTCCACTCTAGGATTTTTGAGTTATAAGGCTATTCTTTGATAATCTTTTTTATATATCCCATATCTTTTAGCAGTCTTGTTAGCTGGTAATTTCAATAATGTATAGTGTAGGGTTAATAAGTGTTCATCTATTTCATAATCCATTGTCAATATCAATGAAATTTTTAGTTCTACTACTTGAATTTTGTATGTGTAGGTATCTACTAGGAAGAAAATTGTGTCCATGTACTTCTCTACTATGTGAGGTTGGATCCTATACCTTTTATTCATTCTATCTTGAAAGTATTTGAAGTGTCCCCACATAACATTATTTATGTTTTCACCTAGTTCTCCAATGTATTCATTAATCTGATACAGTGTAGGCCTATCGATTTTCCAAGTTACATTGCCTTTACTAGGAAAGAATTGTTGAACATAGAAAAATATACATACCAAAAAAAATCCTTACTTTAAAGCTTGCTTCGTTTTGGTCTAGATCCTCTTGAGATTATCCAGCAATTGATTTTTGACCATCTTCGCTAGGTCATATCTAATGCCTTCCTTCACAATTATGTATGTGGCATGAATAGCTCTGCATGGCACATTATTTAACTGACTAGATTGGTAGACCTTGTATCTGACAATCATTGATGTGAACTGAACCTCTTCATATTATATGTCATCTATCACCATCACTCGGTGATCTTGCCTTGAATATATGAGTCTCACAACTGTTTGTATCGATATTTTCCTTAGGGTACATGGTTCCTTGTCCATTGATAATCCTATGATAATATGAATAAATTCTTTTCTGACCTTGATTAGTTTCTCCATCCATATGAATTGATCATGGAAATAGTTTAGAACATATTGAATCCATTTCTCCTTAAATATTTTTTGCACGTCCATAATGTGTGTCAAAGCCTTCGTCTGAAGATGTTTGAACTCATCCTTTAGTTCTCCATTCTCACACATTGTCTGGTATTCTTCTTGTATCTTCTCATCACCTAATTCAATAATTTTTTAGTGAATGAATGTTCTCACATCCTAATCAATAACACTCGAGGTGGAATTAGGGATAGAGCACCAATTTTATCTACTTTTGCAGGTTTCAATGAACATAACTTATGTTTTGGTTTTGCCTCCTTTGTTATCTTGATCAACTTAGATACTACAACGGATGATGCCATGATATCACTATAAATATTCTTCCCTAACTATCAATTGAACCAAATATCTTCACAACTATCTACCTCTCTGCTCAATGTCTTAACTAGGGTTTTCAAATTCAGACAATTCACGCAATCGATCACAATGAATACTTGTTCTCTACTCCTATAAGTGCTCTTTGAAATAAAAGATGAATATTGAATAGGTTAACATAGAATTTATTTTCCCAAATATTTATCCAATGGATAGTTAGGACATTTAATGAATTTTACCAATATCACACTTTTACCGATTACAACTTCCACCGATTAATGCTAAAAGTAGCATTAGTACATAACCTTTGCAAATGATAAAGTCAGTGATAACCAAATGTATTTAGAAACTCTACTCATTTTAATACATCAAAATTAGATTCAATGCATCTCATTATGCAAATAGATATTATTTCTCATTATTCTTGGGGGTCTTAGCTTGATCTTACCTTAATTACTCCCCCTAAGACAAAATAGACTTAGTTTGTTGATGAATTCTCCATATTTTTTGGTTTTGTAGAGTTTTCTATCAATTCAGAGGAATTGAGTTTGCCTTTCCTAATCCATGTTGTCTTCGTCTACTTCCTAATTTCTCCAGGATTAACAATATTTTTATCTTTCCTTACTTCATTGCTTGGTGACCGATTCTTGTACCTACAATCTTTTGCTACATGTCCAACCTTGTGAGAATGGAAACATGCTATACATGTTGTCCTCCAAGGTCCAGTATTACCTCTATGGTTCCTTAACCAATAGTTCATCACTATGTGTCCATAGTTCCCACAAATAGTGCATGTGATATTCATGTTTCCTTCTCTTCTTATAACACTCACCGGTTTGTTAAGAAATCTTGATGATGGTACCCTTGATCTATTTAATTTTTTTCCTTATGTCCAAACATTTTTCATTTTTAATAGTAGCCATAGAAATTCCCTTTAGATGATACACTACTAGATCTTAATCTTCACTCATAATCTTGATGACCATACTTATTTCAATTGTAACAATAACCATCAAAATGAGTAGTTCTTGGAATATTTACCAATTTTATCTTGCATACATTAGCAATGTGTCCAGGATTTCCAAAACTATAGCAAGTGGGTTTAGTAGGATTCTTACCTTGTGTACTATTATTACCCTTTGGAATATGTGATTGTTTCTCAACACTAGACTTGGATGATTCTCCTTTTTAAAATTTGTTGTTAATTCTCCTTTTTAAAATTTGTTGTTACTGGTATATCCTAGGCCCAAGGTATCCTTATGTCACCTTTGATTCTTTATTTTCTCATCAATCTTCTACATGATTTGTTCAAATTTCTTGAGTTTCTCATTTGTATCTCTTTCAATCTTCCAGTCTTTCTTTAGTTGTTCATTTTCCTACCTCAATCTTTCATTTTCAGCACACATTTGAATTTTTTCAACACCAGTTTCACTTAGTTGTTAATTTAGTGCATGGCTCTCATGTGTCAGCCTCTAAATTATAGCACCTTTTTCTCTTATCAGATCTTCAACATTCCTTTTTGTAGTTTCAATAGTTATTTTTGCATCTTCAGTAGCTCTCATGCCTTCAAGTACTTCAAACATCCTTATGGATTGACTTTCTTGTTCCTTTTTTGTTTTGGGGGCTTCTTCAGTCAGGATCTTATTCATTTTCATCAGATATGCTATAGCTTCCTTAGCTTCCTCTAAGTTAACACTTACTTCAGATAGTTCATCAATTCTATCTAGACTTTCTCTTAGCTATTCAAATAATTCCTTTCTTTTTTCTAATGAGGCCCTTAGCTTATTCTTCAACTCTTCAATCATCGCATTGGTTGTTTCTAACTATATTTCATACCTATAGCTTTCCATTTCCTCATATCTACTCTCAAGTTGTCAAGATTTTCATCTAGAGAGATTGTGCTCTAATACCAATTGTAGGAAATAATAGGTACTGAGAGGGGGGGTGAATCAGTACTAACAAAACTTTTAACCTTTTACTGATACCCTTAAATAGTAATAGAAGAAACTTCTAAAATGTGAAGCATAGAATAGAAACTGTAATGTGAAAGTGCAAAAAATAAAATAACAATACATGCACACTCATAACACACTTACTTTTATCGTGGAAACCCTTTGTCTAAGTTAAAAACCATAGTGGGGATGACACTGACAATCCTTTCATTGTAGTAGAAAAGAGCGTCTGGTTAAGAGTTTGCAATCTGTCACTTTCTAGGTAAGTCACCTTATTAGAAGTGACTAATACCTTGTTAGAAGTATATACAGTCCAATTACAGACTACGTTGTAAGAGGATTTAATCCCACTATTACAGTGTTCACCCTATTAAGGGATTTACATAATAAGACTTGATAAGACTAATTGATTAAGGGATTTACAACCTATGGAAACTATTAGGAATACAACAAGAATAAATGACCTATAATTTGCACTCTACAAAGTTGATTAGATCCCTTATTCTTTGTTCTTATTCTGACATCAACTCTGTAACATTTCTACAAATAGTTATGAATAAAATTTTCACAACAACAACTTCATCAACCGACCAAAAATCTCTCTTCTTTCTTAAAACTTTATCTTAATATATAGTCCTTACCACCAAGTTTAAAACCTAATTAGGGTTTTCATTTTCCTCCAAACGTGTTTCTCCATTCTTAGTTGACTCATCAAAACATAAAAATCCTTACTGCATCATCCAAATCATAACATAAGTTGTAATTCCCTATGTGCAATATCCCTTCAATATTATTTGTCAAACATGCCTTAGAATCATGTAAATATTTGTACACAATTCCCTGTAAATCTACTCAATCATGTCCTTGAATAATGTACTATATTTTCTCTGTTGTCCAGATTCAGTGAATCTTCCACAATCATGACTGATTTGGTTAAATAAGATAAATTATATAATAAGCTTTGTTTATACATGTTCACTGTACTGACTGGTTGCAAGTGTTTTGACTTTTACTTGTACTAGTTGGTGGTCTCACCGGTTGTCCTGTATCGATCTTCTCCATTTACCTGTCTGACCTTCACTTGTTGTCTAGTTCACCGATTGCCTTCCTCTATAATGATTACCATGTTACATACTAGTTGGTTATACCTATTTACCGGTCGCCGTAACTTCTCATACTTAGCAAAAATGATTTCACCAATTGAGTGGTTTTCCAGCAATGAAAAATATGCTTCTTCATACACATCATAAATGTCATCTATCTCATTAATATTCCAATAGGATCATTTGGGTTTGCAGTCAAACTTCCCTTCAACCCTAGAAATAATATTGCATTTTGATGGCCCATTCAATTTGATATTTTGACAAACTCGGTAACAAGCAAGTGTAAATCCACACTTCACAACCTTTGCCAAAATGGAACATCAATAACTTTATGCTTCAGTGTGTTGTTGCTTTATATCAAACACTTCACTGTAGCTTTAGTTTTTACTATTTATTGCAAGTTTATTTTTATTATTTTCACTAAAAATATTTTTGTGTTTTATTTTTTACTATAGATTTTTTTTATACAACCTTTAAATTTATCCTCCATTAAAAATCAAATAGCATTATTTGGTCAGTGACAGTCTGCCACATAGGAATGAAACCATTAAAAACATGCCACCTAAACATGAAGACCGGCAATGAAAATATGTTAATATTTCAAAGGCGTCAATATTTGGAGAATGGAGGTTCTTATTTGGTTGGATGGGCATAATCAATGTTCTTGAGAAGTTTTCAATCCTTGAATTCTTGCATCCTGATAATGATCCAAAATGTTGATGGTAAAAAAATTTACACACAATCGCATCCAGAAATATTTTAACTCAAGTTTTGGTAAGCTAATGTTGTTTCTAAAAATATTAGATAAACTTTCTTTATTAAACTTTTCAAACGATGTTCTAGGGAGTTTTCAAATATTTTAATTCAAAAATACTTATATCAAACCAGTGTTATCGGTCATCTCTAAAAATGTTGATTTTATTTTTCCCAAGCATAAAGCTCGTAATGTGAAAAGAAAAAAAATTATATTTTGAAGTTTAAATCTACATCCTTAAAGAGGTGAAGTTTAAATAGTGCTTCTTCATTTATAGCAGCTTGAGGCGAGTAGAAAGAGGTGAGATGTGGGTGGCAGGTGTAATCACCTGAAAATGGACAAGATCATTTAAATGAGAAATCAAGGCAAATATCAACACAATTAAATGAAATTAAATCAAATCAAGATCAAATCAAAGACAAATTGCAATTGAACATTAATCCAAAATTAATTGAAAATCAAAAGCTATAAAATCAATTTAAATCGAATAAATCATGATAAATCAATAAATTGTGTAATTAATCTAATTAATTAGTTAGTTCAATTTAAATCAAATCAACCCATTAAGGGGTACAAATGGCTAAAAAAATTCAATAAAATCAATTAATTAAATCATATTTTCTCTCAACACCACATGGGAGGAAAAAGCCTCAACCAATAGGATTCAAGGATAAAGCTTACATGGATCAAGCCTAAAATGAATCTCAATCACTCATTTGGAAAGAGCATCTTGTCCACCCATCTTGTCTTCTTATCCCAAGCTTTGAGGACAATTCATTTAAATTGTCTGCAAAGGGTGGAACCAAGGACTTAACCCCAACTCAATCATGATCAACTCTACTACACCCCCTACCCTTGCCAAAATCTATAAAAGCAAGGCATAATTCATCTACAAATATGAGAATACCATCAAACCTCTTGAAAATTAGAGCTAGAAAGGCAAATATAGAAGTTAATTAGCTTTTCAATTTGGAATTGAACTATTTAGCTTAGCTTATCATTCATTCTCATTCTAGGACTGTCACTAATGGAGGCTTGCTGAGAGCTTCATCATTAGAATCCCTAGCTAGAGATCCATAGAGTACTTAATTGTCAATTTCTAGCTTAAATAGATTTCTATTTGTGGTAATTTAGTTGTTTATTTGAATTATTGATGATACTAACCCTATGAAGGTACAATTTAAATGGATTGTCCTCAAATCTTGGGAGAAGAAGACAAGATGGGAGGACAAGATGCTCTTTCCAAATGAGTGATTAAGATTCATTTTAGGCTTGATCCATGTAATCTTTATCCTTGAATCCTATTGGTTGAGGCTTTAAATCATATCTTGTATAAAGTTCATTTCCATTAAGAGCATTAGGTTGCATTCATTCTTTAAATCATTAAGTTCATTACATTAGATTTCATTCATTTTAAAGTTCATCTCATTTAGTGTGCATTCTTTAAATCATTCATATCAATCCATTATGTGCATTTACCATTGCATTTATTAGTTAATGTTGATTGCATCCATTAAAATCATCGAATGCTTCCTGGTACCTGATAGACGAGTTCATGGATTTATGGTCAAATGGGGTCCTATTTTGGAGGACTTGATGGCTCATCTTTGATGGTTCTATTGGGGATTGTGTGTTCTAGTGTAGCTCTATCATGAGTTGCATATTGTTCTGTACAGGTGCTCTTCTACACTCTTTGCAAGAGCTATACTACTTCATCTTTGGACATGGGTGCATCTCCCAGTGACATGCCCTATAGAAGCACAACACCAAGATCCAGGTTGGCCATTCACCTGGATGTATGAGGGGATGGTATTGTAGACCCATATGGGGAAGTTAGATTACTGGCATTGTGTGATTGATGATATGGATCAAGTTGTCTGGTGACCTTATCTGGGTTGTGATTCATGGCTAGAGGATGGTACTAAGCATCCATATATGCTCTTTCCTTGTTGGATGATTGGCCATACCCCTTACATTATAGAGAGATTTTTCTTTCAAAGGGTACTGTGACAATATGGATGCATACAGGGTATGCCCCAAGGCATTGCTATGTATACTTGGGTTCAGGCCGAGAGATCACTATGGGGTCCTATTATGGATTTTAGGACAGCTCATCAGGAGATACGAAACCTTGGGCACTTTTCATGGGATATGAGGGAGGATTTCATTGATGTAGGTATGACTAATGATTATGTAGATTGGTTCACTCGGAATATATTTATGAGGTTCACAGATCCAATTAAGAGGATCCCTGGTATTCATGAGGATTATGATGGTGATGGTGGTGAGGATGGTGATGATGGAGATGGTGGTAGGGGTGGGGGTAGGATTCAAGCATGGTGAGTATGACAGGGTTGTCAAGTAGCCAAAGCGGGTGGAGTTCTTATGCCAGTTATTTTTGTTTCTCTCATTCTTCCTAGGGGTGGTCAGGCTAGAGGTGGTGTGGATAGGGCATTACATCATGTTGCCAAGGATCTAGTAGGTAGATAGGGTTGACATAAGGCCAGATGCTAGAGAGAGGTAAATGCACAAGTTGCATAGGTATTGTTAGATCAGTCATAGGGTCCTCCTCCTCAACAAGGTATTTGGCAGATTGTTCCACAGGCTCCTCTGTAGGTTCCTCTGGTTGTCCCACAGGCTCCTCCATCATAGGCACATGCTTCTGGTTCGATGCCATCTTCTTCATCATGTCCATCTTCTTCATCATTTTTTCCATCATTATCTATTCCTTCTTCTTCCATGCCATCTTTGTCCATGCCTCCACTACAGACTCTTTCTACACAGGTCCCTAGTTCAGAGGCTCTGGCAGTTGCACCAAAGGTTTGAACTTTACAGTTAGATGTCTCTAAGATTATACAGGAGGTTAGGTAGCTTAGTACTATGATGTAGGCCTTTATGGCAGTGATGAGTCAGCATGGGTTACAGTTGAGCTTGAGTCATCCTCTTGATAGTGCTCATGGTCCTGATGGTGATGGTGCTCACGGTGCAACCAGTTGATCTATGATTTGAGATGATTCATTTTATTCTTTCATTGATGTATATGATCTCAGTCATTTTCTATATCGAGACATTGGACTTTATTGTATCTTTTGGATTAGTAGATGTTGTTTATGTTTGATACTCTGATACTTTGATAGACTTTGATTTATGGATGTTGCATTATATGATCATTCCATAGACTTTGATACTCAGTTGATGTTTTGATGATGATACCATAGACTTCGATACTCCTTTGGCTAGATTTACTTTATATGATGGCATGATGTGTTGGATCTCATTTTCAATTTTTTTCCCATGATATGTAGATTTATATGATATATCTCCTATATGCTTTGTTTTATGCTTTTCAGAATGCATTTTTATGATGGATGCATATGTTTTGTTTATGCTTAGATGTTTGTCTTATGTATGACATAGAATAGATGAATAGATGCACTTTGACTTTAATGATGTGATTTAATGATCCTTGTAATGATTAATGATATTTAATGCTTTATGAATGCAAATGATATATAGATGTGTTAGATGGATAATGCAATGGTTAATGCAGTGTAATGATTCAATGGATAATGGATGTATTTAATTTAATATGTGGATGCAATGGATATTTGGTATGCAATGTGATGGACCTATATGATGTAATGTATATTGATAATGGGTACTTAATGATTAATGATTCTAAATTTTATATGTGATATAGATGAATGATGTTAATGAATGATAGTGTAATGAACTTAAATAAATAATGCAACGTGCAATGTTTTTGAATGTACTAAATGATATGCACCTAATGATGAATTAAAATGATTTTAATGGATACAATGAACATTAACTAGTAAATGCAATGGTAAATGTTAGATTAGGTGAAAAACTAATCTCCCGAGAACACCTGCATGCATAACCCTGTCACATGGAAGAAGCAAAGAACAGAAAGCAAGAAAAAACTATGGAGGCCAAAAAGCCAGAGACATCATATGCACATTCAAAAGAACAATCTCTATTATGAACAATGCATTGAGTTACCAAAAAATACAAAGAGGGAATCCTTATAAAAGGATACCGAAACCCTAAAGGAGAAAACCCTAAAGAATAATAAGATGCCTAAGTCTAACTTAAGTGTAGAGAATAATAGAATAATAATTAAATTAATTAATTATTAGCTATAATATGACTACTCTAACACCCCCCCTTAAGTGTAACTTAGGGAGAAGCTAAACAACTAAGGACTAAAAGATGCATGAAAATAAGAATGCATGAAAGAGCAATGGGTCCCAGCAATAAGGCCTGATCAGGTACCCAAATATAAGAAAAAAGAAAGAGCATGTAAAGCATCTCCGAAGCATAAAGCTATAAACACTATTAGAAGTAACTACTGGAACCCCCACTGAAATAGTGCATGACCAGGTAGAGAAGACAAAGTCTGAAGAGTTGATCAATCAAAGAGGTGACCTCCAAAAGTAGGAATGAATGAGTGTCTATATAGTAGATGAACCATCTCACTGAAATGCATAGGTGCCTAGCCACTACATCTGCCTAGTACATAGGAACAAAAATTGAATATGTAGATCACTCAACCAAACCAAGGAAGCAATAGAGCCAACAAGTGAACCCCCCCCCCCCCGTAATGCTGAACATGGAGAGGGGTGATAGGAACACTGAAATGCAATGCCAAAAATATCTGCAAGAAGAAGAATAAGGAATACCAATAGTGCAATAGAAGTACAAGCATAGGATAAAGGGTGGTGTCACCGACACATAGCATGGGCTAATGTCATGGAAGGTATGCTCACTTGACAAAGGTGGATGAGCACAAAAGGAAAAACATCATAACCCCCCATGGCACTTTATAACTGAGTGCGAGTACAAACAAACACAAGGTGCTCAAAATCCCAGATATGTAGAAGTAGGCACTTTATCTTAGTGCATTTACAAAAAGGAGAATGCAACAGAAGAGAAGCATACAATGCTCAGAAGTTAGAAAGAAGAGTGAGCCAGAAGAACAAAAGAAGAGATCCTAGGACCTATAGAACCCAAGTAATCCACCAGAGTGTGAAAGTGAAAAACTTAGAGGAGAAAGAACTTGGAGTAGAATCTAGATAAGAGACCCCTGCCACTGAAAAACTCACTAAAATAGCTTTTCGATGATATCTAGTGGGCCAAAAATAGAGTCCAGATGAGCAAGAAAGGGCTCCCGGAAGGCAAAAATAGACCCCAGACTTTCATAGAAAAAAACATTGTCAAAGTAGTAGAGCCAAAAATCCTAACCTCCATAATTGGAAAGAGCTCAGAAAGATCTTTCTGATGATATAAAGAAGTCCAAAAAAGACCTCTGTATGCTCCAGATAGAGCAAAAACAATGTGGGAGGGTCAGAAGGGCTCCAAAAAAAATGTTTTAAGCCCCTGGGGCTCAAAAAAAACTGAGCCCCTGGATGTATGGCGTGCACAGGGGGCTAGAGCCGGAGCTCCCGGTCACCCATGTGATCGCCGCTAAGGCTAGAAGAGCCCGCGGGGCTAAAAGCCCACCGGGCAGTGGCACAGGTGGCGGAGCCAGTGGAGGAGGCCAGTGGGGCAGCGAAGCCAACGGAGGAGGCCAGTGGAGCAACAGATGTTGGTGAAGGCCGGTGAGGCAGCGGCGGCTCTGCAACCTTTTGGAGTAGGGGTCGCGGATGCTGGAGGTTCCTTTCAAAAGCACTAGCTACATTATTTTCCATGTGAAAAATCATTAAAAATATGATTTTTTAAATTGTTTTCTTGGTTTCCGTGCCCGTACGGCATTGGAAACCAAAAAAAATTTGCCTCAGAGGCTCCGGAGGCAAAAAAATACAAATTTTATATGATTTTTGACTCTCCCAAACCTTCTGAACACAATGGTGGCATCCATTTTTTCTCAAAATGCTCCAAAAAAAAAATTCTTTTTTGCAAGCAAAAAAGAAATAAAAAATAACGTCCTGCTTTTGAATCACTTCAACAAAACATGAATAGCGAGCAGCAAGATGGCTCTGATACTATGTTAGATTAGGAGAAAAACTAATCTCCCAAGAACACCTACATGCATAACCCTATCACATGGAAGAAGAAAAGAACAAAAAGCAAGAAAAAACTATGGAGGCCAAAAAGCCAGAGACATCATATGCACATTCAAAAGAACAATCTGTATTATGAACAATGCATTGAGTTACCAAAAAATACAAAGAGGGAATCCTTATAAAAGGATACCGAAACCCTAAAGGAGAAAACCCTAAAGAATAATAAGATGCCTAAGTCTAACTTAAGTGTAGAGAATAATAGACTAATAATTAAATAAATTAATTATTAGCTATAATATGACTACTCTAACAGTAAATGCACGTAATGGATTGATATGAATGATTTAAACAATGCACACTAAATGAGATGAACTTTAAAATGAATGCAATCTAAGGCAATGAACTTAATGATTTAAAGAATGATTGCAACATAATGCTCTTAATGGAAATGAATTTTATGCAAGATATGAATGTTGAATGCAACTTAATGTAATTAATGTTATGAAGATGATTTAAACTATATGGAAAGAACTTAGATTAAAATGAATGCAACTTAATGCAAGCTAAAATGGATCTAACAAATGCTCATGACCTAATGGAATGTACCTTTTGTTTTTTGATTTTTTTTTATTTCTGATGCAGGAGCATCCTGGGTGTAAGAGCAATCTTGCATCACCCAAAAAATATTTCTATTTTTGTATTCAATAAGGGCTATCTTGTGCAGAGCTGCTATTTATGAAAACTTTCTATTTTTATTAAGTTGGTCATACAATCTTGAAATGTTCTGATTTTACATGTGGAGGTTCATCTCAGTCATATCAATTTGCCAGTAAATTTTCATGGCTAGAACAGGTCTAGTTTTGAAGATATTGAAGATTTTCGGTATTGGCAGCAAGGTACAGAAACTTTGAACTCAGTTTTGAAGGCTTTAGAGGCCCCAGATGAGGTCAAAAACTTGGGTGACAGACACTTTCACAAGTCAAGCCTGTAGAGCGCTTCGTGGCCTTTCTGAAATGGGGTTATAATAGTCAATCAGGTCAACTGGTGATGACTTATGGTCTCCGAAAGTCGGGTCACCTGAAATGGCAGAAAATAATTTTCCTTCAAAATTTATGTTCGGGTTTCAAAAGTTATTTTGAGCTGACTTTGATGTAATAAATTAAAAAATAAAATTATTCTAAGTTTGGTCGGCCCTAAGGGCTAAATTTCTAGAACCTTCTTGAGTGGTGGAAAATGCCTATATAAAGAAGGCCCATAGTGTTGTCTAGGGCAGTTCTAGGTAAAGATTTGGGTATTGATTCGAGGCTTTGTCCTACAGAATATTGTAAGGGAATGCTCATGTGGCTTTGCATATTGTAATTCTGAAAGTTTTTAATTCCACATTTGTGGAGATAATAAGAAGCCAATTGTCTATTCTTGCATATTGTTGTTGTTTCTGTATTTCTATTATGTGTTTGTGGTATTAAGGGGAGCACCCTTCATCAAGTTCCAACACACTCAATCACATATAGTTTTTGATGCTCATTTGATTTTTTATTTGACTACACCTCCTTTCTCTTTTGCTCTTGCAAATTAAATTTTGAAGCTAAGAAAAGAAAATAATTTAAATGCATTTAATCTAGGATGTATGTAACTAACTGTCACTATTCAAAAATTTGGAGCTTATGTTCTTCATTGAGTAGTTTTTGGAATCCCGATTTAGTACAACCATCACTAGTTCAACCATAATGATATGAATACTTTTTACACCTCTTTCATTGTTTTCCCATCTCTTTTTTGGTATGACTATCACTAATTAAATCCAATCATCAGAGTGTGAACACCAATTTTGTTAGATTCTATGTTGGAAGTGGATTTTGGTATTATGATATTGAACATCAAAATATCCAAGGTGTCCTTTTGCGTAAACAAACAAAGATCTTAGTTTCATCCTATGTACAAGTCCTCAATGATTCTTTGATGATCACGTCCTTAGACAAATAATACATTCTTTAAAACTTTGATCTTAAGACAGTCATTCAGAAATCCATAAAATATCACGCTTTTATCATAGCTTGTCTAGTTTAAAAACTTTCATTGATTTGCTAGAAAGACATGATTTCATCAATCAAGTCAACACTTTAGAAAAAAAATTGCAATGTTTTTCAAATCCATATTTCAAGTGTAGTTCGATCCATTGCATACTTTTAATCCTAATAAAGATAGGGTCATGTAAGATCTCAGATCAAATTTTGCGTTTGGTTCAAATTGGATTATATGAAGATTTGATTAAGTGTTTTTATTGCATTTTTGATGAATTGATTTGATGACTGATTGAAGTTTACTTTTGATGAATCCTTCCTCCTTTAGAGTAGATTGCCCCCAGTTTGATATGATTTCAAATTTGGACTTAGGAAAATTTGCAGATTAGGTGACCAAAATCTTGAGGTACTTGCAAATGAAACTGTGGGGTGTTATTATGCAATATATACAAATGTTGGTGAATACAGTATTTACAAGGATGACTGCTAGGTATGCAACTGACTTGGACTTTCAATAGTGCTTGTTTACCAAGTTTTCACCAATTGAATGGATCTTGCTTTTTTTTTCTATTTTTAAAGCTTTTTTCCTTTTTTGGCTACCAAAGCACCTATTTGCTAGGTTTTCACCAAGACAACATCTTTGTGAGGATCATATATGAATGTTTTTGGCTTTCTTCATGCTCAATTTTCCACTATTTTTTATATTTTCTGCATTTCTGATTTGTTTTCTCTTTTCTTTTTTTCAAATGTTTTTGGTATTTTCAAGATCTCTTTTGACTATATACAATAAATAGGATGTTTTCCTCATCTGATTCTCTCAAACTCTTTTTATTTATCCTCTTTCATCTACTTCATGTGTAGAACCTTTTGAGATGAATGTTATTGATAGGTTCTTGTAACTCTTCTCCATCACAATCAGCTAACTTATAGGTGTCGGTCCCAAAAGATAAAGTGATCACAAAAGGTCCTAACCAGTTTGCTTCCCATTTCCCTTTCTTTTCTCTTTCTACTTGATTCTTGGGATTATCTCACAAAACTAAGTCACCTATTTAGAATGTTCTTGACTTGATGTGCTTGTTATAAGTCCTTGACATTCAGTTTTGATATACTTTTAAGTGATCAAATGCTTTTTGTTGTTTCTCATCTAGTAGTTCTAGTTCATGCAACCTAGCAACTATATAATCTTCCTCACTTATCAACCCATGTAGAGATACTCTTAAGGATGGAAGTTCTACCTCCAAAGGTAAAACTATTTCGGTTCCAAAGACTAAGGAAAATGGTGTAGCTCCTGTTGGCATTCTGATACTTGTCTTATAAGCACATAAGGTTAGGTTTATTTTTATATGCCAATCTCTACTTTAATTGTTCACAATTATCTTCAATATCTTTAGGATGTTTTTATTTGTGGCTTCAGCTTGCCCATTACCTTGGGGGTAATATATTGATGAAGAATGGTGTATCATTTGAAACTTTGTCCATAACTCCTTTAGGTCCTTATTTTTGAAGTGCTTTGCATTATCCATTATGATGGCATGAGGTATGCCATATCTACATATTATGTGGTTTAGGATAAACAAGGATATCTTCTTTCCTATTGCAATTGATAAGGGTATAGCTTCCACTTATTTGGTAAAGTACTCTATTGTCATGATAAATGAATTTATGACCATTTGAAGATGGTGGATAAATCATTCCTATTAAATCTAGGCCCCATTGATAAAATGACCAAGGTTTCATCATAGAATGAAGCTCTTGTGTGGGCACATGTATCAAGTTACCATGATATTGACACTTTCTACAAGTTTTAGCAAAGTGACAAGTGTCTTTCTCCATCATAGGCCAAAAATATCCTATCCTAAGAAGTTTCTTAGCTAGGGTTAAACCATTCAAATGTGACCCACAAATCCCCTCGTGAATTTCTTGTAAGGCTATATCTGATTCCTCTCTCTCTAAACATCTAAGAAGCATTCCATCTAGACTCTTATGATACAATGTGTCAGATATTAGGGTATAATGAGCGGCTTGTTGAAAAAAGCTTTTCTTTTGGTTCCTGGTTTGGTCTATGGGTAAGATTTGATCTTTCAAGTATGTGTAAATATCTCCATACCAAGGTGATTCATGTGTGGTTAGTGAAAAAATGGTATGAGGATGGGTAGGATCAAATGTGGGTTGTTCAACTTCTTCTACCAGGAATTCATATCTAGCACTTTGATCTGGTATTTGGAGAAGTCATGCCAAAGTAAGCATTGCATCTACTACTTTTTTCTTCTGTCTTGGTACTTGCTCAAATGTGATAAGAGTGAAGTATTTCTTGAGATTCTCAACCATATTTTTGTAAGGTATCATCTTGTCATCTTTCATTTGATATTCATCATTAATTTGATTGATAACTAATTGTGAATCTCCATATACTTGTAGTTCTATCACTTTCCACTCTAATGCCAATTTGTTCTCCATATACTTTTAGTTTTGTCACTTTCCACTTTAATGCCAATTTGATTCCAATTACCAATGCTTCATACTCAACTATATTATTTGTCCATGGAATAGCAATTTGTATGATTTAGTAATTTTAGACCCTTGAGGAGTAATCAAAAGTATGCATGCTCCTAATCCATATTGTGTGTAGGAACCATCAAAATATAGTTGCCATGTTTTTGCTTCCACATTCACAATTTTAGAATCTGGAAATTCCACTTGTATTAGATGGTCATCTTGCAATGGTGATTCTGATAACTGACCAGCTATGACTTGGACCTTGATAGATTTTCAATCCACATATTCTATGTTGAATTCACTTAGCACCATGACCCTTTTGGCTAGTCTTCCATTCAATGTTATTTTACTAAGAAGATATTTTAAGGGATCTATCTTTGCAATGAGTCTAATCTTGTGGGATAACATATAGTGGCATAATTTTTGGGAAGCAAAAACTACGGCCAAACATGCTCTTTCAATGAAGGTTTAGTTCAACTCATATTTCACCAAAGTCCTACTTATGTAGTAGATAGCCTTTTCTTTTCTGGTTTCATCTTCTTGTGCCAAGAGTGCCCCTAATGAATGCTCGATCGCTGAAATGTATAGAATCAAAGGCTTTCCTCTTAGTGGTTAGCAAAAAAATGGTATGATGATGGGTAGGATCAAATGCAGGTTGTTCAACTTCTTCTACCAAGAATTCATATCTGGCGTTTTGATCTGGTATTTGGAGAAGTGATGCTAAAGTAGCCATTGTATCTACTACTTTATTCTTCTCTCTTGGTACTTGCTCAAATGTGATAAGAGTGAAGTATTTCTTGAGATTCTCAACCTTTTTTTGTAAGGTATCATCTTGTCATCTTTCATTTGATATTCATCATTAATTTGATTGATAACTAATTGTGAATCTCCATATACTTGTAGTTCTCTCACTTTCCACTCTAATGCCAATTTGATTCCAATGACCAATGCTTCATACTCAGCTATGTTATCTATGCATGGAAATAGAAATTTGTATGATTTATGAATTATAGACCCTTGAGGAGTAATCAAAAGTATGCTTGCTCCTGATCCATGTTTTGTGTAGGAACCATCAAAATATAGTTGCCATGTTTTTGCTTCCACATTCACAATTTTAAAATCTGGAAATTCCACTTGTATCAGATGGTCATCTTGCAATGGTGATTTTGCTAACAGATCAGCTATGACTTGGCCCTTGATATATTTTCAATCCACATATTCTATGTCGAATTCACTTAGCACCATGACCCATTTGGCTAGTCTTCCATTCAATGTTGTTTTACTAAGAAGATATTTTAAGGGATCTATCTTTGTAATGAGTCTAATCTTGTGGGATAAAATATAGTGGTGCAATATTTGGGAAGAAAAAACTATGGCCAAACATTCTCTTTCAATGAAGGTGTAGTTCAACTCATATTTCACCAAAGTCCTACTTATGTAGTAGATAGCCTTTTCTTTTCTTGTTTCATCTTCTTGTTCCAAGAGTGCCCCTAATGAATGCTCGGTCGCTGAAATGTAAAGAATCAAAGGCTTTCCTCTTATATGTGGCATCAAATTTGGAGGGTTCGTTAGATATTTCTTCAACAATTTGAAGGCTTCTTCACATTTTCCATCCCATTTAAAAACTATGTCCATATGAAGGATTTGAGTAAAATTATGGTACTTTTCTGCCAATTGAGATATGAACCTTCGTATGGATTGGATCCTGCATTAAAGAGACCTCATCTGACTTATGTTTCTAGGTGCTTCCATTTCCATGATGGCTTTGACTTTAGCTGGTGTAATACCCCAAAAATGGGCTATAGGTTCATTAACCTCTTATATCGACACATCAAACGAAATCGACATCAAAGTCCTAACCAAATGCACATCTGAACATCATCGAATCCTAATTGATTATCTCAAATTCTGCATCGGGGAATATTCCTAGTAATATTCCTAATTATCATAATTATCTTTAATTTAATGATTATTTGGCAATAAATCCTATTTATCCTAAAGTTTGATTAATTGAATATTCTAAATATTTAATTAATTAGATTTAATTATGCCACTTAATTCTTTAATTGAAGTTAACTCTATTTATTCCTAAATTGTATTATTTAATTTTGACAATAAACCCAAAATCCTATGAATAATTGATTAAATTCTTATTTAATTAATTAAAACAAGTTGTCAATTTTTAATAATATTATTTTTGAATAAAAGTTTGAAAAATAATTGATTAACCCATAAATCAATTATTTTATTTTTCAAAATCAGTTAAGTTGGAAATAAATCACTTTATTATTAAATTAATTCATAAATAAAACATGCACAATCAGAAAAGCAGACAACTATCAATTATCAATTAAATCTAAACTCTATTTTGAGTTAAACTCTACTTTTGCATGTTTTTGTGAGTTAATTATCCTTTATTTAAAAATAACTCAAAAATCAACCTAAGTTATTTGAGTGATTTATGGATTTTTTTCATGCACCTCCAAAGCCCTAGATTTCTATAAATTAAGGCTTTAGCTCTTCAATTTATCCATCCATCCATGAATTGCACACTCATGTTGCTGAATTGGAGACTAAAGAATCAATCTTGAGAATTCGAGTTGTTGTGAGATTTTCATTATTTTTGCATAGTATCCATATCATTTAGTATATCATTGTAGCTTATTTTTCATATCAATTTTTCATCTAGAATAGATTCATATCGGTTTATTTCATCTTATTGCATACAAAATCCAAAAAAATAGATTAATTGCATACATTCCATATCTAGATTTTGCATTTAAATCCTTCGTTTAGGTGTCATCAAGGTCACTAATCTTAGTATAATCTGAGAATACATACTCACACCTACTAGAAGGCAGTAAATCACTTGGTTAGTTTAGTTTCAATTTCATTGCACGATTTCAATTATTCGCTAACCTCTAATGTTTTACTGAAGTGTTGTGTCTACAGCTAGGTACAAAATTCACACACACAGTTGGGTCTACCTCTATTCCTTTTTTTGAAACAATATACCCTAGTAGCTTTCCTAATTGAATGCCAAATGCACACTTCTTCATATTTAGCCTTACTTTAAATTGTTCCAATCTTTCAAAAAATTTCTCTAATATGGGTAGATTTTCTTGTCTTGAATGAGATTTAGCAAGTATATCATCTACATAATCCTCCATGAACTTATGCATCATGTCATGGAATATTGTTGTCATGGCTCTTTGATAAGTTATTGTGGCATTCTTTAGACCAAAGGGCATAACATTCCAGCAGAATGTCCCCCGTGCACATGTAAATGTTCTTTTGTCTTGATCTTAAAGTGTTATTTTTATTTGATTGTAGCCACTAAACCCATCCATAAGAGAGAACATTGAATGTCCTATTGTCAAATCCACTATGGTGTCTATACTTGGTAATGGAAAGTCATCCTTAGGGCATGCAAGATTTAGATCCCTAAAATCCGTGCAAATTTTGATGGACTTGTCTCCTATTGAAATTGGCACTATGTTTGAAATCCAGTGGGCATAATCAATGGCTCTTATAAACCAAACTTTTAGCAATTTTTCTAACTCCACTTTCATAAGAAAAGCTATGTGTGGATGCATTTTCTCAATTTTTTATTCACTAGTCTTGTTCCTTCTTTTATGTTCAAGTCATGCATGATTAAATTTGGATCTAATCCTGGCATATCATCATAAGACCATGCAAAATTGATTTCTTTTCCTTGAAAAATTTGATGAATTCTTTTCTTTCCTCACTAGATAAAGATGTTTCTAAGTGTATGATCCTTGGTTCTGATTCTAATCCAATGTTCACCTTTTCTATTGCTTTGATCAAGATAGGATATCTTTCCTCATAGTGCTCGAGTAAAGTATCCAAACTCCCTTCCTTAGGCACCTCAATTGGGTTTTCACCTTTGGAATCATTATTTATTTCTTTCTCTTTTTTATCTAATGCTTCCACAATTTGGTTTTCAACATTAGATTCTTTCCATTTTTATTTTTTTTTGTTTTTTTCATTTTTTATTGAATTAGGAGTTTGGATACCTTCCTTTCCCACTCCTTCCTGATATTCCATGGTAGAAGAAGGTTCAACCATATTTAATTATTGGGACACCAAGTTGTCATTCAAAAAGTTTGGGAGTATGGTAGGTTCAATGGAATCCCATTGAATCAATTTTAGATAGATTAGGGTTAAAGGATCAATGTTTTGGTTTAAGCCAATAGGGTTTAAGGAAAAGACTTCATTTGAAGGTTCAAACATTGTATCACTTAAGTCTATAACATGTGCCTCTTCAAGATGATCTAGAGAACTAGGATCAAAATCCTCCTCACTAGAATCCACTAAGATTTCAATTGGGTAAAAATCTTGTGGGTTAAACCTAATGTTAGATTCTTCCATATCAGGTCTCCATGATGGTATGTAGGGTTCTCCTACCCATTGATTTATTTGAATTTCTTGAATTGGTACATTATCTATGACCACTTGGCTTGAGCTTGAGGCTTGATTTTGACTTGATTCTACAATTTATTCCTTCCCTTTTCTAGGAGTGTAAGTATGAATGACATCAATACCTTTATCTTGACATGATTCATTGGACAATGTATCCCATTCCCACTCATTTGAATCTTCATCACTATGTGACTCTAATTGTAATATTTGATCATATACTTTAGGATAGTTCTTTTGAGTATACCCTTGTTCTAGGTAACCTAATCATGTCTTCTCTTTTCTATCTCTCCACGTCATTTCAATGGGTTCAAGGAGTCCTTCATTTCTTGTTCCTAAAGGTCCTTGTCCTTTGTATCCCATTTTTTGCATAATTTGAAATCCTTTCCCATATTGATGTGTTGGAATGATTATATTGTGTATGCCCTTCTCATGGGTGGGAATGCTTAGAGTGACATAGTGATGAAGATTCAAATGAGTGGGAATGGGATACATTGTCCAATGAATCATGTCAAGATAAAGGAATTGATGTCAATCATACCTACACTCCTAGCAGAGGGAAGGAATCAATTACATAATCAAGTCAAAATCAAGCCTAAAGCTAAAGCCAAGTGGTCCTAGATAATTTACCAATTCAAGAAATCAAAATAAATCAATGGGTATGAGAATCCTATATACCATCATGGAGACCTGCTATGGAAGAATCTAACATTAATTTTAACCCACAAGATTTTTACCCAATACAAAACCTTAGTGGATTCTAGTGAGGAGGATTTTGACCCTAGTTCTCTATATCATCTCAAAGGGGCACATGTTATAGAATTTAACTGATACAATGTTCAAACCTTCAAATAAAGTTTTGTCCTTAAACCCTATTGGCTTAAACCAAAACATTGATCCTTTAACCCTAATCTATCCAAAATTAATTGAATGGGATTCCATTGAACCTACCATAATCCCAAACTTTTTGAATGACAACTTGGTGTCCCAATAATTAAATGTGGTTGAACCTTCTTCTACCATGGAATATCAAGGAGTGGAAAAGGAAGGTATCCAAAATCCTAATTAAATAAAAAATAAAAAAAATAAAAAAATAAAAAAATAAAGAAATAAACAAATAAAAAAATAAAAAATGGAAAGAATCTAATGTTGAAAACCACATTGTGGCAGCATTAGATAAAAAAGAGAAAGAAATAAAGAATAATTCCAAAGGTGAAAACCCAATTGAGGTGCCTAAGGAAGGGAATTTGGATACTTTACCCGAGCACTATGAGGAAAGATCTCCTATCTTGATCGAACCAACAGAAAAGGTGAACATTGGATTAGAATTAGAACTAAGGATCATACACTTAGCAGCATCTTTATCTAGTGAGGAAAGAAAATAATTCATCAAATTGTTCAAGGAAAATCAAATCAATTTTGCATGGTCTTATGATGATAGGCCAGGATTAGATCCAAATTTAATCATGCATCACTTGAACATAAAAGAAGGAGCAAGACCAGTGAAGCAAAAATTGAGAAAGATGCATCCACACATAGCTTTTCTTGTGAAAGTGGAGTTAGAAAAATTGCTAAAAGTTTGGTTTATAAGAGCCATTGATTATGCCCAATGGATTTCAAACATAGTGTTAGTTTCAAAAGCATACAAGTCCATTAGAATTTGCATGGATTTTAGGGATCCAAATCTTGCATGCCCTAAGGATGACTTTTCATTACCAAGTATAGATTCCATAGTGGATTTGACAGCAGGACATTCAATGTTCTCTCTTATGGATGGGTTTAGTGGCTACAATCAAATAAAAATAGCACCTAAAGATCAAGACAAAATGACATTTACATGTGCATGGGGGACATTCTGCTAGAATGTTATGCCCTTTGGTCTAAAGAATGTCGCAGCAACCTATCAAAGAGCCATGACAATAATATTCCATGACATGATGCATAAGTTCATGGAGAATTATGTAGATGATATACTTGCTAAATCTCATTCAAGAGAAGAACATCTACCCATATTAGAGAAATTTTTTGAAAGATTGGAACAATTTAAAGTAAGGCTAAATCGAAAGAAGTGCGCATTTGGCGTTCAATCAAGAAAGCTACTAGGGTATATTGTTTCAGAAAAAGGAATAGAGGTAGACCTAACTAAAGTCAAAGCCATCATGGAAATGCAAGCACCTAGAAATATAAGTCATATGAGGTCTCTTCAAGGAAAGATCCAATCCATACGAAGGTTCATATCTCAATTGACATAAAAGTGCCATAATTTTCCTCAACTCCTTCATAAGGACATAGTTTTCAAATGGGATGGAAAATGTGAAGAAGCCTTCAAATTGTTGAAGAAATATCTAATGAACCCTCCAAATTTGATGCCACCTATAAGAGGAAAGCCTTTGATTCTATACATTTTAGTGACCGAGCATTCATTAGGGGCACTCTTGGCACAAGAAGATGAAATAGGAAAAGAAAAGGCTATCTACTACATAAGTTGGACTTTGGTGAAATATGAGTTGAACTACACCTTCATTAAAAGAGCATGTTTTTCTGTAGTTTTTGCTTCCCAAAAATTATACCACTATATGTTATCCCACAAGATTAGACTCATTGCAAAGATTTATCCCTTAAAATATCTTCTTAGTAAAATAGCATTGAATGGAAGACTAGCCAAATGGGTCATGGTGCTAAGTGAATTCGACATAGAATATGTGGATTGAAAATCTATCAAGGTCCAAGTCATAGCTGGTTAGTTATCAGAATCACGATTGCAAGATGACCATCTGATACAAGTGGAATTTCCAGATTCTGAAATTGTGAATGTGGAAGCAAAAACATGGTAACTATATTTTGATGGTTCCTACACACAACATAGATTAGGAGCAGGAATACTTTTGATTACTCCTCAAGGGTATAAAATTACTAAATCATACAAATTGCTATTCCATGCACAAATAACATAGCTGATTATGAAGCATTGGTCATTGGAATCAAATTGGCATTAAAGTGGAAAGTGACAAAACTAAAAGTATATGGAGAACAAATTGGCATTAGAGTGGAAAGTGACAGAACTACAAGTATATGGAGATTCACAATTAGTTATCAATCAAATTAATGATGAATATCAAATGAAAGATGACAAGATGATACCTTACAAAAATATGGTTGATAATCTCAAGAAATACTTCACTCTTATCACATTTGAGCAAGTACCAAGAGAGAAGAATAAAGCAGTAGATGCAATGGCTACTTTGGCACGACTTCTCCAAATACCAAATCAAAGCGCCAGATATGAATTCCTGGTAGAAGAAGTTGAACAACCCACATTTGATACTACCCATCCTCATACCATTTGTTTTCTCACCACACATGAATCACCTTGGTATGGAGATATTTACACATACTTGAAAGATCAAATCTTACCCATAGACCAAACCAGGAACCAAAAGAAAAGCTTTATCCCAAAAGCTACTCGTTATACCCTAATATCCAACACATTGTATCATAAGATTCTAGACGGAATGCTTCTTAGATGTCTAGAGAGAGGATTCATATATAGCCTGACGAGAAATTCATGAGAGAATCTATGGGTCACATTTGAATGGCTTAACCCTAGCTAGGAAACTTCTTAGGATAGGATATTTTTGGCTTATGATGGAGAAAGACGCTTGTCACTTTGCTAAAACTTGTAGAAAGTGTCAATATCATGGTAAATTGATACATGTGCTTGCACAAGAGCTTCATCCTATGTCGACACCTTGGTCATTTTATCAATGGGGCCTAGATTTAATAGGAATGATTTATCCACCATCTTCAAATGGTCATAAATTCATTATCACAGCAACAGAGTACTTTACCAAATGGGTGGAAGTTGTACCCTTATCGACTGCAATAGGAAAGAATATATCCTTGTTTATCCTAAACCACATAATATGTAGATATGGCATACCTCATGCCATCATAATGGATAATGAAAAGCACTTCAAAAATAAGGAGTTATGCACAAAGTTTCAAATGATACACCACTCTTCATTAATATATCACCCCCAAGGTAATGGGCAAGCCGAAGCCACAAATAAAAACATCCTAAAGATATTGAAGAGAACTGTAGACAATTCAGGTAGAGATTGGCATATAAAAATAAACCTGACCTTATCAGCTTATACAACAAGTATCAGAATGCCAACAGGAGCTACGCTAGTTTCCTTAGTCTTTGGAACTAGAGTAGTTTTACCTTTGGAGGTAGAACTTCCATCCTTAGGAGTATCTCTACATGGGTTGATAACTGAGGAAGATTATAGACATGCTAGGTTGCATGAACTAGAACTGCTAGATGAGAAATAGAAACAAGCATTTTATCACTTAAAAGTATATCAAAACCTAATGTCAAGGACTTATAATAAGCACATCAAGTCAAGAACATTCCAAATAGGTGACTTATTTTTGTGAGAGAATCCCAAGAATCAAGCAGAAAGAGAAAAGAAAGGGAAATGGGAAGCAAACTGTTAGGACCTTTTGTGATCACTTCATCTTTTGGGACCGAGCACCTATAAGTTAGCTAATTTTGATGGAGAAGAGTTACAAGAACCTATCAATAGCATTCATCTCAAAAGGTTCTACACATGAAGCAAATGAAAGAGGATAAAGACAAAGAGTATTAGAGAATTAGATGAGGAAAGCATCCTATTTATTGTACATATTCAAAAGAGATCTTAAAAATACAAAAAACATTTGAAAAGAAGAAAAGAGAAAACAAATCAGAAATGTAGAAAAGATCAAAAACAATGGAAAATTGAGCATGAAGAAAGCCAAAATCATTCATATATGATCCTCAAAAAGATGTTTTCTTGTTGAAAACCTAGCAAATAGTGTCTTGATGATATGAAAATAAAAAAAATGAAAAAAGAGAAAATACAAAAAAAGAGAAAAAACTGCCTTGGTGAAAACCTAGCAAATGGGCGCCTTGGTAGTAAATAAAGGAAAAAGCTTTAAAAATAGAAAAAGAAAGCAAGATCCATTCAATCAGTGAAAACCTGGTAAATAGGCACCATTGAAAGTCCAAGTCAGTCACATACCTAGTAGTCATCCTTGTAAATACTGCATTCATCAGCATTTGTATATATTGCATAATAAAACCCCACAATTGCATTTGCAAGTGCCTCAAGATTTTGGTCACCTAATCTGCAAATTGTCCTAAGTCCAACTTTGAAATCATTTCAAACTAGGGGAAATCTACTCTAAAGGAGGAAGGATTCATCAAAAGAAAATTTCAATCAGTCATCAAATCAATTTATCAAAAATGCAAGAAAAACACTCAATCAAATCTTCATTATAATCCAATTTGAACCAAACACAAAATTTGATCTAAGATCTTACATGACCCTATCTTTATTAGGATTAAAATTATGAAATGGATGGAACTAAACTTGAAATATGGATTTGAAAACCATTGCAAAAAAATTCTGAAGTGTTGACTTGATTGATGAAATCATGTCTTTCTACCAAATCGATGAAAGTTTTTAAACTAGACAAGCTATGATGAAAGCGTGATATTTTATGGATTTTTGAATGATTGTCTTAAGATCAAAGTTTTAAAGCATGTATTATTTTTCTAAGGATGTGATCATCAAAGAATCATCAAGGACTTGTACATAGGATGAAACTAAGATCTTTGTTTGTTTACACAAAAGGATACCTTGGATATTTTGATGTTCAATATCATAATACCAAAATCCACTTGCAACATAGAATCTACCAAAATTAGTATTTGCACTCTCATGATTGGCTTCAATTAGTGATAGTCATACCAGAAAAGAGATGGGAAAGAAATGAAAGAGGTGCAAAAAGTATTCATATCATCATGGTTGAACTAGTGATGGTTGTACTAAATCAAGATTCCAAAAATTGCTCAATGATGAATATAAGCTCCAAATTTTTGAATAGTGGCAGTTAGTTGCATACATCCTAGATTAAATTAATTTAAATTATTTTCTTTTCTTAGCTTCAAAATTTAATTTGCAAGAGGAAAAGAGAAAGGGGGTGTAGTCAAATCAAAAATCAAATGAGCATCAAAAACTATATGTGATTGAGTGTGTTGGAAATCAAAAACAATCAAAAAACAAAAGGTACATTCCATTAGGTCATGAGCATTTGTTAGATCCATTTTAGCTTGCATTAAGTTGCATTCATTTTAATCTAAGTTCTTTCCATATAGTTTAAATCATCTTCATAACATTAATTGCATTAAGTTGCATTCAACATTCATATCTTGCATAAAGTTCATTTCCTTTAAGAGCATTAGGTTGCATTCATTATTTAAATCATTAAGTTCATTGCATTAGATTGCATTCATTTTAAAGTTCATCTCATTTAGTGTGCATTCTTTAAATCATTCATATCAATCCATTACATGCATTTACCATTGCATTTATTATTTAATGTTCATTGCATCCATTAAAATCATTTTAATTCATCATTAGGTGCATATCATTTAGTGCATTCAAAAACATTGCACATTGCATTATTTATTTAAGTTCATTACACTATCATTCATTAACATCATTCATCTATATCACATATAACATTTAGAATCATTAATCATTAAGTACCCATGATAAATATATATTACATCATATAGGTCCATCACACTGCATACCAAAAATCCATTGCATCCACATATTAAATTAAATACATCCATTATCCATTAAATCATTACATCGCATTAACCATTGCATTATCCATCTAACACATCTATATATCATTTTCATTCATAAAGCATTAAATATCATTAATCATTACAAGGATCATTAAATCACATCATTAAAGTCAAAGTGCATCCATTCATCTATTCTATGTCATACATAAGACAACCATCTAAGCATAAATAGAACATATGCATCCATCATAAAATTGTATTCTGAAAATCATAAAACAAAGCATATAGGAGATATATCATATAAATCTGCATATCATGGGAAAACAACTGAAAATGAGATCCAACACATCATGATATCATATAAAGTAAATATATCCAAAGGAATATCGAAGTCTATGGTATCATCATCAAAACATCAACTGAGTATCAAAGACTATGGAATGATCATATAATGCAATATCCACAAATCAAAGTCTATCAAATTATCAGAGTATCAAACATAAACAACATCTACTAATACAAAAGATACAATAAAGTCCAATGTCTTGATATAGAAAATGAATGAGATCATATACATCAATGAAAGAATAAAATGAATCATCTCAAATCATAGATCAACTGGCTACACCGTGAGCACCATCACCATCAAGACCAAGAGCACTATCAGGAGGATGACTTGAGCTTGGCTATAACCCATGCTAACTAATCACTACCATAAAGGTCTACATCATAGTACTAAGCTACCTAACCTCATGTCTAATCTCAGAGACATCTGACTGTAAAGCTCGAACCTCTGGTGCAACTACCAGAGCCTCTAAACTAGGGACATGTGTAGAAGGTTTCTGTGGTGGAGGCATGGATGAAGATGGCATGGAAGAAGAAGGAAAATATAATGATGCAAAAAATGATGAAAAAGATGGACGTGATGAAGAAGATGGCATCAAACCAGAAGTAGGTTCCTTTGCTGGAGGAGCCTGTGGAACAACCAGAGGAACCTATGGAGGAGCTTGTGGAACAATCGATGGAATACCCTACTGAGGATGAGGACCATGTGCCTAATGTAACAATACCTATGCAACCTGTGCATCTACCTCTCTCTAGCGTCTTGCCCTATGTCGACCCTTTCTACCTTTTGGATCCCTAGCAACCTAATGTAATGCCCTATCCACACCACCTCTCGCATGACCACCCCTAGGAGGAATGGGAGTGGCAGCAATAACTGGCATAAGAACTCTACCCACTTAGGCTACTCGATGACCCTATCATCCTCATCATGCTCAAACCCTACCCCCACCACTACCACCATCTCCATCATCACCATCCTCACCATCCTCACCATCAAACTCCTCATCAGTACCAGGGATCCTCTCAGCTAGATCTATGAACCTCGAAAATGGGTTCCAAGTGAACCAATCTACATAATCATCAATCATACCTGCATCAATGACATCCTCCCTCATATCCCATGGCAAGTGCTTAAGGTCATGTATCTCCTGATGAGTTGTCCTAAAATCCACAATAGGACCCCACAGTGATCTCTTAGCCTAAACCTGAGCATACATAGCAACACCCTGAGGCATACCATGTGTCCATCCATACTATCGTAGTACCCTTCGAATTAAAAATCTCTCTATAATGTAAGGGGTACAGCCAATCATCTAATGAGGTTAGAACATATATGGAAGCTCAGTACCATCCTATAGCCATAGCTCACAACCCAGATAAGGTCACTAGACAACCTGATCCATATCGTCAATCACACAGTGCTAGTAATCTAACTTCCCCATATGGGTCTACACTACCATCCCCTCATACATCCAGGTGAATGGCCAACCTGGATCTTAGTGTCTTACTGCTATAGGGCATGTCACTGGGAGATGCTCCCATGTCCAAATCTAAAGTAGTATAGCTCCTGTAGAGAGCATAGAAGAGTGTTTGTACACTGCAACTCGTGATAGAGTTGTGCTAGAATGCACAATCCCCAATCAAACCATTGAGGATGAGCCATCAAGTCCTCCAAAATAGGACCCCATCCAACCGCAAATCTATGACCTCATCTATCAGGTATGAGGAAGCCTCCAATAAATGCGCCTAGAACCACTGGAAAAATTGGAAAAGAGTGAAACTGAGACCATTGAATGTGATCATCACTAATGGTAGGATCGTGAAAGACCCATCAACATGTCGTGCCATCATATACCTAATCATAAAATACCAGCTCCCCTCTAGTGGGAAGGCGAAGGATGTGGTATACATCCTCAGGGGTAATGGTCATCTCCCCCATCCGCAAGTGAAAGGTGTTATGGTCTGAGTGCCATCTCTCAGCCATAGCAATAATCAGTCCTTGATTCACTCAGAATCTAAGTAGAGGAAGTAGGAAAGACAAACCACATCAGCCAATATGTCTCTGATCCGGAGCACTCAGGTTGTCAATCATGCTAAGAGGTAAAGGGTACAAACCACGAACACCCAATGACTTAAGCACTGTCTGCAAAAAGAAAGTTCCATTAAATCAATTTTGAAATTAGTTATCATTTGAATTATCCTAAGTCAATCAAACATTTACAAAATATCAAACCACAATCAATTTTCCCGATTCTATTCAGAGAGGATGGAAAATTCATCATCATCCATTATCTAAATCTAGATTGACAATCAAACATCTAGACTATGACTAACTCAAACTGACATCTCACGACTCGCTATCAAATCAAGTTTTTTTTACCTAAACCAATTATCTGATCGATGACATTGAACAGTTTGGAAAACTGACTAAGGAATTTTTAAATTTTTCCTATCAGGGTAAACGCGCTATTTTAATCTTTAAAAGCGTTATTTAAAAAGTAAAAGTGCTACCTAAAAGAGAAAATGCGCTAAATAATTTCAAAAGCGCTAAAACTTTTTAAAAGCGCTATTTCAAAAATTAAAAGCGCTATTATAAAACTTAAAAGAGAAAACTCAATCAAAAGTGCTAATCTACAAATTGAAAGCAAATTAGGCCCTAAATCCTACGTCTAAAAGCACAATTCCACAACATGAAGTGCTATTTAAAATTGTAGAAGTGCTAAAAAGAAGGTAAAAGCACTATTAAAATGTGCATATGTGCTATTTCATTTTTAAAATGCAAAAAAATAGGGTTTTGGACAAAAAAATTTAGTTTTTTTGAAATCTAAAGCATCAAATGAAAAACTAAGAGGATTGGGCACTTACCAAAGGTCCGTAGGTCAGTGGTCGATGATAGCACTGACCATGCTCAAACCTATGCTCACAAATTAGGATCACCATCGCAATTATCTCAGAGGGAGTCAAAGCAAAAAGTCAACTTTAAGAGTGAAAATGAATAGTGAAAATGACTTTTTACCCCTTTATATAGGCCACTTTGACCTAAAAAGGGCATCTTTGACCAGAAAAGGACCGGAAACCCAAATTTTTCACCAAATTTGCCAAACCAGGGGCATTTGTCATCACTCAAATGCAAAATCATTATTAGAAATGAAATTAAAATTCAATCTAAAATTTACCTAATTAATGCAAACTGACCTAAACCATCAAATTTTTCAACACATCTATCAAATTTCATTTCATTTTCGAGGGGGCATATATTTAGATTATTAGAAACAATGGAAAACCATCAAATCAAGGTCATGACCATCAAATTAGAGCGCAATCTTTTATTAGAAAAATTTTTGCTTATCAAATTAGGGGCATCAAACATCAAATCAAATCAAATCAGCTATCATATCAGTGAACTATCATCGAATCAACCATTGGGACTTTAAATCAATCAGAACTGCATCAATCCTATCATCAGAATCTGCATCTCAGATCGAACATCAAGAATCGACCATCGACAAAATCAGGACCTTCTATTAGACTGAATCAGGACATTCTTTGAATCAACACATTGTGCATGTTGACTCAAAGAGGGGCATTTGTAATCACCTGAAAATGGACAAGATCATTTAAATGAGAAATCAAGGCAAAGATCAACACAATCAAATCAAGATCAAATAAAAAACAAATTGCGATTGAACATTAATCCAAAATTAATTGAAAATCAAAAACTATAAAATTAACTTAAATCAAATAAATCATGATAAATCAATAAATTGTGTAATTAATCTAATTAATTAGTTAGTTCAATTTAAATCAAATCAACCCATTCAAGGGGTACACATGGCTAAACAAATTCAATAAAATCAATTAATTAAATCCTATTTTCTCTCAACACCACATGGGAGGAAAAAGCCTCAACCAATAGGATTCAAGGATAAAGCTTACATGGATCAAGCCTAAAATGAATCTCAATCACTCATTTGCAAAGAGCATCTTGTCCACCCATCTTGTCTTCTTGACCCAGGCTTTGAGGAAAATCCATTTAAATTGTCTCCAGAGGGTGGAACCAAGGACTTAACCCCAACTCAATCATGATCAACTCTACTACACCCCCTACCCTTGCCAAAATCTATAAAAGCAAGGCATAATTCACTCATAATTCATCCACAAATCTGAGAATAGCATCAAACCTCTTGCAAATTAGAGCTAGAAAGGAAAATATAGAAGTTAATTAGCTTTTCAATTTGGAATTAAACTATTTAGCTTAGCTTATCATTCATTCTCATTCTAGGATTGTCACTAATGGAGGCTTGCTGAAAGCTTCATCATTAGCATCCCTAGCTAGAGATCCATAGAGTGCTTAATTGTCAATTTCTAGCTAAAATAGATTGCTATTTGTGATAATTTAGTTGTTTATTTGAATTATTGATGATAGTAACCCTATGAAGGTACAAATTCTAGTACACATCAAGTTCGAGATGATCTCAATGCAGCAAAAAGTAGCTTCGTTGATTATCTATGATAGATAAGAAATTATGATGGTTTTTGTATTTTCCCTTATTGTAGTAGATGTTACAATTAGGTTTTTTATGGTTAGATAGATAGTTGGTTAGCTTATTTTGTTTCATAGATATCTTATGGGGTTTGGTTTGAGATTCTCAAACTAGCTTATTCCCTCAATGGGAGATAAACTTAGTTTTTAATTGGGCTAATCTTTTGGCTTCTGGCATGCAAAAGTCAATCACAGTATATTTAGATAGGCCATTTGGACTGTTTAGGCTTTTAATTGTTTTGGATTAGATTTTATAATTTTTTTGCTTTCTCATATTACATTTACTCTATGTTCAATCCCTTTATCGATAAAAAAATAGGATAAAATCTATGTTGATGTAGCATATTATTTGGAAATAAATAGTAATATCATAATCATTTGATTAGTTTTTAAAATGTCAGTTAATATTATAAATTTTAATGGTTAAATTCAATTGAATATTTGCATTGGAGAAGACAAATAAGGAAATAGAAATATTTCATTCTAATATTAAAGGACTTTAATATTTTAGGCTGGATATGTGAATTTGAAATTTTAAGAGAGATAGGTGAAATTATTTATTCTAAATAAATTCAAAATTGAAGATGTACAATAAGATAAGAATATAAGATAGCTTAATATTATTTTAGTAGTTTTAGAAGATAATTTGCAAAGAAAAAGAAAGAAAGATGGGATAGACTGCTAAAATATTGAGGTGAATGCATTCAACACTCAACTAAAAGGAACGTAACAATGAAGGAGAATATTAAAATCCGAGCACTAAAAACTTTCAATAGTTACATGTGAAACAACTAAACATAAAAATGGCTAAGTCATGGGAAAAATATTTTACCTCAAAATATATAAGGTGAAATCAAGATGGAAGAATGTTTTCAAAATAAGTGAAAGGTTTAATGTATTTAATATTGTTTCTAAAAAGGGGAGAATCATGTGGCAAGGCCAATTTTGTAAGAGAAGAAATATATAAAATATAAAAATGATGATTTCAATACTATAAAATTGTAAATTATGAAACAGTTATTCTGTTATGTACCTCCATGGATTGCAAAGAGACTTGTGTAGCTTAGAGGTATAATAAGAAAGTTTTCAAATTAGATACATGGTTGTAGAAGTGAGGGAAACAATAGATTGAAGTTTTTCACAATTGAAATTTTGTATTTTAAATTTTTTATATGATATATTTTCCCCACTATTTTTTTCCCTAGTTTCCCTCTTCTATCACCCCTCATTCTCATATAATGTTGGAAATCTAAGATGGGAAAGTGAGATACTGAGAGGGGGGGTGAATCAGTTATCCAGAATACTTCTATACTTTGAAACTAATTACACATCCATACCATAAACATAAATTTCAATACTGAAATGAATCTAACATTCTAATCTCATCCATCAAATGAAACATATAACACAAAATTTTGGTAACCCAGAAACCCTTAAAAGGAAAAACTGGGGTGGGGATGACACCCACAAATATTTACTACTACAGCATTAAAGTGTGCCTATTAGAAATACAAATTTTGATCACTTTAGATGATCTACCCTATGAGGAGTCTTCCCTATTAAGAGCTTACATACTTATGCAATCTACCTTGATTAAAGGATTTAAAACTTATAGCTAAGTAAGCATTCGGTTAAGAGATTTATAAAGGCATATTAGGACCACTCTATTAAGAGATTTACCTTATTCACCTACTAAAATGTATCAGTACCTGATCCTTTGGTTTTCATTATAAATGTTGATTATAGATCATCTATTTACAATACTTGTCTGATCTCCAAAATCAAATGTAGCTTTGTTCTGTCCTTCACTACTCTACTTGGTCACTCTGCCTGATCTTTGCATCTAACAATCAAAACACTGCTCTTCTCTTCATACAAGAGATCTTTTGTGTTTCTTTTTTTTAGGGTTTTGATATCACCTTATATAAACATCTAATCAGACTTCTAGATCAAGATCAACAATCTAGATTCATCACTTATGTCTCTTAAGCATTCCATTTTTTTCTTATAGGTTACATGGCTTGCATGGGGATTAATGATAAGAAATATAAAGCCTAATCAACTCCTTGATTCTCTCAACAATCATTAAATCTTGCATAGAAGTTAGCCAAAATGGTTTACCTTGGTGCTTGTTCCATTATAAACACATATGTCAAAATTGACTTGCTAAGCATATGAAGTCTCGAATGCTCAAACAAAGCTACTCTCCATGTACCAGTGCTCGACACTGACTCTTCTATACAACTTCACATAAACTGCTTGGTAACTATTAAAGTACTCGGCGAGCTTTGACTTGCTCGACAATAACTATTGCTCGGTAACTATATAAATCTATCCTTGACACGGCCTTAATAAGATTGCTCCGTCACAATGATGACCCACCAACATTGCCTTGAAAATGACTGAGTGTTAGTGATGAAAGGTGCTCCCCTTAATACCACAAACACATAACAGAAACAAAGAAACAACAACAAATTGCAAGAATAGAAAATGGGCTTATTATTATCTCCACAAATGTGGAATTACAAATTTCAGAATTACAATATGCAAAGCCACATGGGCATTCCCTTTATAATATTCTATAGGACAAAGTCTTGAATCATTACCCAGATCTCTCCAGAACTGCCATAGACAACACTATGGGCCTTCTTTATATAGGCAATTTTTACTGCCCAAGAAGGTTCTAAAAAATTTAGCCCTTAAGGCCGACTATACATAGAATTATTTTATTTTCACAATTTTTACAATAGGGTCAGCTCAAAAGAAATACAAAATATGCTTTTAGGTAGCCCAACTTCCAGAGGCCATAACTTTCTAACCGTAGCTCTGTTTATCTATTATAACCATTTTTCAGAAACGCCAGGATGAGATCTACAGTACCTGACTCACGCAAGCTTCAATCAGCTGGGGGGTCAATCATGATCCAGAGCCTCTAAGGCCTTCAAAATTGACCTGAAAGATTTCCTACCCAAAAACCTCAATAACTTCACCAATACAGATGATGCGGCAATGAAACTCGACTGGTAGGCTAATATGACTAAGATGAACCTCCAACTATGAAATCAAAACATTCTAAGATCATATGACCAACTTACTAAAAATAGTAAGTTTCCATAAATAGCAGCTCTGCACAAGATAGCCCTTATTGAAAAGCAAACAAAAATATTTTTGGATGATGCAAGATTGCTCTTACACCCAGGATGCTCCTGCATCAGACACCCGAGGTAATTTGAGAAGTGACCCCGTCACGTCTCAAGTGTGAAGAGGAAAACCGAGACGGTTAACCTCCTCCCTTGTCAGCCATGATGAATCTTCAATAGGTCATCCTTTCCACTTGACTAGATATTCTTCATATGTTCTATTCCTTGTGCTTCTACCAACATGACTATCCAGTATATCCTCAATCTCTTTGGTATCTAAACTAGTTGCTGGAATACTCCACTGTGCTGTTGTGATCTCACCTTCAACACCTCCTTCATGATACTCTGTCAAATTTGAAATGTTAAACACTCGTGAAATATTTAGCTCAATAAGTAATTCTACCTCATAGGAATTTCCTAAATCATGCTTCTTTAGTATCTTACATGGCCCAAACTTCTTCATTTGCAACTTGTTATATGTACCAACTGGAAATCTCTCCTTCCACAAATGAACCATGACTTCATCTCCAACCTAAAATTCCTTATGCCTCCTTTTCTCATATGCCTTAGCCTTATATTGTGTATTCATCTTGTTAATTTGATTCCTCACCTCCTCATGGATGTTCTTCAAGTGTTCTGCAAAATCCTCAACTTTAGCACTACTTATTTCTCCTTTATCTATCTTTCTCAACTTAGATGCATTTCTTGGACTACTTCCATATACAATCTAGAATGGTGATTTACAATCGACTCCCTCTAAATAGCATATCATCCTGAATGATGAAATCCAACCACTTCGTTCTATCTAGAGTAACAGGTTTTGTGCAAGATTTCCAAGCTTCACCAAAATCAAGATCCTCTGGATACAATTTCTTGAGTTCCTTGAACCCAACCACCTCAATCTACATTTTTGTCATCAATAGTTGCCTTCTGCTAAGCGCATCTGCAACCCTGTTAGACTTTCCACTCTTGTGTTTCAAAACAAATTTATAACTCTACAAAAACTCAACCCATTTCAAATGTCTTTGATTCAACTTTCCTTGACTATTCAAATATTGCAAAGCTTGATGATCAGTATACAAAAAAAACTCCTTAGGAAGAGGATAGTGTCTCCATTTCTTCAATGCCTGAACTATAGCATAAAATTCTTGATCATAAACACAATATTTTCTCTTGGCATCATTTAACTTTTCACTGAAATAAGCAATAGGTTTACCTTCTTGACTCATAACAGCTCCTATTGTAGTACCACTAGCATCATAGTCTACTTGAAACACCTTATTAAAATTTGGAAGTGCTAAAACAGGCTATTCTATAACTTTCTGTTTCAATAGTTTAAAATTCTTATCTGCCCCATTAGTCCACTTGAACTCTTTTCTATCCCCTCTCATTGTTTCAGTCAAGGGTCCACAAATACTGCTAAAATTTATGATAAAATTTCTATAAAAGCTAGCCAAACCATTAAAAGATCTTACCTTCGTAGCACTCCTTGGATTAGGCCATTCAAGGATATCCTGTACTTTCTCTGGGTCCATTTTTAGACCTTCTGCTGAAACTACAAATCCCAAATACACTAACTCTTTCTTCACAAAACTGCACTTCTTCAAATTTATCAATAAATTCTCTTCTCTCAGCTTCTCAAACACCATACAAATATGCACCATATGGTCCTCCAATGTTTTACTAAAGATCAAAATATCATCTAGGTAAAAAATGACAAACTTACCCATAAACTCTTTCAGAACCTCATTCATGAGCCGCATGAAAGTTCTCGGTGCATTGGTTAGCCCAAAAGGCATGACTAACAACTCATATAGTCCTTCCTTTGTTTTGAAAGTAGTCTTCCATTCATCTCCTTCTCTTATCCGAATCTAATGATATCCACTCTTCAGATCTATCCTTGATAAATACATAGCTCCACTCAAACTGTCCATAATATCATCCATTTGTGGCAATGGAAACCTATACTTGATTGTGATCTTGTTTATTTCCTGGAGTCTATACACATCCTCCATTCTTCATTCTTCTTTGGTGCTAATATTGCTGGTACAGCACATGGACTTAGGCTCTCCCAAATCAACCCCTTCTATAATAACTCATGTACTTGTCTATTCAACTCATCACTTTCTGTTGGTATCATTCTATGTGCTGCCTTATTTGGAAAATTGGCTCCTAGAATCAGGTCCATCTGATGACTGATCTTCCTTATTGGTGGTAATCCATCAGGTACATTATCAGATACAATATCCTGAAACTCATTCAACAAATCTACAACTTCTACAGGTACATCTTCTACCTCCTCTTTACTAGATTTTGGAATTAAAGCAAAACACACATGCTCATGCCTCATACCATCTAGGAACTTTCTTCCAAAAACAAAAGTTATTCTTGCATTACCACATACCTTTTCTTTTGTGTCATTCAATGGCTTTAGCTTATGTCGCACTCCATCCTTTGTCAGGGAATAGGCATTCGCATGACCATCATGTACAGCACACCTGTCAAACTGCCATGGTCTACCAAACAATATATGACATGCATCCATAGATATGATATCACATAGTACCTCATCATTGTATCCACCAATCTTGAACTTCACTAGACATTGTCCATTGACCATGACCTTGTGGTCATCTTGCACCCAGGCAATCTGATATGGATGTGGGTGTTTCTATCTCTTGAGCTTTAACTTTTTCACCATCTCTTCTGGCACCAAATTGTCAGTGCTTCCACTATCAATAATCACATCACAACATTTACCCTCACACTTACATCTAGTGTGAAATAGGCTCCTCCTTTGCTCAGGTTCATTCTCACCACTCAATAGAACTCTTTTGTTAATCAGTGTTTCTCCTCTTTCAGCATCTTTAGAATGTGATGATCTAGCATCTTCATCAACATGTGAAACTCTATTCTAGCCTTCATTCTTCTTATCTTTCCTTCCTTGGCATTGAGGACATTCAAATACCCTATGACCTTCTTCTCCACAGTGAAAACATGTTCCTTGAAAGCCTCCTCTTCCTAATCTTTGTCCTCTTCCTCTTCCTCTCTGATCTCTATTATTTTGATCATCGAAATAATTGGAAGTGTTTCCTCTCTGATTTTGACTGCTACTAGCCTCATCCTTCTTTTTTAGATCTTCATTTCGGTCACCATATGACCATCCACCAGATCTTCCACCATGACCTCTTCTATTTTGTCTGCTCTCAAACTTCCTGTTCAGCTTTTCCTCTACTTTTAGGGAAAACCGGTATGCCTCTTCAATACTATTCATTTGAACCAAATTTATCTCTTCCTAAATGTTTGGTCTCAACCCATTAAGGTAACGGGCAACTTTCTCCTTATCAGCTTCCACATGGCTTGTTCTAATGAGGATTCGATAGAACTCCTCTGTATACTCCTAAATAGATCTTCCTGCTTGCTTCAAACTTTGCATTTTCTTCAATAGGTCAAGCTCATAATCAACAGGAATGAACTGTCACTTCAATTCATCCACCATCTGATCTCATCTTGTGATTTTATCCTTTCCTCTTCAATTTCACTCTAATTGGATCTCCTGCCACCAGATCTTCACATGACCCTTTAGTCTGGCCTTCACAAACTTGACTCGATCAAGATCCTCGACATCTTTATACTCAAAATATTCTTCTAATTCATTGATCCATTTGATCAACTCCTCTGGGTTAAGATTTCTTGAAAATGCAGGAACACCAATCTTAGGTCTTTTCCCAATCTTGGAAATGGCCCAAAAAAATCTTTCTTCCTCCTGGTTTAGAATTTCACCTTCTTCTTGATCAAAATTTCCTTCTCCATCAGCTTCATCCTCACTTTCATCTCTAGCATTAATATTCATTCCTTTGCGAATCTCTTCTTGCAATGCTCGCACTTGTCTCTAGAGTGCTCTAACCTTAGGTGTCACAACACCAGCTCTTCCACCATGTTCCCTTCATGGAGGCATTTTCACGCTGCTTGTTGAAACCCTAACCATGGTCCTAGTGTAAACTACCTCACAGTCGGTGATCTATCTACACACTCAAGAACTTCCACTCTGATACCACTTGATGAAGGGTGCTCCCATTAATACCACAAACACATAACAGTAACATAGAAACAACAACAATTTGCAAGAACAGAAAATGGGCTTCTTATTATCTCCACAAATGTGGAATTACAAATTTTAGAATTACAATATGCAAAGCCACATGGGCATTCCCTTTACAATATTCTATAGGACAGCCTCGAATCATTACCCATATCTCTTTAGAACTGCCCTAGACAACACTACGGGCCTTCTTTATATAGGCAATTTTCACCGCCCAAGAAGGTTCCAGAAATTTAGCCCTTAAGGCCGACTATACATAGAATTATTTTATTTTCACAATTTTTACAATAGGGTCAGCTCAAAAGAAATACAAAATATGTTTTTAGGTAGCCCAACTTCCGGAGGCCATAACTTTCTAACCGTAGCTCTGTTTATCTATTATAACCACTTTTCAGAAACACAAGGATGAGATCTACAGTGCTTGACTCATGCAAGCTCCAATCAGTCGAGGGGTCAATCACGATCTAGAGCCTCTAAGGCCTTCAAAATTGTCCTAAAAGATTTCATACCCAAAAACCTCAATAACTTCACCAATACAGATGATGTGGCAATGAAACTCAACTAGTAGGCTGATATGACTAAGATGAACCTCCAACTATAAAATCAGAACATTCTGAGATCATATGACCAACTTACTAAAAATAGTAAGTTTTCATAAATAGCAGCTCTGCACAAGATAGCCCTTATTGAAAAGCAAACAAAAATATTTTTGGGTGATGCAAGATTGCTCTTACACCTAGGATGCTCTGGCATCAGACACCCGGGGTAATTTGAGAAGTGAGCCCGTCACATCTCAGGTGTGAAGAGGAAAACTAAGACGGTTAACCTCCTCCCTTGTTAGCCATGATGAATCTTCAACAGGTTATCCTTTCCACTTGACCATATATTCTTCATATGTCTTGTTCCTTGTGCTTCTTCCAACACGACTATCCAGTATATCTTCAATCTCGTTGGTATTTAAACTAGTTGCTAGAATACTCCACTATGCTATCATGATCTCATCTTCAAAACCTTAATAACTTCACCAATATAGATGATGTGGCAATGAAGCTCAACTGGTAGGCTGATATGACTAAGATGAACGTCCAACTATGAAATCAAAACATTCCAAGATCATATGACCAACTTACTTAAAATAGTAAGTTTCCATAAATAGCAGCGCTACACAAGATAGCCCTTATTGAAAAGCAAACAAAAATATTTTTGGGTGATGCAAGATTGCTCTTACACCTAGGATGCTCCTACATCAATTAGACACTAATAGACAACATAACATAGGGATCAACAATCTCCCCCTTTCACATTAGTGGTGAAAACACTTTATCATGAATTTTACATTGTATAACCAAAATAGTACTTAGTACATTGAGTACGCCCCCTAATACTTTGACTCGGTCTTCAAAAATATTATACTATATATACATGACTCTTGACATACAATGAATATACATTTACATTATAAAATTGTATGCCATACCTTTCTATTATATATCTTTGTTGTATACATGAGTACATGACTCATTTCCTCCTTGTACCATGACATATCTACTATTTCCCTATTTTTTTGTCACTTGAAGTTTTTGGGGTGTAGGATTTAGAAAATACTTGTCCAAAAATGGTTTGTGGAGCTTCATAATCATTTCTAAGGCATTATCCCATCCAGATCTCACAAACTCCAAAACTTGTATCTTGATCTCTAGCTAGGCAACTAGATTAACCAAACTCTTGGCAATAGAGAGATGAGGATAGTTTCCCACTTTGGAATCATTATAACTTCATCTAGTGTGACCTTTGTGCCAGGAGACTTTTCCTTTTTCTTATGCACTTTCTTCTTTGGTGTACTACCACTCGGCAGTTTTACTAAGGCTTGGATAGCCTCTTTCTCCGTAGGCTCTAGATGCTCCTTAGTTATTTTCTCCTCAATATTCTTTTCTTCCTCAACATAAGGTCCTGAAATTACTGTTGCAAACTTATCTTCTTGTTCTTTTAATCTCTCCTCTCCTTTTGATTTATTGTCTTCCTCGACAGGTGCATTATCTAGTATTATTGTCATCTTGTCCTATTCCTCAATACTTGAACTTTGTGTGAGTTTTTGTTCAACTATGACCATGTGCAAGATTTTAGGTTCAATGTCCACAATTGATGTACCCTCAATCCTTGTATAATCATGTACCTAGATGAGAACAGGATTGGTACTCGATAGTAAGGGATCTGAGGCTGCCTCGGCAAGAATTTGGCTTTTTATTTCTTTCTCGGTCAAGGAATTAATGTTTCCTTGTGTATCCTCAAGGATATCCTCAATAGTGATCACATCTTGTGATTCACTCACTTCTACCTTCTTCCTTTCCTCTTCCTCAAGATTCTATAGCTCATATATATCTTCTTTATTATCTAGTTAAGCTTGTCTAGATGTACCTTCACCTTGTTGTGCACTCTTATCAACCATTAACCCAAAAATGATCTTCCACACCCATTTACTCTTTATGAAAACTTCATCAAAATTATGTTTCAAAATGGAATAAGCCCTTAGCTTAGGTATAAACCTATTTTTGTTGTTCCACCATGAATTTTCCAATTTTTTTGGATGTTATTTTAGGTATGATCTGAGCAAGATTTCCTTCTCTTATGTACCTCTCGGTCATAATAGCATACTGCCATTTTTGGTCAATTTTTCTAAATAATTCATTAGGGATTAGATTCCATATTTGCAAATGTGTCATCTTGAATATGCATAGCATCTCTAACATAGCTTCTTCAATATTTTCTTTATCATCTTTACTTAATCTTTCAAATTTTATAAGCTTGAATCCTTCTAATCCTGTTGTGCTTTTGATATTTTAGAAAATTTCATCCACACTATTTGGATGTCTATGTGATGCCACCTTCATTTTTCTATTATCATTTGTGTCAGTCATTTCTTCTTTATCATCCTTCTGTAATACTAGCTTTCTTCTCAACTTCTTCTTGGGATCACTCAGCACAACTCTAGTTTGCATTTGTTTCCTTTTTCATGAGCCTTCCCCATCAGTATTATTTGCTAGTGTTTTCCTTTGGGGCTCGGCAGCTGTGGAAGTTGAAGCTTCCCTAGTTCTTTCTCTAAGTTTTGCAGGAGGAGTAGGATTTTTTTTATGTATCTTCCTTTTACTGGGCTTGGCAACCATTACTTTCTTTCCCTTCTTATGAGTTTCTACATCCTCCTCTTCACTTCCTTCAGATTCACTAGACTGGTCTTCTTCCAGACCTTGTGTAATTTCAAGAGGTGCATTCTCCTCTTCTCCTTCTCCTAGCATTTTCTCAAGATTTTTGACTATTTTCTTTCTTTTCCTCTCTAGGGTTGTAGACTTTAACCCCATAGTAATCTTGGATTTAGCTTCTTCATAATTTCCAAAAGGCTTTTCTTTTCTATCAATCTCTTCTATTATTGTTGTTGATGTCTCATCTATATTGATCTCATAGGGCAATGGCCTTCGCCATGCTACCCTAGGCATAACAGATTAAACATAGGTATGGTCGGTATCCACTAGAAAACATATATCATTGTAGTGTTTTTTCTACTAGGGATACAGGAATTATACTTCTCTTCCTCATCTTCTTCTTAAATTCAACATAGAAACTCTCCATCACACTATCAAAATTATCACCTAACTATTGAATAAACTCATTAACTTGATGAGTTACCAGTTGGTCCTTACTCCATACTACATCTCCTATAGTAGGAAAACTATTTTGTGCATAAAAGAATAGACAAACTATCAAGGAACCAAACTTATACATTGAAATTTTAGCCTTCTTGATTGATGTTAGGTTCTCGGCAAGTTGAGTCAACTACAGCTAAGTAAGATCATAAGTATGATCTTTCCTCACCATCTTCCACGCCTGATCTACTACAATGTAGGGAACACTACCCATCCTGCTTGACTAATAAAACTTGTGAGCTATAACCCTTACCGCAAAATCTATCTCAAGATATGTGATCCTAGAGATTTTCATTCCCCTCTTGTTCCATATTGCTGATATGTTAGCCTGGAATACTTCTTTGCTTTGGCATCTCATTGTCTTCTTCCTAGTAAGAATAGGATAATTGGTGACTTGGTGAATCATATCTTTGATTATCTTCATTGGCCCATTCTCCAACCACAATTACATGTTGTGTACTCTAGTCAAAATGATCTTAATCTAATCTACTTTGAAGTTGTGAGGGAAATCTAGGGCACACACTAACCCTTTCTCGGCAACGTGTTGATGCTCCGCCTTCAACACTTTGATGAAGTACAACTGATTTGAATACATTATATGACTTGAAGATCTATGATTTAAGATTACTGAGTTGTTGATTAGATTTGTAAGATGATTAAATCAATAATATGTTGTCATTGATGTCAACTAGTTTTGATAGTACTTATCTTGTAAGTTACTATACCCAAACATCTGTAGAAGAAGAAGAAAAGAGATGAAGAATAGATATATCGACATGAGGAAGATGGAGATGATAGATAAGGATAAGGAATACATTAGGTAACTTATGGATGAGTCTATGACCTTATGTTATTGACTTGATTATGTTGCATTCATCTATGATGAAAGATAGAGAAAAATGCACAAAGCAGTGTTGTCAATTAAAGAACCATTTTAGTATACACCGACGCAGTGTAGTGTATACCGAGCATAGTATAAACTAAGCTTGTGTTCACCGATGCATTTCTTTGTTAACCGAGCAGAAGAAAAGAACTAAATGACTAGTTTAACTGATGGAAGTTGATGATCTGTAAAGTACCTCGAAATCAGAGATCAAGATAATGTTTGTTACAAAGATCGACAACTAACATAATTCAAAGAAGATCTAAGGGATTGAAACAAAATGTGTTACTGACACATCAACTAAGGAAGGTTTAAGAGGAAAAATCAACAAAGGAGATTAAGCGGCAAAATCTGATGGATGGAATTAAAATGGTTTACTTGTCTATTTAAGAGACTAGGCTTTCATGATGAAACTAATGCCAGAAGAAGGAGACTACAGAGATATCATATGAACAAGCTTCATGCATGCCTGATCAAACTAGTTAAAGAGAACCAAACTGTAGAGTTTACCAAGTGTCAGAAAGCTATTACCGAGTGACAATAAGTTACTAAATATTGATTGAAATAGAATTGATATATTGATCAGAGGATTTCAATGAGCTTAACATAGATCTGATAATCTGCAATTGAAGTTATGTTGTAATTAGATCAACTGTTGTTACATTTTAACCATTATAAATAGATAAATCTCTTAACATAGTGGACTAGAAAGTCTTGTAATGTCATTCATAGAGTGTACATTTGTTATCCTATCAACCCCATAGTGAATTCTATTTGGATGATAACGGTTGGTCTAAAATCCTCTAACAAGGTCACACCTCACAGTGTGTTTGTAACCTTTAACAGGGTTGGCTCTTCACTGACCTCACTTCAGAAGAGTGAATAATTTTTGGGTTGCCGATCCCAGGTGGTTTTTCCCTTCATAGGGTTTCCATGTTAAATCTCTTGTGTTATGTGTTGATTGTGATGATTGTTTTTGTCATACTCTACATGTTTTAGATTGGATTTGATTGGTAATCACTATATGTTATTAGCTAGTAATCGGTGAAAGCACAGACAGAATACTATTTTATTTTACCGAGCTGCAGAAGTTTTAGTAAATTGTTTTTTGATATACATTTTGTGATTAGGACTGTGGATAACCGATTCACCCCCCTCTCAGTTATTCTAATAATTGGTGTCAAAGCATCAATTGCTTGGAACAGAGTTTTAAGGACTTCAGCACAAAGATCTCAAAATTTATAAGAGGGAAGTGCCAAAGCTAAAAAAAGACAACTTCATAGTATGGCAAAGCCGAATGAAGCTACATGTATCTGGAATTGGTAATTCTGCCCTTACACTAATGGAGAATGGCTACATTGCACCGCCCACTGGTCCCTTGACCCTTGATCAACTAAGAGATAGGCATGAACATAATGTTACTATGATGGAGATTGATGCTGCCTATATCAATGCCAAATTTAAAGATATTAAAAATTGCACTACTGCTAAAGATATGTGGGATAAACTTGCTCAAGTTTATAGTGGTGATGTGAATGTCAAAAGAGCCAGAGCTAAAAGGTTAAGGGGAAGATTCAATGATATGAAGATGAAGGAAGGAGAAAATATTGTGTAGTACATAAATAGACTAAAAGAGGTAGTACATGCTATTAGAGCATCTAATGATGTTATTGATGAAGAGACAGTGGTAAGAAAAGTTCTCAGAACCTTATTGCTAGTTTATGCAATTAGAATATCTATAATTCATGAAACTAGGTCTGCATATGGTAACAACCTTACTCTTGACAATTTGATTGGTAAGCTTACAACCTTTGAACTGAATAACTTTGATAATAGTGTTGTACCATCTATTGAATCTTCTTTTATGTCTTCTCTGAACATTGGTAAGTCTAGTAGAAGAAATAAGAATAATGATAGTGATAGCAATACTGATAATGAGCTTGATGAACTTGAAGCTCTTATGGCCAGAAGGTTACCTAAAGGTAAAGGAAGGTATAGAGGTAAACTACCTTTAGCATGCTTTAACTGTAAAGAGTTTTTTCATATTGCTGCTAGATGTCCACACAAGAAAGATGATGACAGAAACAAAGACCGATCTGGTGAAGGAATCTATGGGAGAAGAGGCAGCAGAAGTTACCGACACTACAATAGAGACAATCAAGACAATAATGACAAAGGCAAGAAGGTGTGCTACATTGCAGAAGAAGATGTCACTGCTACCGACATTGATGAAGATGTGGAGGTAGTATTTATTGCAATGAAGGATGACTCAGAGGAAGATGAAAGCTATGTAGAGATAACACTTATATCTAAGGTTAATAAAAATGATACATGGATCATAAATAGTGGTTGTACACATCACATGACTAGTGATGAAGAGAAATTTGATCATCTTGAAGAACACAATGGAGGATCTGTTAGAATGGGTAATGATGCACCTTGTATAGTTAGAGGAAAAGGATCCCTGATGATAAATGATAAAATTAGATGTGACAATGCCTATTAGTTAAAAGGTCTAAACTATAATTTGCTAAGTGTGGCACAGCTGAACAATTCAGGCCACCGAGTTGCTTTTAAGAGCAAGAAAGTGAAGATATATGATGATGGAGGAAGACTTATTGGAACTGGAACACAATCGAGAGGTAATTTGTTTTATCTTGATAATGATCAATCTTCTTGTTTAATGATGAAAGATGAACATGCATGGTTGTGGCATAAGAGGTTATGTCATGTGAATTTTGATAGCATGATTAAGATCAGTAAAAAGAAAAAGGTTAGAGGTCTACCTAACTTATCTAAGCCTAATCATGTTATGTGTCATGAATGTTAGAAAGGTAAAATGACAAAATCTAGTTTCAAAAGCAAAGATTATTCAACAAAGAAATTACTTGAGTTAGTGCATACTGACCTATGTGGTCCTATGAGAACTAAAAGTTACTATGGAGACAAATATTTTATTCTTTTTGTTGATGATTATACTAGATTAATGATATTCATGTTCTTGAAAGAAAAATCAGAGGCATTTAAGATGTTCAAGTGGTATAAAGCAATAGTTGAGAAAGAGACTGGTAAAGAATTAAAATGCTTAAGATCTGACCGAGGTGGTGAATTTATTTCTAATGAATTTACTAACTTTTGTAATGAGCATGGTATTAAAAGATAGGTCTCTACACCGAGGACAACACAACAAAATGGAATAGCGCTAAAAGAAGGAATAGGTCAATAGTTGACTATGCAAGGACACTGATGTTACAAAAGAATGTTGCTCATACATACTTGAGAGAAGTAGTCAGCACAGCTATTTATGTTTTGAACTAAGTGCAACTGAAGAAGGACACTAATAAGACACCCTATGAGTTATGGTTTGGTCATAAACCCACTGTAAGTTATTTTAGATTTTTTGGAAGTAAATGCTTTATTCTGAAAGATGAAAGAAATGGGAAGTTTGACTCAAAAGGTGATGAAGGGATATTTCTGGGATATTCCACTAAAAGTAAAGCATACAAGTGTCTTAACAAAGTAACTAATAAAATGATTGAAAGTACTAATGTTCGTGTTGATGAGTTTGATGATAAGAATGCAGAGGAAAGCACAAAGGAACTGGAAGACTACGATAGATTCAGTTACATTGAACAACTAGAGTACCTACCAACATCATAGATAGTGACAACTGGTCAACAGGAAAATAAAACTGAGGAATAGGAAAAAAAAACCGACAAGAAGGAAGCACCTACCAAGAAAGAAAATAAACCTGCACAAGATGAACAAGAAAGAAGAGATCAGATACTGGCAAGATTTGTCATAAGACATCATCCTGAGACACAAATCATTGGAGAAAGACAAGCTGGCATGCAAACAAGAAGTAAATCAAGACAAGGTACATGTCTAGTTTGTGAATATGAACCAAAGAATGTAAAAGTTGCATTAGAAAATGATGAATGGGTTAATGCAATGAAAGAGGAAATAGAAAAGATAGAGAAGAACAAAACTTGGAGTTTAGTACCTAGACCTAAGGACAATAATGTTATCGATACTAAGTGGATATTTAGAAACAAGCTTAATGAGAATGGAGAGGTAACAAGGAAAAAAGCTAAGTTAGTATGCAAGGGATATGCACAGGAGGAAGGAATAGATTATGGTGAGAATTTTGCACATGTTGCTAGATTAGGCGTCAGAATGTTACTTGCATATGTTGCACACAAAAAGTTCAAAGTTTACCAAATGGATGTTAAATCTTCTTTTCTGAATGGGATACTTGAAGAAGAAGTCTACATAGAACAACCTGAAGGGTTCGTTGATCCATAAAACAAAGATATGGTATGTAGATTACATAAAGCTATATATGGTTTAAAGCAAGCATCGAGAGCCTAGTAGGAGAGGCTGCATAACAATTTGTTGAGTATTGGATTTGTTAAAACAAGTGAGAATAGTAATCTATACATGAAAGGAAATTCTAATGATACTATCTTGATTGCTGAGATATTTGTGGATGACATAATATTTGGAGGACAATATCATATATGTAAGTCATTTGCTGATGAAATGAAAATTGAATTTGAAATGTCTATTTTTGGAGAGATTAAGTTCTTTCTAGGCTTACAAGTGATTCAGCAGAATGATGGTATAGTCATCACACAATCTAAATATATAAAGGAAGTATTGAAGACATTTGGCATGGAAGATGCTAAACATGTGGGAACACCGATGGCTACTGGATGTAAACTGACTAAAGAAGATGGAACTACTAAGGTAAACCAGACACTATACCAATCCATGATTGGTAAGTTAATGTATGTAGTTCATAGTAGACCTGATATAGCACATGTTGTTGGAATAGTTGCTAGATTTTTTGCAAACCCTAGAGAGTCACACATGGTTGCTATAGAGAGAATCTTAAGATACCTAAAGAAAACTAAAGATTATGAACTATGGTATCCTAAGAAAGGAAAGTTTGAACTGAAGGTATACACTGATGCTGATTGGGCTAGAAATGTGGTTGATAGAAAGAGTACAACAGGAGGAGCATTCTTCTTTGGTGAAAGACTTGTTACATGGACAAGTAAGAAACAGGCTTGCATTTCCCAATCTACAGTTGAAGCAGAGTATGTTTTTGTTGCTACTAACTATTCAAATATTGCATATATCAAGCAAGTGTTAGAAGGTATGAATGAGGTAATCACAGAGCCGGTGATTATATATTGTGATAACACTAGTGCTATTAATATTTCAAAGAATACGGTGATGCATTCTAAAACAAAGCATATATCTATTAAGTATCACTACTTAAGGGAACAAGTACAAGAGAAGCAAGTGAAGCTAGAATTTGTTACATCAAAAGAACAACTTGCTGACATATTTACAAAGCCTCTACCGAAGGATACATATGAATACTTGAGGACTAGACTTGGGGTCCATCCCCTGTCTACCAGTCACTAAGGTGATCTAGAGGTTGCATCAGCCTAATCTTATTAGAAGATCATACATGTTGATGTAGCAGAGTTCACACTTTGGACTTCTATCTAAGGTTGTGAAAGGTTGAAGTACTGGAACAGATTTGCATAACAGTATACCGAGATATAGAGAATGCATCAGACAACAGAGAGTTACATGGCTACTACAGAGCTGTATGTTTTATTGTTCTTTGGCATTGCTATCAAAGGGAGAGAGATTAGTATGAATAATATGAAGCCAAAGACAAAGGGAGAGAGATACAAAAAAGGGAGAGCATTACAGATCAGTTACTAAGAACAGAAGAAAACCTGCGAGCTGAAAAGATCATATCTGCATAATTTAGTCTGCACTTGCAAATGCTTTTATGTAACGTAGTGATTAAACATATTAAGCTAGGGAGATCTTGTACCATTACAACATTTGTTGACAGAGTTGTAGAATACATTTTTGGTATGTGTATGGCATATTTCATATTGCTTGTGTTGCCATCAATGCCAAAGGGAGAGATTGATGAACTACAACTGATTTGAATACATTGTATGACTTGAAGATCTGTGATTTAAGATCACTGAGTTGTTGATTAGATATGTAAGATGATTAAATTAGTAATATATTGTCATTGATGTCAACTAGTTTTGACAGTACTTATCTTGTAAGTTACTATACCCAAACATTTGTAGAAGAAGAAGAAAAGAGATGAAGAACAGATATATCTACATGAGGAAGATGGAGATGATAGATAAGGATAAAGAATACATTGGGTAACTTATGGATGATTCTATGACCTTATGTTATTGACTTGATTATGTTGCATTCATCTATGATGAAGGATAGAGAAAAATGCACAAAGCAGTGTTGTCGGTTAAAGAACCATTTCAGTATACACTGATGCAGTGTAGTGTATACCGAGCATAGTATAAACTGACCTTGTATTCACTTATGCATTTCTTTGTTAACCTAGCAGAAGAAAAGAACTAAATGACTAGTTTAGCCAATGGAAGTTGATGAGTTGTAAAGTACCTCAAAATCAGAGATGAAGATAATGTTTGTTACAAAGATCGACAGCTAACATAATTGAAGAAGATCTAAGGGATTGAAACAAATTGTGTTACTTACACATCAAATGAGGAAAGTTTAAGTGGCAAAATCAACAAAGGAGATTAAGCGGAAAAATTTGATGGATGGAATTAAAACAGTTTACTTGTCTATTTAAGAGACTAGGATTTCATGATGAAACTAATGCTGGAAGAAGGAAACTATAGAGATATCATGTGAACAAGCTTCATGCATGCCTGATCAGACTGGTTAAGGAGAACCGAACTGCAAAGATTATCGAGTGTCAAAAAGCTATTACCGAGAGACAGTAAGTTACTGAATATTGATTGAAACAGAATTGATATATTGATCAGAGGATTTCAATGAGCTTAACATAGGTCTGATAATCTGCAATTAAATTTTTGTTGTAATCAGATCAACTATTGTTACATTTTAACCATTGTAAATGAATAAATCTCTTAACAGAGTAGACTAGAAAGTCTTATAATGTCATTCATAGAGTGTACATTTGTTATCCTGTCAACCCCATAGTGAATGTTGATTGAATGATAACAGTTGGTCTAAAATCCTCTAACAAGATCACACCTCATAGTGTGTTTGTAACCTTTAACAAGGTTGGGTCTTTGCCGACCTCACTTTAGAAGAGTGAACACTTTTTGGGTTGTCGGTCCTAGGTGGTTTTTCCCTTCACAGGGTTTCCACATTAAATCTCTTGTGTTATGTGTTGATTGTGATAATTGTTTGTTGTCATACTTTACATGTTGCATATTGGATTTGATCGGTAATCACTATATGTTATTAACTCATAATCAGTAAAAGCACAGACAGAATACTATTTTATTTTACCGAGCTGCAAAAGTTTTAGTAAATTGTTTTTGGATATACATTTTGTGATTGGGACTGTGGATAACTGATTCACCCCCCCTCTCAGTTATTCTAACACACTTTTTTATCACACAACCTATTATAAGCTTCCCTCAATTCATAATCACCAATCTCTCCAATATTACACATGTAGTATGCATGCACATCATGTATCATTGAGATCTTTAGTGGAATCGATGACAGGGCTCCTGAGAGATCTCCCTTTACCACACTTTCTGGTACAGCTTGGAACTCAGTGGTTTATAGGCATCACTCCTTACTAATTGAATATTTATAACTTATTTCCCTTGCTTCCTTACTGTTGCAAATGAGGTGGATGCCATTTCTCCTATTTAGGGTTTAAAAGATGAATTCAAGTAGCTTGGTAATACATTGTTTCAACAGTCCTTCACAATGTTTTCCGACGGCACGCTGTAATAATCTTCACAAACTTGACTTAGCACAAATATTTCTTCTTAATCGCCTTGAATCGCTCTACAAATTCTCAAATTGCTGGGTGAAATGAGAATGAATAGTAATATTTTACTTTATGGACTCAAACGGTTAGATTAGGTCTTGATTGAATGCTCTATACACTTTGTAGGTGAAATATAGTTGTCTCATCCTTCACATGACAACTCGATTACCACATACTCATACTCGATTGAAGCCACGACTAGATCAATACTAACATTATCATTTCAGCTTGGTAGATATAACATCTTGGTTATTATAGGATCTTGGCACATACTGAGTGACTCAGTCACTATAGACATAAATATTGATGCTTGACATCAATTATGCAATTTGACTCTTTTCTCAAATCTATCCTAATTTGACTCTTTAACACATCAAATGTTAGGAACTTGTGTAAAATATAAAATTTGAAAGTTAAGTTCCTTACATACCTTTTTTCTTAGATAGAAGTAGTGTGGTCACGTGATCTATTGGATTGGGTGACCTCACGTTTAGTGGATCCACTACTACTCTCTTTATCTTTCTTTCTCCATGTCTTATTCATTTGGTTCCTTATCTGTTCAACAGTCTCTTCATTTTTGAATTGTTCATCACTCGGTGCTTGTGCTCTGCAGTCTCTTTTTATGTGACCAATCTTGTGGCATTTCTAACATACCAGACTTCCACTCATCCAACTTTTGGATTTACCTCTAAAATATGTCTTTACATAGTTTGCTCCAATATGACTATATTCTCCATAATAATGACAACTATACATACCATGTATTGTAATCCCAATTGAATGTGTTACCTTTCCTAGGTGCATTACTCTGCGTATTGGATGTCCACTTTGGTTTTGCATTGGATCTGCATTCTTGTGTTCTATGACCATATTTCTGACACTTCTAACAATGTCCTTGAAATCTAGGTGCAGTAGGTGTACTACTAACCTTTGACCTGCATTCATGTGCCTGATATCCATGCTTCTTACAGTTAAAACAATTTCCATTGAATTTGGGTTTAGGATTGGACTTACCATTCTTTCTTCTGTAGATGTTTGTTGTGTGTCCTAGCTTCCCACAATGATGACATGTAGGTTTGTTGTTCTTTGACTTTGCATTCCTCTGTTCTCCATTTTTTGATGATTATCCTTCTTCAATGGATGATAGGTTCTCATCATGTCCAAGTCTAGACGTGTCACTGGATCTTCTTGGTGACCTCAATAGTTCTTCAAAGTATTTCACAGCTTCATTGGGCTTGTTCATCATTTTGTTAAGTTTCTTTTTAGATCTCAATTCATTCTTTATTTGACTATTCTCTGATCTCATATTTGTGATTTTCATGCCTTTCATGTCCAACTCTTGATTTGCAAGTAACAATTGGTTTACCATGTCCAATTGATTATTTGTTATATTATGCGTATCAAATGTCCTTTCATCAGGTCTTATAGCCATTTTTCTCTTGTCTTCTTCTACCATTGTCTTCTCTTCATCTTTTGTTTTCTATTTTATTACTTCACATAGTCTTACTGATTGAATTTCATGTTCTCTCTTCAGAATTTTGACTTCTTCATTCAGTGTTTTGTTTCTTTCTAACAGATCTTCTATAGTTTCATCACTTTCATTGGAGTTTCCATTATCAAATAGACCTTTAGTATCCTCTTCTTGATATTGTGTGTCATTCAGTTGAATTTCCAACTCTTTCCTTCTGCTCAAGGATTTCTTCAGTTCTCCTCTAGATGCTTCAAGTTGGTGCAATGCAAGCTAGATGTCAATCTTCTAATTTTATATTATCTTTCCCAACTTATAAACCTCCATATCCAAGACCTTAACTCTCAATTGTTTATACTTCCTCTAAGAGAACAAAGCTTTGATACCAATTATTGGAAATCTAAGATGGGAAAGTGAGATACTGAGACGGGGGGGTGAATCAGTTATCCACAATACTTCTATACTTTGAAACTAATTCCACATGCATGCCATAAACATAAATTTCAATACTAAAATGAATATAACATTATAAACTCATCCATAAAATTAAACACATAACACAAAATTTTGGTAACCCAGAAACCCTTGAAAGGTAAAACTAGGGTGGGGATGACACCCACAAATCTTTACTACTACAGTATTAAAGTGTACCTATTAGGGCTAAAAATTTTGATCACTTCAGATGATCTACCCTATGAGAGGTCTTCCCTATTAAGAGCTTACAGACTTATGCAATCTACCTTGATTAAAGGATTTAAAACTTACAACTAAGTAAGCACTTGATTAAGATATTTATAAAGGCACGTTAGGTCCACTCTGTTAAGATATTTACCTTGATTCACCTGCTAAAATGTATCAGTACCTAATCCTTTGGTTTGCACTATAAATTTTGATTATAGATCATCTATTTACAATACTTTTCTGATCTCCAAAATCAAATGTAACTCTGATATGTCCTTGGCACTTCTCTACTCAGTCACTCTACCTGACTTTGCATCTAACAATCAAAACATTGCTCTGCTCTGCATACAAGACTAAGAGATCTTCTTGTTTCTTTTTTTTTTAGGATTTTGATATCACCTTATATAAACATCTGATCAAGCTTCTAGATCAAGATCAATGATCTAGATTCATCACTTATGCCGCTTAAGAATTCCCTTTTTTCTAATAGGTTACATGGCTTGCATAAGGATTAATGATAAGAAATATAACTTGTCTAATCAACTCCTTGATGATCTCAACGATCATTAAATCTCACACAGAAGTTGGCCAAAATGGTTTACCTTAGTGTTTGTTCCATTACAAACACATATGTCAAAATTGGCTTGCTCAGCATATGAAGTCTCTAATGCTTGGTGAAAACTATTCTCCATATATTGGTGCTCAGCACTAACTCTTCTATACAACTTGGCATAAATTGCTTGGTAACTATTGAAGTACTCAGCAGCCTCTGACTTGCTCGGTAGTAACTACTGCTTGGTAACTATACAAGTCTATACATGACTTGATCTTAATAAGATGGCTCGATCGCAGTGATGACCGACCAACAATGCCTTGAAAATGACTAAGTGTTAGACACTAATAGACAACATAATATAGGGATCAACTATATACATGTATTAAAAATAGAGATATTAAAGTTATCAATAATTTAGAATAGCGATTTTCTCTATAGGGAGGATTATGTGAATATTACTAGATGAAGTTTTTATTTTATGTTGTCTTAACCCTCCAAACAATTCTATATTTCTCACAAAATTCATGATAGTTAATACAAATATGTAATATATTAAGTGTCTCAATTGTAGTGGTTGAGGTGTTGTTAATTTTTGTGTTCATTTATTTTATTTGGAGCTATTATTTTCCCCCCCTCTTTTCCATTTACACTGAGGTGATCTTGATCTAAGAAATCACATGTACAAACCTTGATTCTCCTCATCATCAAATGTCTAATTCCAAAGGAGCATATCTGTATGTTTTTAAAGAACCTATGTTTGTGTAATGGTGAATTAATTAGTGAACCTGATAAGAGGTAGAATATTATCAAAATAATTTCTATTTTGTCTTATATAATCCTTTCTAGTTGTATACAACCATATTTAATAATTATTATAAAATTGAAAGGGACTAAATTGGAAGTGACAAACGAAAACATTAGAGAAAAATGCAAACATGAAGAAAGGTAGCGAGCACCAAATTTTACACTAGGAAATTTATATAGTATCCATTCCTATAAAGTGTCATTAACAATTTATAATATTATTTGAAATCAAACTATAAATAGTAAATGTTAAGGACAATTGTTATGCTTGAAAAAGTAAGTTGGCCAAATGGTAGTAGTTGATATGATCCAATAAGATTGCATCCTAATCTAATTTGATAAAAGATGTAATGAGTTTTCTCAAAGACTTTAAAACATCAATCCATGGTAGATAAGAGGGAAGTGGTGTGCACAATGTTACAAGAAGCATACAATGTGTTTGATTAAGGTAAAAATAGGTTTTGAAGGGACCTCGAAACCCATTACAATGCTAGGATGAAAGGTAAATCTATTGAAGTTCCATCAATACAACAGTCCAGCCAAAGCATAGGACCGGACACCACAAGAGAACACTTAAGATATTACATTGCAGGCACCCAAGACAAAATAGTTCAGCCAGAAAGAGGGGGGAAACAAAGACCATAGGGAAGCCATAGAAAGGCCTAAATCTCCTTTTTATGGGATCAAAGGATCATGTCAAATGATGAGGAGGATTTATTTGAGTTTTTCCCTTTGACGGTAATCTAGCCATCTTCAAATTTTGCTGCCTTCATCTGCCAGCAAACCGAATCCAGAGAAACAACCCCCAGCAAAAAATCTGAAAAGCTTCCAGCAAGAGGGACAGAGATACCATTACCAACAACATAAATCATACCAGAAAATGTAGAAGAAAAATCAAAATTAGGAACAGGGCATGTTGGGCTTCCAATAAGAGAAATGATAGCACTAGAATCCACACCAATAGGACTAGTAAGAACAAGGTCCACTGGTCCACCAGCAGAGCTGGCAGGAACCAGTGAACCACCAACAGAAGAAGAGACAAATCCTTGCAAAGGTGAGCTGGCAGGAAAAGAAACCAACAAAGGGCTAGAAGAGTTCCCAGTGAGGGGAGCAGAAGTACAAATATCCTCAACAACAAACACCCCAGCAGGGCAGGCAAGAGAACCTCCCACAAAGGTACCAGTAGTAGACCTTGGAGCCTTCAACAAAATTGAGCTATTTTCTTCAAGAGAAGACATCTGTGAAACAAAGACATTTTCTGAGTCCTTCAAAGACTCAAGAGAGCTTTTAAGGACAGTATAATGTTTGGTAGAGGCCTCCTTCCACCAAGTATCAGAGATTGTCTTCCCTTTGAAGATAGAACAACATTTTGAAGTATGATGACCTATTTTAAAGCATTTTTTGCACCTAAAGGGGATGCCCTTGTAATTCTAGTTGTTGCATCCAACAACCTTTAGATGACTCTATTTTTATTTTAGCAGGAAGACCCTGTGAAATATCAATAACTACCAGGATGCGGGAAAAGGTAGAGTGAAACATATTGGAAGTATTATCATCAATGATCAGAAACTCCCCAAGAGCCTCCCCTACCTCCTCTAGGATAGCACCTTGCCAGAGATGAAGAGGAAGATTGTGAAGCCTCACCCAGATAGGCATGTTATTAAAAACTTTAGAAGAGGGATTAAAATCTGGATGCCATGGTTTTAACATAAGCAGGAATTTATCCTCCTCCCAGCTAAAGAAATTTTCACATTAAATTTTCATTTGATCCTTATAACTATCAAATTTAGCTACAAAAAAACCTTTAGCTAAAGGGATGATATGAATATTATCTGAGAGGATTGGTTCACATTTATGGGAGATCCAATCATGAAGTTGGGAAAGAGTCAGTCAGAACCCCCAGAAATGGCAAATCAGGGCTAGGCCCTTAACAATATCAGAGCAACTATTAAATACTAATGTTTAATAAAATATGGTGCATTATATGAAATATTTCATGTTAATCTAGATGGAAAAAAAGGGAATTTATAATGACCTCTGATAAAGCTAAGAAGTACATAACTAAAATCAAAAAATATATAAATCTCATGTAAATGATCATTCAATAATTTAGTATCAAGCATAAACTATATGGGATCACTTTGAAAAAAATTATAATAAAATAAAAGAAACAATCATTTTAAAAGTGTTGATATTTTGAATTGAGGACCATGATGATAATAGTTTTATGTTGAAACATGTGTAATTAAAGAAATTTATTGAAGATCGTGTGTTTGAGGAGAATTGTTAAATGGAAAAGAATAATTTATAAGGAAAAGGAAGAAGAAAAGTAATTTATGAGATTGCACTAAGAAAGGTTGAAACTTGAGCTATATCTATAGGGAAGCACAATGGGCCAACAAGCCAATCAAGGATGTGGAGTAGGAAAAGTAGTAGAAGTGTGAAGAGTAAGTAGCATTGTAATTATATATAGAAAGGGTTATCATTAGGTCATTGTTAAAGAAGTAGAATAATTTTGACAGAATTAAAGTGAATGGAAGAAAATTAAAAAAATCATCATGTTTTATGAGTTTTATGGTTTATAATTTGAGATCATCCCTAATAGTGATAATGGACCAAGATGTAGTTGATGGTGAAAATGCTAATGTGGTCTTTAATACCAACACTATCAATAGTAGTTCCACCTTCAACAACTTAATTTTAAGCATAGTTAGTTCCTAAGGATTCATACTTTCATCTTTTACACTCTAAAACACAATAAATCTATCCACCCCATACTCTTTTGAACCAAAAAGATAATAATGAAGGATAATAGTTTATTTAAAGACATGATAAGATGGTATCATGTCATACTATTGGCTATAACTAAAATAAAAAGGTTGTGACTGTGGTGGCTCCCGTTAGGGTTCCAATCGTGGTCCCTGTGTAGTTGTCTACAGTCGACATGTCGACTACTCATACTACTGCTCCTTTGTCTGCCAATGTGACACCCATTGGGGCTTCTACGACAGTCTTGGCTTAGTTGCCAGCTATTACTCAGAAGGTCGTTGAAGCTCCTATTCATTCTACTTCGAAGGGCATTCCTCATTATGCCTTTCCTGTCAGCAACCATATCTCGATTAGGTTGAATGAGGACATTCTCACTGAGATCGATGTGGTAGCCTCTATTTTTTCTGAGCATGGGCTGATTTGCATATTCAAGGGTTTCTCGCCCTCTCTTGCTTCTCTCCATTCTTGGATTTCAAAATTTTGGGAACCTCTTGTGTGTGTGAATTTTGTACCTAGTTGTAGACACGACACTTCAATAAAACATTAGAGGTTAGCCAAAATCAAAATCTTGCAAATAATTGAAACTAAGCTAACCAAGTGATTTACTACCTTCTAGTAGGTGCAAGTATGATGTTCTTAGAGTGAAATCGAGATCAGTGACAATGCAACACCTGAACGAAGGATTTGAATGCAAAATATGAAAAACTATATGAATGCAGATTAATCTATATTTTTGTATTTTCTATGCAATAATATGAGAAACTATATGAATCTAAGTTGTATGAATGAAATTGAATGCAGATTTAATTTAAGAATGCTATGAATGAAAATGAAAATCTATGATATGAAACTATGCAAAAACTATGATCAACTATGAAAGATCTCACAAATCGCCTGTCACAAGTGCTTGATCCTTCAATCGCCAATTTGCCAAAGTAATTGTGCAAATTTCAGTGTTGATAATTATGAAGAGATGAGCCTTGATTTTATAGAAATCTAGGGCTTTGAGGATACAAGAGAAAAGCCATAAATCACTCTTGATAAACTCATGTTGATTTTTGAGTTATCAAGAAATCAGAGATAATTAACTCACAAAAATCATGCAAAAGCAGTCTTTAACTCAAAATAGAGTTTAGATCAAATTTCAATTCATCATCAGATGTTGAGTTTTAATTTTAAAATTGATTGTTAATTTCTAGTTGCCTGCTTTTCTAATTGTGCATGATTTATTTTGAATTAATTTAAAAATAAAGTGATTTATTCACAACTTAATTGATTTTTTAATTAAAACAATTGATTTATGGGTTAATCAATTATTAAATCAAACTTTATTCAAAAACCATATTATTAAAATTTGACAATTGACATTAATTAATTAAATAGGAATTTAATTAATTAGTCATGAGATTTTAGATTTATTGTCAAAATTAAATAATACAATTTAGGAATAAATAGTTTTAAATTTAATTAAATAATTAAGTGGCAGTATTAAATCTAATTAATTCAATATTCAGAATATTCAATTAATCAAACTTTAGGATAAATAAGATTTATCGCCAAATAATTATTAAATCAAAGATAATTAGGATAAATAGGAATATTGCTAGCAATATTCTGCGATGCAAAATTAGGATAAAATCAATTAGGATTCGATAATGTGCAGATGTGCCTTAGGTTAGGACTTTGATGTCAATTTTGTTCGAATTGAAGATGTCAGAGGTTGATGAACCTATAGCCCATTTTTGGGCTATTACATTTGCCCCTCTTTGAATCATTGTTCAAAGCGTAGTGGTTCAAAGAATAGTCTGTGTTTGATAAATATGTATGAAATTGATTCGAAAGATTAACCAATTCTGAGATAGAAACCGATTGAAAGATTTAAAGATTTAAGATTTAGGTCCTGATTGACCAAAGATAATGTTAACTATAGCAACAATGAACCGGTGATTATGAAAAAGTGCCAAAATGCCTGATTCTGAACCTTATGATTGTGAAGAAGTGAGTGACCGATTCCAGACCTGATTGTCCAAAGAGAATCATATTGGTATCACATCTTGAACCCATCAATTACGAAGAACCAAAGAAATAATGCTTAATGAATCAATAGTTACAAAAAGTTGATACAGTTTACAAAATAGATTTAGGATACCAGATTGATATAAATCTCGATGAATCTGATATGTCCCAAGCGATGATAGATTTGCCCCAAGCAATGAGGACTTTAGATGAGTCAGCAATTAGACGTGATTTTTGTCTTGATTACTAAGAAAGATTTGATTGACAGAAATAGATTGACAGACTTTGAATGATGTGTAATGCCATGCCCCCTTCGGGATTAAAATGTAAATTTGATAAGAAAAGCCAGCATTAAATGGTTTAGAATCATGTTAATTGATTTGAGAAGTGGTTATACGCATTTGAGAATGCATTCTGCATCATTTAGAGGTCCTAGAGACCAAGTTTGACTAGGTTTGACCAAGTTGATATTTGAATAGTTTGATGTTAAGATAATCAGTTAAGTTGAGTTTTAGATTTCTATGATGATTAAAGGTTGATGATGCAAGCAGTTGGATATCCTAGGTCTGAAAATTTTAAATCATGAGTTTGACATAGTAAACGATCTCATATTTTGATTTTGATCCTAAAAATGGGTTCAGAACGTTGAAATTAGCCAGGGATGCAATTTTCATGAAAAATAGAGCACTTTTAAAAATTAGGTCAAAAGCTATATAAGGACCAAAAGGGTCATTTTCAATTCATTATTCACTTTTGACTTTTGAAACCTTGTGGAGCCCTCTGAGCGAGAAAATGGTTGAGCTGAAGGTACCTGTCTCTTCCCATCAATTTGAGCGTAGTCAGAGACATCAGCAGCCTCCGCAGTATGGACATCCAGTAAGTGGACCTCTGTGCCTCTTCATAAATTCCATTTTTTCATGTTTGTAGCATTTTTAGGTTGTTTTTCATATGTTTCAATTTTTCAATTCTCGCATGCATGAAAACTCGTACGACTATCCTTCGTGACTCGTACGAATTTTCAATGTCCTGTAGAGTGTCGTATCAGAACCCCCCAAAACTCATTTGAGAGGAACCCAAGAGTCATATGACATTTCATTGAGTCCCTCATATGTCATACGGTGATCCCTAGAAAGTTGTATATGCATGGTTTGTTGTATGGGACCCTGCTGAAACTTGTACGAGTTTTGATGCCAGACTGTATTGTCGTAAGGAAAATAGTGAGCTTAAAACTCATCTTTAGGTCAAAAATTTTATTTTTTGATTCCTTAGGTTGATTGTTGAGCATTTAATGTACCTTTTGAGATAGTGAACTTGTGAATTATTGTATTGTTAGCCTATTTTTCAACCAAATTACTGATAGGATTCCTTGTTTCTGTTCTGTGTAGGTTATATACCCTGATGTTCATGTGTGCATCTCACATCCTGCAACTTAGAGACTCTGTGTTTTTCTACCTGACCCTATGAGGGTACATCCTACTTCTTGTGGGTTTGAGTATCTGATTCATTTTCCTGAGATTAGGGTTAACCATGGACTATTGATTTCATTGATAGAGTAGTTTCATTCAGAGACCCGGACTTTCCATCAACCCACTGGAGAGATTACTATCACACCTAAGGATGTATATAGGATATTACGTATTCCATTTCATGGTTAGCGTCTAGATTATGTGAGTTCTGGGATCTCTGGTCTTCATTCTTTCTGTAGATTGTTCGGAGATAACACACAACTCACTAGTTCTATTTCTTGGGATACATTAGTGTAGCACTATGGGTAGACCCATTGATTAGAGTGTATCATAGTAGGCATGATAGGAGGTATCATCATGTTTGATCATTAGGAAAATGGTCTATTGATGGGCTAGGCCCCAATGGTTGCACGATTGATGGCCACTCCTTCTAAGTTAGCTTGGGGTCAGTGCATGCTTGCACATATGTTCTTTGAGATGCATGAGATCATGTATCAGGAGAGCAATTCTTTTGCTTCTGGTGCATTGGTATTTCATATATGGGCCTAGGAGCACATCCCAATTTGTAGACCAGTATGTCAAACACAACGCCAGCCACAGGAGCCAGTCATATATATATATATACTCTGGTTATGTTACACAGGTGCACATGGCTCACAAAAAGTACTTTAGGTATTGTTTCGATGATATGACTTTTGTAGTATGGAGACTGTACTTGCTAATAGAGGCCTGGCCCACTACGAGGAAGCAATTTAGTTATTTATGTCAGAGTCATGTACTGATTGGGTGATCTACTACTATTATTGAGCACTTCTTGATCACTAGAGTATGGAGGCAGTATGGCATCATTCAGGATGCACCAGAGGAGCTTGCAGCTTATGCGATGATACACATGATATGTTTTGCAGGTATTGATGAAGACAAGTACTCAGTCTTATGTCAAAAAGGATGTCTAACCCAGGATGGTGACTGCTTGTGGTTCTATGAGGAAAACTTCATGTGAGATTTATCTCTTCACTGTTAAGTTTAAGTTTAGTTTAGAAGAATTGAAGTGTTCAAGCAATTTGTGAGATCATGCAATCATGCAAAGTGCAAAATGGTATGCAAAATGAAATGCAAACCTAAGACCTAGGACCTAGTCACTGATCATGTGTCGATTTGTTCTCATCATTGAATTTTTTAGGTAACCTAGATAAACCAATACAATTCCCACTAGTCATGAAACTATAGAGATATGAATATTGATTTGTACGTGCAAGATTCAATACAACGCCCACTGGCTAGACAACCATGGACATATGAATATTGATTTTGTTTTCAGAATGTCAGATTAGATATAAGCACCAAGGCACAAATGCCAGGATGACCTAAATATCATGTCCATTTTAATATAGCAATTTGTATAAGCATCAAAACATAAATGTCGTGATGACCAAAATACATCTTGCGGAACAAACACATCAAGCAGTCAAGAGATCATTCTAAATCCAGTGTGAATTACCCGTAGTGACCCTTTATCATTCACATCCTTAGGTAAGATCATGTTTCACAGTAGGAGTAAGAACTCACTCAAAAAGACAATAGTTAGATAAAACTCCCTTGAATTTTTTGGGTTCAATGGTCAAGGTATGCATGGCCATCCAATACGAGATAGAGGCTCTTACAGACGGACACCATTTCAATCCAGAATTTCCAAAGTTGTTTAGATTTTCACATACAAGTAGAAAACAAAGAAAATATAATGCCCCCAGTCATCACCCTCTAAATCATGTAAAGGACATGATCAAAGAGCTCAAAGAGACACAATATGAAAAAATATCAATGTAAATTAGTAAGCATACAAGGAGATAAAAGCATGAAGCACATATTATTTTCAGTTTGTGTTTGATTGTGTTGTAGTAGATGCAAAATCCTTTCTGGAGAGACTAACTAACTAACTCAGATGAAGCTTCAAAGGACTCTGACTAGATATGACACGTCTAAAGATACACTAGAGACCATAGGATATGGCATTGATTGTCCCCAAGTTTGAACATTGATAGGATACAAACATTTGAGCTAATTGGTGTACAAATCGACTTATTGAAAATAGGAATGTAGAAACAAATTGGGAGGTATGTACAAACTAAAGGAAGACTAAAAGTTGGGAGAGACCAAGATTGTGCTGATAGATGGAGCATTTTGAAACAAGTGGCACCCGTTTGCCAAGTTTTCACCATCTTGGCAGAGATTCTATGTTTGCTACCAAGGTGCTTGTTTCCAGGTTTTCACCAAGGCACTTTTTCTTTTTCTCATTTTTTTGTATTTTTCATTTTTTCAATTTTTTTGTACTTTTGATATTTTTTTATTTTTTTGTGAATCATCAAGGTGCCTATTGCTAGGTTTTCACCAAGATGTTCATTTTTCAGGACTTTTTCCAATTTTTAAGATTTTTTTAGGACATTTTACAAAGACTGAATGCCTTAGGCATAGAATTTCTTCAGATGGAGAACGTTGATTGGTTCTCAAAGCTATTCTCCATTAGTCATTGAGAGTTGATAGGAACCAGAGCCAAGAGTAGCAGTGATAATAAAGGGACCCAGCCAGTTGGGTTCAAACTTTCCCTTGCGTTCTCTATGTGATTTATTTTCAAGATTCTCTCTCAAGACTAGATCACCAACCTGAAATTCTTTGTGTCTGACTTTCTTATTGTAGCCTCTAGAAATTATCTTCTAATATACTCTGAGAATATCATACGATGCTTGTATGTGCTCATCTAGTAGTTCAAGTTCTTGCAACCTAGACACTCTGTAGTCATCATCAGTTACTAGACCATGCATTATGATTCTTAGTGATAGGATTTCAACCTCAATAGGCAAGACCGCTTCATACCCATAAATTAAAGTGAATGGTGTAGCCCTAATGGGCTTTCTGATACTTATTCTGTAGGCCCAAAGAGATGGATTGATCATGAGATGTCAGTCTCTTCCTATCTTATTAATTGTTCAGTGCAATATTTTCAATAGATTCTTGTTAGAAGTCTTTGCTTGTCCATTCCCTTGAGGATAGTATATAGATGACCAATGTTGTGTAACCTTGAATTTGGCACATAGATCATCTAATTCTTTGTTCTTGAATTTTCCGCCATTATCTATGACTATAGAATGTGGAATACCATATCGGCATATGATGTAGTTCAGAATGGACATAGAAATTTGTTTACCAGTCGCTTGAGTTAAAGGAACTGCTTCTACCCATTTTGTGAAATAATATGTAGTTGTGATTATATGGGTATGTCCATTAGAATAATGAAGATGTATAGATCCTATAAGATCAAATTCCCATTGGTGAAAAGGTCATTGTGTAGTGAAGGGAATTAGATCTTTCCCTAGAGTATGAATTAAGTTGCCATGTACTTGGCACTTTTGACAGTTCTTAGCAAACTTGATAGCCTCTTTCTCCATTTTAGGCCAATAGTACCCAGCCCTAATAAGTTTTCAAGCTAGTGTTAAACCATTCGAGAGTGACCCACAAATACCATCATGGACTTTCTCTAACGCACGTTGAGACTCTTCCCATTCTAAACATCTAAGTAACGTACCATCTAGACCTCCTTTGTACAGATCATGACCAATGATGACATATCAGGATGCATTGCAGATAAGGTATCTCTTTTCGTGGCCGTTAAAGGTATTGGGAATAATATGGTCTTTGAGATAGGAGAAAATATTTTTATAGCAGGATGAATCATGACCTACAACAGTGCAGATCATGCAGGTTTTGGGGGAATCATATGCAGGATAAGATAGTGCTTCCACCAGGAATTCATAGTGTAGCTCATGTTCGAGCTATTGTAATAAAGTAGAGAGCGTTGCCATTGCATCGGTAGCCTTATTCTTTGTTCTAGGTATTTTCTCAAAGGTGGTAGTTATGAAGTATTTCTTTAGATCATCTACCATTCTTTTGTATGGAATGAGACTTTCATCTTTCATTTGATACAAATCATTGACTTGATGGATTACAAGTTGTGAGTCTCCATGAATGTGTAGTTCTATTACTCTCCACTCAATTGCCATTTTCATACCATTAAGAAGGGCTTCATATTCAGAAATATTATTTGTACAAGGAAATTTGATTCTGAATGCCTTGGGGATAGAGTATCCTTGAGGAGTGATAAACAATATGTCCACTCTAGATCCATTCTGTGTATAAGAGCCATCAAAGAACAATTGCCATTCTCTAGAAGAAAGATTCATGATAGAGGAATCTAGGAATTCTATTTGCATTGGTGTATCATCAAACAAAGGTGCATCTGCTAGTTGATCAGCAATAACATGTCCTTTGATAGCTTTTCTTTCAATATATTCAATCTCAAATTCACTTAAGAGCATGATCCATTTAGCTAGTCTACCTATGAGGGCAGCTTTGCTTAGTAGGTACTTTAGTGGATCAATCTTAGCTACCAAATGCATGGTATGAGCTAACATATAATGTCTTAGTTTCTGTGATGCAAAGATCACAACTGGACAAGCCTTTTCAATCATAGAATAATTCTTTTCATATGCTACCAATGTTCTACCGATATAGTATATAGATCTTTCCTTCTTATTCTCATCATGTTGTGCAAGCAATGCCCCCAGTGATGTATCTGTTGTGGAGACATATAAGATCAATGGCTTCCCTTGAATAGGAGGCATCAAAATAGGAGGATTTGATAGATATTTCTTAATATGATTTAAATTATTTTCACATTCCTCATTCCATGCAAAGGTCACACGTTTATGTAATGTCTTTGTGAAAGGTTGTGATATGTCTACTAGCTGAGATATGAAGTGTCTAATAGATTGTACTCTCCCTTGTAATGTTCTCATTTGACTAATATTCTTGGGAGGTTTCATCTCCATGATAGCTTTAACTTTTATTGGATCGACTTTAATTCCTTTCTTTGAAACAACGTAGCCTAAGAGCTTTCCATAAGTGACACCAAAAGCACACTTCTTAGGGTTTAGTCTAAGACTAAACTTCTCCATTCGATCTAGTATTTTTCTCATATCATTTAGATGTTCAGACCTTATCATATATTTTGCTAAAGTATCATCAACATAATCATCCATAGTTCGATGCATCATGTCATGAAAAATTGAGTTCATAGCTCTTTGATATGTAGCACCAGCGTTCTTAAGCCCAAATGGCATGACATTCCAACAGAAGGTACCCCACGCACATGTGAAAGTAGTTTTCTCTTGATCCTCTGGAGAAATTTTTATTTAATTATATCCAAAAAAACCATCCATTAAATAATACATCTCAAAGCCCATAGTCATGTCCACTATCATATCAAGGCTAGGTAATGGAAAATCATCCTTAGGGCATGCTTTGTTCAAATATCTAAAATCTGTGCATACTCTTATAGACTTGTCTAGTTTTGAAACAGGTACAATATTAGAGATCCATTCAGTATAATCAATAACATAGATGAATCCAGCTTTTAGTAGCTTCTCTAATTCATCTTTTACCAAAAGTGCAACATGTGGATGCATCTTTCTCAATTTCTGCTTAACAGGTTTGACGTTTGGAGCTATAGATAAATGGTGCATTATAAGATCAGGATCCAACCCTGGCATATTTGAATAATTCCATGCACAGTTGATCTTCTTTTCTGTTAGAAATGTGGTAAATTTTTTCTTCTCTTCTTATGATAAGGATTGTGTTACATGGATCAATTGTGGTTCTTCTGTTGTTCCCAAGTTGATGGATTGAGTGGGCTCAATTAGAATTGGAGATCTATTTTGCAAATGACTCGGAAGGACATCAAATATCTCATCCTTAGGTGCCTCAGAGAGGTTTTCACCTTTGGATAAGTCTTTTGTTTTTACTTTTGAAGGTTCTAAGACTGCCACAAAGTGGTTTTCACCCTCAGAACTCCTTTTCTTTCTATTCTTATTATTATTTTTTTGACTAAGATACTTGATGTCCGACTCCGTCATGTTAACGCTTGGTTCACTGATGGAAGTCCTCATAGGCTCAACTACATTGATGTAGCAAGAAAGGGCATAGTCACTTGGAAAGGTATAAATACCTTGGTTCAGATTTGTAGAGGTTTGGTCAAGAAGTTCAAGATGTTGGATAGTCAAAGTGGTGAAAGATTGGGAAAGAGTGTTTACGAATATGGATCTGTCATCATTGGTCCTAACCCGATGCTCAAGTTCAAAGGTGATATTACAACTTAAGACTTTCAATTTGTGAATAGGCTCAATGTCAGTTTGGGAGTCCACTTCAGCCATCAGTGGATCAAACTTGTTAAGTTCATCATTTCGCTCTAGACATACATTGGGTTTAGGTGCATATTGATGAATAAAATCAACATGTTTTTCTATAATAAGCTCATCTTCCTTTGGAATGGCTCCCCATTCATAGTCATTAGATTCTTCATCTATGCCTCTAGGAAATTTAAGAACATGAGTAAAGTCAAGATGAATACCCCAAGAAGGGTTACCCTCAGATTCTAATTTGAATTCATACTCATGGGAATCTGTCTTAGAATAACTACCACCTTCCTCTTTGTCTGTTTGATTGTCTTTGAGATTAGTCGGTTCTTGTGGTGCAACTATCTCTTTCTCTATAGTAGGTTCTTGTGTTTCTACTACATTGATTCTTTTTACTGGATCATCTTCAGCTTCTAGGAGGTATTTTATTTCTTTAGGAAAATGCTCATAAGGAACGAGTTCTTCAGTGGTGCCCAAATCATCACTATCAGATTGTTCTATTGTTTCTTCCTTTAACTGATTTGTTGTGGATGGCTCAATCTATTCTAACACATGTGGGGAGTTCTTGCTAATATGGAAAGGCTTTTTCTTATTTCCTAGACCTGTTGTATTCTTGTTTTCTTGTCCATGATGGTCAAGAGGTGATAGAAGACCTTTACCCTGTAGTCCTAGAGGTCCTTTTCCTTTATATCCCATTTTTGTGATCAATTTGTCCCTTGGGCCATATGACTTAGAAGGGATCTTCAGTATTTTAGATTCACATGTTTGAACAATTTGAGATTGAGGTTCATCTTTGTATAGCCATGCAAGCATAGCTTCATCCTCTTCAAACTCTTGTTTAGATACTTGTTCTACAACAAAATTTCCTTTATATGCCTCAAGAGGTTCTTTACACTCCTTTTTAGAATGTTTTAGAGTTTGCCCATAGGACTTAGGTGAGATAGGGAGAGACATCAAAGATAATACTATCTCTATAGTATATTCTCCCATACCATTTTCTTTGATTTTAACCTCTTTAGCAATGTCTTCCATCTTGGATGTTGAAGCAACATCTAGTTGCTTAGTGGAAGATTCTTTGTTATTAGGAACAAGTTTATCAACACTTTCCTTCAATGCATTGCAAGTTGTATATAGATCAGCTGGAATCATCACTTCTACTCCTTCATAAGCAAATTTCAAACATTGATGGTATGTAGAAGGAATAGCTTTCATTTCATGTATCCAAGGTCTCCATAGAAGGATATTGTAAGACAAAGGTAGATCAAGAACTTGACATATAGTATCTCTGATGACAGGACCCATTCTGATAGGTAAGACAATTGTCCCTTTGGAAGACCTTTCTTGCTCATGATATGCTTTGATAGTTATCTTCTTTCTAGGATCAATGGCCATTTCTAAAAATCCCAATTGTGTAATCAAGCTGAAAGAACAAATTTTTAGACCAACACCCCCATCTATCAACACACGTTTGACATGATGGTTTTGGATCAAAACTTCAATATGCAAGGGCTGGTTATGCAGATGACTCAAGGAATTAGCATCTTCCTCTGAAAAGGAAATATACTATGGAGACATAAGATGACCAACCATAGTCTGGAATCTATCTAAATCAAGGTTATCAGGAACATTGGATCCGAGCAGAGCTTTGTCTAGAATGGCTCTGTGAGCTGGAGATATCTGAAGCAAATCAAACATGGAGATTTTTGCATTTGTATGCTGGAGTTGTTGGACAATACTATATGATGTAGGCCTCGTGTCTTTAAGATTTGAAGATTTAGATGTAGCCTTCTATTTAGAAGCAAATGAAAGATTGAAAGGTACCTTACGGACATTGGATGAATCTGGTATTTGTCCTTGTAGATGCGCCTGAGCTTGTGATTGAGTAACTGCATTAGTTGATTGATTTTCTCTATCTTTTCTTACAATTATGATGACATTGCAATGCTCAGATAGACATGGTTCAACCATATTGATAACAGCATTGTTTCCAGAGTAGGCATAATTGACTTTAGCACCCATATTAGGTTGAGAAGAATAATCTTCTTTACTATGTTTCAGAAATGGTTCCGTGAATGATGTATGATCATTATTGCTCTTATGATTGTCAATCATGATTTCTCCATTATCAATTTTGTCTTGTATGATGTGCTTGAATTGAATGCAATTATTAGTCTTATGACCTTTATTGTGATGGAAGTCATAGAAATCATTCTCTCTCCACCATTTTGGTTTAGGTTCAGGATCAAAGACTTTTATCTCAGGCAAGTAGATGATTTTATTAGCCAATAGATTTTTCATGGCAGATTCTAAGGATTCTCCAAGAGGAGTGAATTTGTGGTTAGGATCTGTAGCCCAAGGTTTATAATCAGATGATCTTGTTGGGCTCTATTTTTTTAGCTTCGGAAGCTTTGATGGCTTGGGTGCCAATAGTGAGATTGAAAGTGGGTGCCTTAGATGGGGCATAGATATTATCAACAATGCCATCTGTGACAATGCCTTTATTCTTATTCTAGTTTTTGTTCTTGTCCTTAGAACTAGATCCAGATTCATACTTGTCCTTTTGAAGTGTGATGTCTCCTTTTTTCACAAGTACTTTCTCAATTTTGATCGCATTATCTACCATCTTATCAAAAGGATGTATGATTTTGCATTTGTAAAGGGTATTTGATTTCTGGAACAAGATTATTGATGAAGATTTCTAGTTTCTCAGTTTCTAGAATGGGTCTAGCATATAGAGAAAATTTCTTCCTCCATCTCTTGAGAAATGTTAGGAATGGTTCTCCTGGGTATTGTTTTAGATTGAAGATGTCAATCATGGTGACCGAATGTTGGATATTGTAGGAGTATTGTTGATAGAACAGTTTGATTAACTCCTCAAAAGTTTTGATAGTTGGGGGCATTCTAGAGAACCAATGAATGGCTGCTCCTCCCAGAGATCAAGGGAAGAGACGCATTAAGTAGGTTGGTTCATGCATGAACTGCATAGATTGAGTACAAAATTCTCTAACATGATCTTGAGGATCAGATTTTCCATCATATTTATCATATTTAGGCATTTCCACTCTTTTAGGGAATGGTGGCATGTACAAGTCTTTATCCAATGGAAAATGGCATAGAGCCTCCATGGAGAACTCTTTAGGTTCCTTTTCTTTTTCAAGTTTGTTAAGTTTGACTTGCATGGCATGCATATGTTTCATCATAGTTGTGATAGGGGTTTCTTCCTCATGCGTAATGATATTTTCAACATTAAAGTTTGGAAGAATTTTAGCTCCTTGATGAGCTAACTCTAGAAAGTATGCTTCTCTATCTTCTGTCAAGAAATGCCTCATCATTTTCTTGAAGTCATCATCATTTTGATATCGAGCAATTTCAGAAGGTGTGGGTTCTTGATCCATACCATGTTGAGAGTGAGGTCCTTTAGACCTATGATGTGTCCCTCCGTGAGACATGTTAGGAGTTTTAGGACTCCCTGGGATAGATTGAGGCAGAGTTTGTTGATTACCTCTATGAGTTGATGGAGGGGGTATGTAACTAGTTTTCAATCAAAAATTGCCAAGACCGTCATCTTTGTAAAGACCTAAATTGTAGAGTTGTTCAAGAGTTGGACCCTTGTGAGTAGTCAAATGTGCAGTGTTGAGTGCTTCTCCGAATTTCTTGTGTGAGGAAGCTCTAGTTTCCACCATTAACCTTGGGTGAAGCAAGAAAGCAAGATGAAGATAACTGAAGAATGACCTAATTCAAGAAGATCAAATGATGCAACCTTGTCAAGATTGGATTGATTGAAGATTAGATCAAAACTAAATGAAGGATACTATGCCACAATAGTATGGGTAGACACCCAATAGATGGCAGGCATGAGCTCACAACACTTAGCCATTTTCGTAAGAAGACTAAATTTGAAAATAATTTTGACAAGGTTTTGACACAAGATGAAAAAGACTCAAATCAATAAATCAGAAGACTAAATCAGACTCAAGAGACCACTTGAGGAAAATGAATGGATTCTTTCTAGTTTATGCTCTGTTCCTGACACAGTGAATGTTTTGACAGAATTTGGAAATAGGCTGTAAAAACTGGATTCCTAACAAATTTGACCAATTTCTGAAAACTTTTTGAAAATTCTCAAATGATTTTCTGAAGACTCGTACGACACTAGGTATGCTCTCAAACGACAATTGCAAGACTCATACGACAATTGCTACCAGGGATAATTTTCTTTTGATTTCTGGTGACAACACTCGTACGACATAGTATTGGATATCGTACGACAATACAGGGGTTATGAAATGACTTTTTCTCAAGACACGTATGACAATCTGAGTCTGTGGGATGACTTTTGACTCCAAAGAGGAAATTTGCTTCAAATTGTGCAATTTTTGGGTTTTCAATTTTAGATTGTTTGCAAAAATTTTCTATCCAGGTTTTGGATCGTTCATTTCCAATAACCAAATAGATAAACAAGCACGTAGAATAGCAAGCAAGTGATTTCAAGAATGTCTGAAAATAATGAATAGGGTACAAAGAAACCCTACGCATGAACAATTAAGTGACTGAATGTGTTAATCCCTAGAAGTGCTAATTGTGTATGTTCCAAAAAAAATTTCAATGACGCACATATTCCTAGAAAATGAAAAATTTGGCCTCACTAAGGTTTGTAATAATGGTCTGACTCTGCAACTTTTGTGATCTCAAGAGGGTGAACTCCAATCTAGGCGCACCAGGGTTTTGACACAGTTTGAGAAATTAATCAATCGAGAGCTACTAGGGAGATCTGACAGCCCAACAAGAGACCACACCTGTGAAGATTTCCTCCACAAGGACATTTATATAGAGGTTGTTGGTACCATGACAAAAATGGCTATTACTGCTTGAGGTTCTGTCCACGTGGTTGACCCAATTAAGGGAATGTCCACTACGGTTAACCCTCTCTGAATGTGACTCACAAAAGATACCACATGGAGACTGGTTTGAGATTCAAGGATCTAAGTTTTTGATACTACCCAAAAAGGGAGTAGAGCATAGTCCTCTAGCCTTTTCACTTTTAACCGAAACAAAGCAGACAGATTAATCCGACATGCTAAAACCAAGATTATCTCACAAAGATCTATGATGTCAATATCTTATGATCTATCAACCTCTCCGAAGAGAGAATGTATCAATCAAAATTTGAAGATGCACAAATCTAGTAGAACGCAAGACAATATCAGTAACCTCCCTACCTACAAGGGGATCCTTCGTCAAGAAGAGCTCCGCATGCATGAACAAGCGGAAGAAGCCCACTCTCTCAAGATCATCCACAAATAGTGTTCATAGGGCCTATTTACTATGTGTAACAGATATGCAGAAAGCAAATCTATGTTCATTTTATAGCCCAAAATGAAGTATGTGATACGAAAGCAAGAAAAGTCACACAAGCTTGACACGTGAGATTTTGTTTTATATCCAAAATTGAAGTGTTATCAAATTGAACAAAATACTTGAATTCCTCGCAACGCGCTTAGTAGATTTTACCTATTTTAGCAATTTAGTAGTGCTTTTCCCAATCAGATTCAGCAGATATTAGTCAAAAATAGAAGATTTTAATTGTTAGGGTTAGCTGTTAGTCCAAATCTGAGAATCAAATTTGAAAAATAGCCTAAAATTTTGAAACGACCATTGAATCCTAGCACTAAAACTCGTACGATAGTGGATTACCTTCCAGACAACAGTCGGGAAACTCGTACGACAGTGGGTGTCTTCTCATATGACAATTAAGCTCCCAAATGACAATGCATAGCTTCTTATACAAGCCTCGATAGAATCAACTGTCGTACGACATTGGGGTCTTCCTAGTACGACATTCTGACAAAAGTCATATGAAAAATGTACGGATAGAGAATGAAATTGTAGAACCGACCAGAAAATGACAAAAAAATAGATAGAAGTGAAATAGAAGAGATGGAAACCCATTTCTAGGCCCCACAGTGGGTGCCAGAAATGTGTGTGTGAATTTTGTACCTAGCTATAGACACAACACTTCAGTAAAACATTAGAGGTTAGCCAAAATCAAAATCTTGCAAATAATTGAAACTAAGCTAACCAGACGATTTACTACCTTCTAGTAGGTGCAAGTATGATGTTCTCAGAGTGAAATCGAGATCAGTGACAATGCAACACCTAAATGAAGGATTTGAATGCAAAATATGAAAAACTATATGAATGCAGATTAATCTATATTTTTGTATTTTCTGTGCAATAATATGAGAAACTGTATAAATCTAAGCTATATGAATGAAATTTAATGCAAATTTAATCGAAGAATGCTATGAATGAAAATGAAAATATATGATGTGAAACTATGCAAAAACTATGATCAACTATGAAAGATCTCACAAATCGCATGTCGCAAGTGCTTAATCCTTCAATCGCCAATTTGCCAGAGTAATTGTGCAAATTCGAGTGTTGATAATTATGAAGAGCTAAGCCTTGATTTTATAGAAATTCAGGGCTTTAAGGATGCAGGAGAAAAGCCATAAATCACTCTTGATAAACTCAAGTTGATTTTTGAGTTATCAAGAAATCAGAGATAATTAACTCACAAAAATCATGCAAAAGCAGTGTTTAACTCAAAATAGAGTTTAGATCAAATTTCAACTCATCATCAGATGTTGAGTTTTAATTTTAAAATTGATTGTTAATTTCTAGTTGCCTGCTTTTCTAATTGTGCATGATTTATTTTGAATTAATTTAAAAATAAAGTGATTTATTCTCAACTTAACTGATTTTTGAATTAAAACAATTGATTTATGGGTTAATCAATTATTAAATCAAACTTTATTCAAAAACTATATTATTAAAATTTGATAATTGACATTAATTAATTAAATAGGAATTTAATTAATTAGTCATGAGATTTTAGATTTATTGACAAAATTAAATAATATAATTTAGGAATAAATAGAATTTAATTTAATTAAATAATTAAGTGGCAATATTAAATCTAATTAATTCAATATTCAGAATATTCAATTAATCAAACTTTAGGATAAATAAGATTTATCACCAAATAATTATTAAATCAAATATAATTAGGATAAATAGGAATATTGCTAGGAATATTCTGTGATGCAGAATTAGGATAAAATCAATTAGGATTCGATAATGTGCAGATGTGCCTTAGGTTAGGACTTTGATGTTGATTTCATTCGAATTGAAGATGTAGGAGGTTAATGAACCTATAGCCCATTTTTAGGGTATTACACCTCTAACTTCTGGTTCAATCCATATTTTCCCCATGTCTAAAGGCTTCTTCGTGGCAAAATTTGATAATGCGGAGGATAGACAGACTATTCTGTGTGAAAACTTCTTCAACTGGGAGGATCTTTTTATGCTATTGTTGAAGCCATAGCATTCCAATTTTTCTCCTTCTAAATCGTTTGATTTGCAACCAATCTGGGTTAGGTTGCCTAACCTTCCTCTCCATCTTTGGATTGACTCTAGTTTGGAGATTGTGGGGGATGCAATTGGGGAAATGTTAATGGTGGATGAGAAATCTTTGGATCTTTTCCATTCTACTTATGCTCGTATACTGGTGGATATTGACACTTCAAAAGGCTTTCCTTCTGAGATAAAACTCTTTTCTCCTCAAGGCAGAAGCTGGATTCAGCAACTGGACTATGAAGGCTTCCCCTTCAGATGTAGAAGATGCTTTAAGATAGGTCATGTTGCTTCTCAATGTGATCTTTAGAAATTCAAAAAGAATGCTTCATGGTGGAAGGGTGCTTCCTCCAAGCACTATACAGTGGAGGAGGTGTCTTCACTTTGGAGCTTCTCACAAGTGGTTGAGCAAGTTGTTGTTGACCCTACCTCTTCTTGTGCTAATGATTCATTGGATGTTGTTCCTGCCAACTCCGCTAGTAGTTTAATGGAAGTTGTTCTTGCTAGCCCTGCTAGAGTGGAAGTTGTTCTTGCCAGCCCTGTTGGTGTGGATTTTGGTGTGGATGCTTCTCTTGCTGGAAGCCTAGCTTGCTCTGCTCCTATTTTTGGTTTTCTTGCCAGTTATGCTAGAAAGATCTATGCTGTCAATTTTGGTGCCTCTGTGCCTCCTGTTTCTCTAGATTCGAATTGCTTACAGAAGAAGGCAGCGAAATTTGAAGATGGTTGGATAAATGTCAAAAGGAAAAATTCTAAGAAATCCTCCTCATCGTTTGACATGACTCTCTGATCTCATAAAAAGGGGATCTCTTATTAGTCTTTGCCCTTTGGCTAATCAATGTATTGTGGTTTGTGTGGCCTTTTGCTGGCTGGATTGAACCATCTCGAGTGCCAGTTTTGTTTTGTGTGTTCTTGAGGTGTCTAGTTCTATTTTTAGGCTAGACCGTTGTATTTATGGTACTTCGTTAGCCTTATCTTTCGAACCAGATATGTAAAGGGTTTCGCAGCCCCTTAAAAACCTACTTTACCTTAATCAAAAACTAAAATAAAAAGGTATACTTGCAACAAAATAAATAGTTAATTATCCTTTCTTGAATCATTTGAAGCTATTGATTTGATTTGATGTTTGATTTTAGTTAGATATTGAAAAAACTATTGGACCCAATTGTCAAACATGTTCCCTCAATGTTGATTTCTCTATAGATTTTAGATACATAATATAGATTATATATATTTATATTAGTGTCCATTCTCATATTACTAAAGGTTAATAATTTGAGATGTTGAATTTTTTAAGACAAACATCTGCAAGATCGAGCAATAACAAAGAACACCTTCCACAAGGAGAGTAGTAACAAAGATTTTTTATTTTCCTCAAAAGCAAAGATTATAGAATGAATGATACAATTTATAATAGCTTCATTATATAAAGAAATAGAAGTCATAATCTAATGTTATAAAAACATAAAGAAGCTAAATATATCTCAACTAAGTGAACTTATACTTAAAAAGCATGTATCTAAATATAGAATGCTCTAGCATTCCCTTAAGTGAAACTTAGGGAGAAGTAAACCACGTCTAAATGAAAGAATGGTTTCCAACAACCAAACATTTGATGAGGTACCCAATGCAAACATTTAAAGATCTCTCACAACCAAATAAAAAGAGAAAAAGAAATGAGAGAAAACTCCTCTCCAAATGAGATAAAAAGAGAATGAAGGACTAAGAATCCTCCAAGGAAATGTCCCAAAAAGAATAGGAATATGAAGAACATCCTCAAAGCACAAAGAATTTATAGGAAACTCTCGAAAAAAGACTAATATAGTGGTGTAATGAAGAACCTCCTCTGAAACCATGATGATGATTAGGATCAATAAGACAACAATATGCATAGCTTTCCCCAATGATGTTACTCGAACAATGAACATATGGAAAATAAAAGGAAAACATCTAGTAGTCAAAGATACATATGGAAAATGAATTTGCACGAGAACCCCAATGCCACTACCTAACCATGAAAGAGTAAACTACCAATCAATAATACAAGTGCCAATAGTCTAAAGAATTGATCAATGAAGGATAATTTTCCTCCAATAGAATGCAAGAGTGTCTATATGGTAAAAGCTCAATCTCATTCAAATATAGCCACTACATCTAACAAGTACATAGACACAAAAATTGAATATGTAGCTCACTCCAAAGAGAAACCAAGGAAGAATTAGGACTGACAATAGAAACCTCACCCCCCATAAAATTGGCAAGTGAGAGGCATGACAAATCCACAAAATTATGTGTCGCAATGTAGTGCATGAAGGAGAATTTGAATGTGCACAAGAAAGCACCTACAACTTAAAAAGGGTATGTAACCAATGTACACACACGTGGGAAAGAAATCACTAGGATTCGATGTCATTTTGGAGGGACACTCACTAAACTATAAAGGTGTAATGGAAAAACAAGAGGCACTATACAACCCCCATGACAATTTATAATGCAATGCATATACAAAATAAGGCACAAAACATGTGCAAAATACCCAAAAACTAAACACAAGAGGGACACTTTATCTCATTGTGTCTACAAAGAGAGAAGTGCATATAAAAGATGTTCAAAATGCCCAAGTAGGGTGAAGTATTGTAAAAACATATAAAACAACCCAAGTAAAGTCATCCAACGCAAATAGGAATTTTTTACGAGCCAAAAAGACCAAGAAATTGTCCATAATCTGAAAATATGAAAAATTGAATAAACTACGTCTTGCAAAATCTAGAAAAATTGCATGGATATATGTGAAGAGCTCAAAGAGACCTTTCCAACATCACAAGAATTGCAAAAAACAAATAAAATGGCCAAACAAATTCCATCTCAAGAGCAAAAATACCACATTTGATTTAAACGATTTTTAAACACTAACCAACACCTAACTTTCCAATGATATTGTGTTTTCTCTTTTTCGGCATCATATGCAAAAGTTATGCCCAAAAGAAAAAGTGTTAAACTTAAGCAGCCAACAACATGACCCTTGCAACGTGATTTTTTCCAAATTCAACCATTAAATGAAAAATCTAACAAATATCCAAATTGCTATTTTGGGGCTGAGAAAAAAACTCAAAAGTCTATTTTTCAAAAAAAATCATAGAAACAAAGTTATGGTTAAACCTTTTTTTCTTTCCTATGTTTTGATTATGTAAAAATAGGTTTTGAAAGGACCCGAAACCTTATACAAGAGCGTAGATAGATTTTGCAGTTAAGAACCAATACAATTATGGTGCCCCACTAAACAAACAGAAGGAACAAACCAATGTTCCTACCAAGTGGATAGAAGCCCACACCCAAAACCAACCAAGGGCAATCAAGATTTACATTTTTGTCTATTCTTATGTGAATGTAAGTTCATATCAAAAGAACGAGTGGAAGGTTTAAATTTTTTTCCCTTCACTATTGTCCATCCATCCTCCACCTTTTCGGCAGCCTTCTGCCAAACCAAAGAAGAGCTAGACAAGCCCACAAAAGGGCAGGTCACAGAAGAGCACACAGCTCCCGCACCCAAAGTAGCATCAGGACCAAAGACAGCAACAGCGTCCATGGACAAGGCTACAGAAATAGAGACAGCACCAGCAAACTGTACAGGGGCATCAACAACATTCTGGACAGGGGCATCATCAGCAATCTGGATAGGGGAAGTAGATGCAGCACCAAGAAGGACAGCAGCTCCTCATGAGACAGAGCCACATCAGAGCCAGCACCAACACTAGCAAAGACAACATCAGAAGTAGTTGAAGCGTCGACTGAAGCACCATCCAAAGCCTGATCATTCCGAGATGGGCTCGAACTCAAGCCCCCCTCCTTAGAGGATTTTCTTTCCTATGTTATTTATAGCTATATTTTGATTTTTTATTTTCCTCATAAAATATGATGAATCATAGAAAACTAAGAACAACCCAAATGGTTTTTGTGGTTGTAAGAGAACCAAAAAATTGTTTATTAGATGATTGGTAGATTCTCAATAAATACCCATGTGTAGATCCACCAAAAAAGCTAGAATTGGTGACTTTGTAACATTTCTCAGATAAGAAGCTCTCAAAGATTGGGAAGAAGTGTTAGAATGGTTTTAGAAAAACTGAGAGGGGGGTGAATTAGTTATCCTCGAGTCCAGATGTACCAATAGAACTTTTAAACTTTTCAACAAACTTAGATCTAATCAGCAATTCACTCGGTCTCTATAGAATATATCAGTAACATAAAACTTGTAGTCCACTGTCCAAAAGTAATCAACTTGCAAAATATAAAACTTTCAACAACATTCACATCAAATAACATTCGCACAAGTATAACACCGGGATTTAACGTGGAAACCCAATTTGGGAAAAACCACCAGTAACATGCTACTAATTTTCAATCTTCTGAAGTGAGCTCTATGAGAAGCCATCCCTATTAAAGGTTTGCAACACACACTATTAGGTGTGACCCTGTTAAAGGATTTAATCACCCTATTAAAAGTGGCCTGGTTAGAGGTCTTAAGAACATTCCATTAGAATGTCACTTTGATTAAAGGGTTTACAAAATGATTGTTAGGTCAACCTTGATTAAAGGAATTTGACTGATACAATGGTTAGAAAGTAACAGTAGGTTCTGATCTGAAATATGCAACTCACTTTGCAAATAAATATCCAATGCGTTCATATGTTGATTTACTGACTGGCCTTCATTACCATCTCCATCTCTGATTTGCTTAGAAATCTCTTCAAGCAATCACCTTAACTTTGTTCATCTCTTCACAGCTCTTCTTAGCCTTCTGCTTAGGTTCGTCAATCAATAACATCAACCTCTTTCCACTCTCTACACAACCTCATAATTAGGTCATCCTTATACCTCCTTGATTAGGTAGATTAATCTATTGCCACTTAATCTCTTCTGTAGATCTTAGATTTAGGTCAGGTTCATCGAATCCTTCCATCATTTTGTTCTCCTCCTTTTCCTTCTAGATATTTCTCCAAACTTCTCCTTGAATCTATAAGAAAATGGTTTACCATGCATTAAATGATCCAAATCATTCATTAATAATTTCAACATGTTTTACATATCCCAAGAATTCAACTATGTCGGATGGGATTCTTAATTCCTTCACAAACTATAAATTACTGACACTCGGTCAATATTGTGTTCATCTACTTGGTCATCACTGGATATCTCGGTCATCGCTAAAATGTTTCTTCTCGGTAAACATTGTCTTCACTTGGTTAATTATCTGTTACTCAACAATTAATGATGCTCGGTCGATACTAAATTTTCTTGGCTTATACTAGCGCTCGGTCAACACTAGCATCACTCGGCTTAAACTAAATTTATTCTCTTTTGCTCAGTTAAGCCTATGCTTCAAATCTATTGAATTCTTCACTTATTGTTAAAGATAAACAATGCATTACATTGGTAATGTGTCAACTAATCAAGTACCCATCGAAGTATCACATAATTCAACCTTCCCTTAGGTCCTCTTTTCAAATCCTCTTCATCAATCAAAAGATATGGTACTCTACTAGATAGAAATTGTCTTATCAGTTAAGGTTTGACATCAATGACAATATAACAATTATTTCAATTGTAGTTTCCAACAAGAGGTTTGTTGAATCTACACTTTGATACCATGTTAATTTTTAAAGCACAAGCACCTGCAAGATCAAACAACAAACAAAGAACACCTTCCATAAGCAGAGAAGCAAGAAAGGTTTTCTATATTCCCCAAAAGAAAAGATAGCAGAATGAATAATACAATGCATAATAGTTTTCTTTATAGCAAGAAAGAGAAGCCTTGTATGAGATACATACATACAAAATCTCTATAAGTACTAAATGAACATGCAAAAAGAAACTAAAAAACCAAAAGTTTGTAAAGTTCATTAAGTAAGATCTAGTAGTCTTGTATAATTATTAATTAAATTGTACCAAAGCATATCCTCTATGGAAACATGTAGTCATTTCCCCAATGATACTAATTCCCATCTATGGGCCATCATAACTTATTGAGTCCAAACTTAAAAAATATATCCTATGTCATTCAAGGAATTATATAATTAACATGAGTTAGATCAAAGTTTAGATTGTCTCATACGCTTGAGAAACCTCTTAATTGATTTTAACATATTATTTGATAATTAGTATTGTATATTAGTACAATGAGATTCAATTTGAAAAACTCTAGAAACTATGAGAAAATCTTAGGTGATGAATACAACCTCGTTTAGTAGAGAAGAGGGTCAAACAAGGTTTTTGAGATATCATCTCCTAAAATAAGAGTACAATAATACTAACATAGACAAAGGGTAATCTCATGTATAATCAAGAACTAAGTATTTTGTTCATTTACTCTCCAAAAATTGCTTATAGATTACCAGATACTTTTTTAATGACTTGCTAAATGTTTTGCTACACATATTTCACTCATTATATTGCTTAGGCTTTACAAAGATTTGATTGATTCCATCTTCTAAGCACAAAGGTACCACAATGCATGGATCATCTCGAACTTAGCAATTGTGTGATATTCATAATTATATAAGGGGAGGGTGAGAGCAATGCTTCCATCAAATCTTTCAATATCCTTACAATATCATCATGATTAGGACAATATGATATCCTTGCAATAACATATTATCTCCACAACAACTATTATCAAGTATACCATGAAAAATAAGCATGAAAAGGAAATTGAATAGATCTGGAATAACCTGCAAAACAAACTGTAAATAGGGAAACTAAATAGAAGGTTTATGCTAACAATATGTTGATAAGAATAACGGGTGTGTGATCAAATATAAATACAGTCTTTAACCAAACTTTTTAAAGAGTCCATGAGAAACTCACTTCTAACAAATTCAATGGTCTATAGATAAATGCATGGATTTTGGGTGTGTGATCAAATAGGAATATAATCTTTAACGGAAATGGTAAAAATATCAATAAAAAGCTCACTTCCAATAAATTCAACATTATTTTCTACCAAAATGCATAGAATTACAACGTTCCCACCAAACTTGGTTTCCCAAGATAAAGAACATAACATAAGACAACAAGTCAATCAAGGGTGTGGAGTGTGAAAAGTCATGTGTGAAGAGAAAGTAGTAGAATTCTTTGCAAATACAAAGGTTTGTCATTTTTCATTAAACTAGTTGAATAGAGTTGATAAAGTGAATGGGAGATAGCAATATGTGTCTTCATGCTCTAGCTCTTCTTTTGTTTAGAATTTCAAAATGGCACCAATAGTGAATATTGACCAATATATATTCAATTGTGAGAATGCTAATGCCGACACCATTAATAGTAGTCACATCTTCAAAACCTAAATTTTAGCATTGTTCTACAATATTTCTCCTTACTGTTTTACACTACCCACAATTTATTTATGTGTTATATTCTTTAGAACCAAAAAAATAAAGAATTACTTGAATAATAGTTTATTTAAAGAGGCGATAAGATGTAGACTTAATTTATCATACCATTGGCTATAAATTAAATAAAGAAATACGATTCTAATATAAAATAAGCTTTGGTAACATTTAAAGTTGTTGTACTAACATTCCGTCAAAAAAATGTGCAAATGGCTCCAATGGCTCCGTTGCTTCTTAGTTGCCCTATAATAGCTTCTTCTCCCACCTATGCTTAGTTTGTTGGATTTGGGAGCTCTTGTAGTGGCGGTTGAACTCATGAACTCTATTGTTGTCCTTGGTGTGCAACATGAGACAACAGTTTCTATTGTTTCTAGCCCAGATCCCTTTGCCTCAAGGTTTCTTTAGATGGAGTCATTGGGTGTGTTGGGTGCTACTCCATTTTTGGCTTGGGGCCCCTCTCAGAGACTTGGTACCAATTTTACTAAGGTGGTGATTGAGAAGGTCTCCCCCCCACTATCTATTGTTGGTGGACGGGGTTTTTCTTGTGTTCCCAAATCTTCTCCTTCAAAAGACAAAGCTTGACCTCTTACTTGTGCCAAGACATCCCCTATGGTTGTGTATGGTTTGCAGATTCATAGGTTTTTGGCCTTTTCTTTTGGATCTTCATAGTTGGGTAATGGATTCTTGGAGATCATTAGTCTCTTATACTATTGAGATTTTCTCTTTTGCAAAGGGGTTTTTTATTGCTTTGTTTACTTCTTTTGAAAAATGAGTTTTGGTGCTAAGCAAGTTGTGGGTTTGTGGGACACTCTTTCTCAGCCAAACCCTAGACAACCTCCTTTAATCCTCTTACCAAACCATTTATCATGCATCCAGCGTGGGTTTGTTTGCCCAATCGTCCCCTTCACTTTTGGGAGAACTCATTTTTTGAGGTCATTGGTAACTCTATTACTAGTTTTTTAATGGTGGATGAGACTGCGGTTGTTATGGGTCTTTGTACCTTTGCACATATTTTGGTTGACATTGATATCTCTAGATGTCTCCTTGGAGTTGTGGTTCTCATGGTGGGAGATAGGTCATGGACTCAAGCAATAGATTATGAAGGCATCCCATTTGGATGTTGCGGGTGATTCTCTAATGGTCACTTGGCAACAGATTATTCTCTCTTGAGGTGTAAAAGCACTACCACTTTGTGGAAAGATGTTAATGATGAATATTTGACTGTCATGGCTTTTGATTCTTCCTCAAATGAAGAATTGCAAGCTAATGACGAGGATAAATCCCCTACTACAAATTTGGGTGATGCTCCTATTGCAAACTAAGCATAATCAATCCTTGTGAATACTACTCCCCTTGCTCCTACTAGTGCGGTCCCCTTTGGAAATGTCAACCCTCCTCCCTCTAGTGCTCCTACTCTGCTCCAATTTTCAGCTAACAATGTACAACTTTCTCAACACTTTATCTCTTGTGCTAACAATTTTTCAAATAGAGTTTCACTAGCTACTCCCTCATGTGGTGGGAATCCAAATGATAGCATCACCTAGATAATTGTTCGATGGTGTAGAAAAACTTATTCGTTAACCTCACATTCTTCTCCCCATGTTGCGGGTGAGTTGTCTTCCCAGTCTTGAGGTGGACCACTACCTTTTCTGCTAGTGTGTTGTTTTTTTGTAATTGTCAGCACATTTACTGTTAGTGTGTTATTGATTTGTTTTGATGTCTCTAGGTTGTAGTTGTGTAAAGGTCAACACCATTGTTATGATGTTGAATTTAATCAAAAATATTAATACTATTTGAGCCAATAATTAAACATGTTCCCTAATTATCCATTTCTTTATCATTTTCTGATATATAGTGGCTTGGGGATCTTTACCTTCATGTCGATTTCTACTTTATTAAATGAAATCCAACTTAATACTTTAAGATACATGCATATGAAATAATTAAAACAACTAAATGAGTGAAGAAAGAAACTGAGAAATGAAGTTTGCAAAGTTCATTGGATTCAATCTACTAGCATTTTATAATAATTAATTAGATTGTCACAAATCATATTCTATGTGAGTCATTATAACTCATTTACATCCATGTAAGAAAAACGTTTCCAATATTGTTCAATAAATTATATAATTAACAGACTTAAGCCCAAATTAAAACCAAGTTACATAAACTTTTGAAAACTTCTTAATTGATTATAACATATAATGTAGTCACATAGAAATGTAGATTTTACATTGAAATTTAATTTTAGAAGCGACTCTAGAAAATGCCAGATGATCTTTAGGCGATGTACACAAGCTTGTTTAGTAGGAAAGAGTAGAAATAGTATGATGGTAAGATTATCTATTAGAATATTAAGTGTATAATATACTAGCACTTGCACCCGAAGGAGGTGCAAGAGTTACGCCGATAGGAAATTATATATAAGTTAATATTTTAATGAGTATAATTTTATGTTTATAGAAGATACATAATTTAATTTATAGTATAGTAATTTTTTTGATACAATTTTAATATAGATGGGTTCTTGCGAACCACTGCTCATGAAACATGGGTCAATGAGATTGACTGAAAAACTACATAGTTGAATCTTGATAGCAATATTACGAAATGGTTTTGTTTGAAAATCTTTAGACATTGGAAATAGGTAAGTCTCTAATTGGGAGTCATCCAAGCCAGTGAGTAACCAAAATACACTGAGATGTCAATTTCAGCATAAACAATTTTGTCACAACTTTTTTCTCCCCCCTCCTCCTCTAGAGGCGTAATGATGTTTTCATAGTCCATTTAGGCATATGCAAGAAGGACAATGTATTCCACATATAAGAAGGTGTAACCTTATATACCCAACTTCTCTAAAGAGTATTTCTTGTAGAACAACTATGTAATTCTCGACCTTCACAAATCAGGTAGTGAGGATACAACAAGTTCAACTCTTGCAATGAGTCTTGTCGCTTCAAATGTATAAGGTCTAACAAGTTTATCTGGAGCATCTCCATAATTGTCATTTCCCACAATTTGACCTTAGAGCAAAGATAAACTATTTTTTAGCTTTCTAATTTTAGGCTAGCTAATATTTATGTTTTATTTAATTGTCTTTGCTTTTGTAATAGACGCATTTTTGGCTTGGAGTTATTTTTGGGGAGAGGTTGGCCAAAAAACATGTTGATGTGGCATCATATTTGATGGTGTGGTGCTAAAACCTTAGTTATAAGTAGTTGAATTCCAAGTAAGTTGTCTCAAAAAATTGGGGTTGATTTAAATTATTTATGTAGAAATTTGGGAAACACGAAGTTAGGATTCCCAATTATTGGGTCCTCTCTTGTACTTGGTTTTGCACATGCTCATTTTTTTTCTCAATAACAAGGTTTTTTATTGTATTTAGAACCTAGAAAGAAACCTGGTCCGTACGTGTGATGGCTACAATAAGGGAACCATCTCCCCAAAATAAAGAAAGTAACAAGAAGATCCATTAACAGATCTAGTTCAGAAACAACTGACGAAATTCAAGATTTGTTCTTAGCTCCTCCCTTCCTATGTGAGCATAGAGTCATATCAAAGGAAGTCTTCGGCTTTTTTACTTTTCTTCCCTTAACACTTACCCAACCCTCTTCCACCTTGACCGCCTCCTCGTGCTAATCCATAGATTTACCTTCAGACAAACCCCCAACATTTGCATACCTTTCTTCTTGTTGATTTTGGATAACATCTCCTCTCCTTTCCTCTTGCTAATTTCGGTTTTCAACAGCAAGGTCATCCTCCTCTCGAGCTTCTAAGTTTCTTTTTTTCTCCTTCCCATCCGGCATAGCAACATCTTTTGTATTCACTGGAACAAGTACCTTTTCACTTCCTGAGTTAACAGTCTTAACATTGTTCAAAACTGGTTGTGCATTTGAATTCATAATCTCTTATTGAGTCATATCCCCTCGAACAACCTGAGAAAAGCTCTTTTGTTGTTCACCCTTCTTTTCCACCATATAATGGAGGTGGGAAGCATCCTTCCACCAAGAGAGGCCATATTTTCCAGTCTCTGCTTAGCACATTGGACAGTCATGTGCCTAGTCTGAAAACATCTCCTACACCTAAAGGATACCCCTTCATAATCCAAAGGTCGCATCCAAAATCCTTTTGAGGTTTTCAAAGTAATTTCCACAGGACATCTCCACTAGATTTTGTGCATAGGTTGAATGTAGGAGATTTAAAGACTTCATCAACCATTAAAAAATTTCCTAAATAATTTCCTATAACCTCTAAACATGAATCAAACCATAAATGTAATGGCAGATTCAGAAGTCTTGCCCAAAGTGGAACCCTGTCAAAAATTTCCTTTGCTGGACAGAAATCTAGGTGCCATGGTTTTAACAACAGGGGATGCTTATTTTCCCAACTCCATACATTGTCCCGCAAAATCTTCTTCCTATCTTGAGCATTTTAAAAAGCTACTATGAAGAACCCCCTTGCTCTAGGATAAATTTGAACATAACCTTTCAAAATCGGCTCTCAGTTATCTGAAATCCAATTGTGCAGCTCACATAAACTTGGCTACAATCCCTGGAAACGTCCTATCAAACCAAGCTGAGAAAATACTGCAACATTATAATCCACTTCCTTCTCAATCTCATCTGCCAAATCCACATTGACAGCCTCAGCCAATGTAAGCTTGAACCCATATACACCCACAACCGCATGTTGAAGATCCATCGCTCCATACCCAAAAGGCTCATTGGGTGTAATCCCTTTCTTCCAAAGGGCTCCATTAGCACCATACTCATTTGGTGTAACGACCTTTGCTTTAAGCTTTCTGATTCCCCCAACCTGAACCCTGTCTCTGCCATTAACTTTCTCCTTACCCTTTACCGATTTTTCAATCATCTTTGGCCATGCAGCTGCATGTCCCTGCGAGGAGCCACCCAAATCTCTACCATCGTTCTTTCCATTCACCCGCATCTCCCCCACCTGCTGGTAATCCCACTGGTTGGAACCACCATTCACCACCCCCTTCAATTTTTGTAGGTGGTATTCCATTCCGATCCATTTGGGTTAGACCCATTTCTCCCACAAATTCCATAAGCACCAAGATCATTTGTAGCCGCTATCTTGGCTATCATTTCCTCCACCAGTGCATAACCCTATCAGTTGGGCTCATCCGTTAAAAGTCTCATGCTGGATCAAAGAGTCAGAAGCCCTAGACGCTGAGAAAGACAACATTGTGTTCATATCCCCAGAGGAAATGCTTGCATTTACTCCACATGATGTCACCCGGAATGACTTAGAACCCTTCGATTGTGGCACAGAACCGTTGCCACCGCTCTTGTTCTCCTAGACACTACCAATCCGCCTCTCCTCCTGTCTATGCCCCACGTCATCTCCATTAATCCGTGCAATAGATTGATGTTTAGAAGAGGGAGCACAACCCTCCTTTCGTTGAATCCGTTGAAACTCCCTTGCAAGCAACGGAAGCTCTGCAGAAACCCTCACCTTTGAGACCTCCCATAACGGCTCCATTTCCATTAATTGCACATTATTTTAAAATTCTTCATGATTTATAATGTCATCCTATTTCATATATTTCATGATTAGATGCTACTTTCATTGTTATGCTATGCTTATCTTTACTATGATTACATGTTTAAGCTTCATATTATTTTTATGTTCTACAATTCAATGATCTTTTGTATGCTTACACATTTTGATCCTATGATTATATATCACACAATCTTTATCTATCCATTCATGTATGATTTCATGTTTATCAAAGATTTATCTTATGATATAAATTGCTTCATAACTTTTATTCTTTATTATGTTGTGATCATAGAAGCCTTATCATGCCATTAACATTTTTATCATTATGTTCTCATGTATATGTTGAAATTTATGTATCATTCTTCTAGTGCTATCTTATTACTTGAAATTACAATGGGGCATCATGTGCCTTCCTCATGTGTGTAAGCTTACATCTTAATCCATTAGATTATTGCTTTCATCAATATCGTGATTTGTGTATCGATTTGTGTTTCCTCCCTTCATACTTTGTATCTAACTAATTTGTAGGGGTTCATTAATTGTCACTAATCTTTCTTTATGATTAAGATTTTATATAGTATCTTGTGCTAGATAGAAGCTCAACACCTTATCCAAGAAGAATTATATTATTCTATAATGATAATATCACTTTTTTAAAAAGTTATCAAACCTCATTATTACACCATGTGAATGAATTTTTCAAATTCCATTCCATTACACTTTCTTCAAGTTTATAGCCACAGTATCTATTTTTTAACACTATTTATTAATGTTGTAGTATTGTACAAATCTTACCACGATATCACATTGCTCCATTTTTATTGTTGTTGAATTGAATGAATGTGCATCCATTCTCTTCTATATTGTTTTGAACTATAATTGTTCTGAGATAGTTTGTTTTTTTTTGTCTTCTCCTTCCCTTTTGGCAAGTGTAATGTTGAACTCTTTTCCAATATTAAATAGTCACTTAAAAATGATAGTGAAGGATTCAGACAACAAATAGATGTACTTTTAGCTCAGTAAAATGCAAGGATGATTGATTTGTGAAAATTGGATATTCCATTTGCATAGGAAACCAACATTCCACATTTAATTATATGATTTGCACCAGGTTTTTAAAGATGAGCTTATTCTCCATCCAAATTTGGGTAAAGCATTCCTGAATGCAGATATGAAATCTGCTAACTTGTCTTCAAGATTTAAAACTCCTCTATCTGTGAGAAACATATTGAACACTTGTTAGAGGCAATGTTCATTGTCTTCTTTCAATGTGATAAGGTAGACTACTGGACACCTTTTTTAATAAAATATTTGATCTCAATATAGGAAATGCAAGGAGTACCAGGGTTAGTCTTACTGTGGTTGTTCTTTGTGTGATTCATTGGCTTTGTTTAAAGCTCCAAAGATTTTCAAAGCACATGTTTTGGTTTTAGTTTTTGAAGTTATTGATGTTGATTCCACATCTACTTATGGTGAGTTGCCAATAGAGTCATCACTAAACCAGCATGTATCATATTTGACTCTATTGTTAAGATTTCGTAATTTACAAAAATCATTCTTCCCTTTTGGATGTTGTTGATGATTATGATGGCCTAGAGAGCCCTGCACTATAATTTTGTATTATTAAGAATATGAATTTACAAAGTAAGCTTTATGTATGTTCTGATTCTTTGTTAAATTGAACGTGCAATGAAGAGGATTGCATTCACCGGTATAAATGCTTTGGTTCCCACATAAGTTCAAGTGCTTTCACAAGAACTTGTGGAAGAAATTCATCCAATCGATTGAATTTTTCATGCATATATATCAAAGTACACAGAGCATCCCTGGATTATTTATCGAGGAAAGAAATCAGTGGTATCTTGCATCGCACGTCAATGAAAGCCTTCTTTGGAGCAAGAAAAAGTGATATAACATCCTTTGCACATGCTCTCATTCATCTAGGTGCTTATTTGCTTGCTGCTATATTGAAACTCGTAGATTCTTTGTCGAAATTGTTGTGCATAACAAAGAGAGAGGAGATTCTAGATATTCAACACTGTTGGATCGGAATATAATCAATTTAATGATGAATTGTATTGTAAACTAACATTACACAACACCAACTATAGTTGCATTGAGCAATATAGTTGTTAAACTGCTTGTGAGAAACAAACACTGTGGGAGCTACAGCAACTTATTTTGTAGGTTCAAACTATATTTTGAAGTTTCAAAAGGTTTTAGAGTTATGATATATGGGTCATATGATTGTTCTCAAGCTACTGATGAGTGTCTTCATTTTGGAACATGGGGGAATTGATTGCTAAAGCGCATTGATGGTATCGTCAGATTTGTCAGTGGACACTTCTAATTCAACTTTTGAAATAATTTTGAACAAGGTGATGGTGACAATGTATTTTAACGAACAATTTTGTCTTTGTAATTGCATATTATTTTACTGAGAATATTTCTTTGCAAAGTGAGAAAGTGGTGGGAAAATAAAGGTTTGAGCATTGACCTGCTATTGGTACTTGTGTTAACAAACTACCTTAAAAGGAGGCAACAACATTTATCATGTCGTGTTCATGGTCGAGGGTATACCTCCACCCACTCAAATAAAATTTCCAAATTTATACAAAATTATAATGAATCACACATGAATTTGTGCCAAATAGGACATCATTGTTTTTGTGGAAGAATTGATATTTTCCTTTGACTTGTGTTAAATGTTTACATGTCCATTTATGTTGTATTGTTTTCTTCGATTTATTTATTTTTTGTCCATTTCTCTCATATTTTTTAGGTACCATTGTGGTGAAAAAGTTAGTAAGGAAGACATGGTTGATCGGGAAGAGGAGTCAAATACATCAAAGAGCATCATAAAATCAGGAATGGCTAATGGGAATAGTACATTTGTTAAAAGTGTAATAGAGGTTCAAGGCTAGGGCATAGAAGATCCTAATGATCTTAGTGATTTCTTGTATGCAAGGGTATGGATTTTTCATCATGACCACAGAAGAAGTGCAAGATCGGGAAGAAGAAATATGATCAAGACTTTTACCAAAGGATGAAAGTGTGAAAAGAACTACGTTATTTACTATATCAGTTTTTGGATTCGATTGTGTAAAGTTTTTTACCATCAACGTTTCGGATCATACTACATGATCCATCATCAAGATGTTAGAGAGCAAGAAGAACAAAAGATAGGCGATTGCAGATCTAGAAGACCCTAAAATGAGGAAGGAGAAAGCAAGAAGAGAGAGAAAAGAGAGGTACAAAAAATATAAAAGAAGAAAGACCTCTAAAAAGGCTAAACCTAAAAGACTAATCAAAATAAGAAAAAAGAAAAACAAAAGATTAAACAAACCATAAGAACAAATAAAAGAGTATCTTAAAAGGAAGACACATATACAAGTTAAAAAGCATGAAAAATAATAACAAGAAAAATAACACAAAAAATAATAAACAACTAAGAAAAAACATACATGAAAATAAATATATATATATATATATATATATATATATATATATGCATGTTTTATATATATATATAATAAACAACTAAGAAAAAGCATACATGAAAATAAATATATATCAAACATATATATATATATATATATATATTTATTTATTTATTTATTTATTTATTTATTTATTTTCATGTATGTTTTTTCTTAGTTGTTTATTATTTTTTGTGTTATTTCTCTTATTATTTTTCATGCTTTTTAGCTTGTATATGTGTCTCCCTTTTAAGATACCCCTTTATTTGTTCTTCTTATGATTTGTTTAATCTTTTGTTTTTCTTTTTTCTTATTTTGATTAGTCTTTTAGGTTTAGCCTTTTTAGAGGTCTTTGTTATTTTATATTTTTTGTACCTTTTTTTTCTCTCTCCTCTTGCTTTCTCCTTCCTCCTCTTTTTATGGTCTTCTAAATCTGCAATCCTATCTTTTGTTCTTCTTGCTCTCTAACATCCTGATGATGGATCATGTAGTATGATCCGAAACGTTGATGGTAAAAAACTTTACACAATCGAATCCAGAAACTGATACAGTATATAAATGGATTGTGGAAATCTATTAGATTTGAACTACGTCATTGTTGTTATCAAGAGGCAATTAGAAGCCACATATGTAATTATTTCAAAAGTTGAAACGTGTTAAAATAACTTTCGTCCAACATCTTTGGCAAAAAATTGATCTGCAACCATGAATGTACTTTGTCTATACTTTGTCTAATAATAATGGTCCTAGGATTTAGGGAAAAAAAATTCAACTAATTCTAATGAAGTTCTTGCACCACAGGCTATTAGCTTACTGACAAATGTACAATACATGCTCGGCAATTATAGATAAACTAGTCAGAATGTGCAGCCATAATTATTAACAGCAATTCAACGAATCAGAGTTCTGATCCACACAAAATGATATAATCAATGGCACATGTAATATTATTGTATTCCTAAAATTTTGCAATAAAAATCTCCAAATTACAACTTCCCTGGATTCACCAAGGCTTGGTAGTATCAACCTAGATCTGATGTATTCATCAGAAGACTCAAGTAGGGTTTCTAAAATAATATAAAAAATTTAATTCACTAGGACAACTTGAGCAATTACCCTGACTTAAAAATCTGTTGGTTTGGGCAGAGAACAGCCTGTAGATAATTGATGCAATTGTGGTGCTTTCCTAGCCTGCCAATTAATCAGTGGCCTATGGATTTTTACGGTTTCCTTGAGAGTACCTTGACATATATCGATTAGTGTGATATCAGATATATCTGTCTTAAACACTTAAATCACTTGTCAATATATCTTTTCTATGTAAATTGATTTAATCTGGCTGAAATATAAAATAAGCTTTCCTTATAATTGTTGTAATAGAAAAGTTTGAATCCAAACTAGGTTAAAAACTTTATCTAATCATTATATAGAGAGAGAGAGAGAGAAGTTGACAATTTTCATACTGAACTTGAATTACAATTTTTGTATGCAACATGAACAACCAAAAGACTTCACTAGTGTAATCTATTGAAGCATACCATACATAATACAAGATACTCCATTCTACTTAACAGCCTTCACACTATGGAAGATAAGTTTGATGATAAGTCCATCGAGAAGGAACTATATTTATTGGCCATGTGATGTTGTGTATAGATATAATCTGTATGAGCTTCTAGAATTCTTTGATCTAAGCATTCTTCTCCATCATTATTTTCACCATCCTTCTAAGCTCTGGATTGATTTTGTTGAATTTTTCCAACCAGTTGTAATATAATTCACCATTGAAAAGAGAACTAAGGTGATATTGGGGGAGAACAAAAAGGAGGTTTGGAATTCTAAAAGACAGATTTTGATTATGAATCAAGAAGCATTTGTGCCAAATCGTACAGTCAGCTTCATCTCCATTTGATTTTTGGGCAGCAAAATGGAAGTTTTTAGAGCACATGTAGGACACAACAGAAGTCCTGAAATTTGGAGAAAGACGTGTACTTAGAAAACCGAGGCAAAATCTATTTAGTGCGAGTGCCAATAACTCTGCAAACCGAGGCAAATCTTTCATCTGTGTAATGTAAATGAAAAAATATAAAATCCACATTAAGTTCTATACAACACATGCAATCTTGGATCAAGACTCGTTTGTGAGAGTTGTCATTGTGGCTTGCTTAAGTAAGAATTTCTGCTTTTTAAGTGTTGTCTCTATTCTAGGTACTCAACTAAAATTCAGAATCTAAATGAAGATAGCATCTGGGTATGTGATGATTAAAGGATTGTCAACAAAAGCTGAGAAGAAACTTTAAGTTTTATGATTGCACTTGACCTAGAGCGGTAACATTTTCAATATTTGAAGCAACTAGAGAGTTAAACTCCTTCATCTTATATATCATGACCAAGATGGTAAGAATTAGTAACTTGCCAAGTATAAAATGAATCCCAATTTTGGCCCAAGTGTGACCACAATCAAGGACAAAATTATTTTGTACATCTTAAATCAAAACTATAAAATGAATCTTTACAAACCCAAAACAACTAGAAATAAGCAAGATTTTTTTATAGAATCCTTTTCCATGAACAATTCTCAGAAATCAGTGCCTAGATGATCATTACCTTTAAATTAGAATTCCTGAAAAATTAGTATCTACTTCAGATTATATATCTTCTGTTGGTTTTGCTTGATATATCTTCATAGCATGCATGCCATGTTAAACTAAAGCATTTACTATCCTCACACTATACAAATATGATCCTGTAGTTGAAAGAATTAGAATACACATAAAAAAATGATTTCCTTACACATTTTCCATTTCTAGTAAATCTGATCAATATTGTTCACCTAAAAACTTTCAATGCTTAAGGGAAGGCCCCATGCATATTTCTCAACTCTTCCACTAAATTTTCAAAACATTTGAGCAGTTTGAACTAAGGGAAAACATGCAAAAATAAAAGCTTTCAGAAACCTTCTTCATCCAGCAATTTGGTGTCATACAAGAACTTTACATGAGAGCATATAGGTAAATTCTTATCACAGGATGTGTCAAAAATCAAACTGTCATTAGCTGGAACATAATTCACCAATAAAAGATTCTTCGTTTGCTCCATATTATGATGTCGTCAACAACAAGAACTCATCAAAGCCCTTGGAAATGATTTTCTAAGAGAGCTCTTTTCTTCATGAAAACTTCCAAATACGTTAACCATATAACCAAGCAAATCATAAAACAATCCAAAAATTGGAAAAGAAAAAACAAAAGGAACTTGTCACATTAAATGATCTCAGCTAGGTCAGATAATTCCTTCTTGTTACCAAACACCAAAAGCTCAAGTTGTGCTTCATCATTACTTCTTGTTACCCACCTAAGTAATTTAAATTACCATTTTTGAGTTGCTCAAGAAGAATACACACCCAAGACTCTACAGATGGCAATGCCAAGATAATTTCCTGTAGACTTTGGAGGTCAATTTCTAATATTCTTCCTCTTAGGAATTCAGTCTTAGTAGCTTCTGCTAGCATCATAACAATTTCATACAATGCATAAGGATTGGGTATGTTTTATTGCTATTTAGTATTTACAGTTCATAATTATGAACAATAGTTCAAAACTGTAGGAAACTAAAGTAATAAAAGGTTAAGGGACACTATAATTGGATCCAGAAAGAGGACTAGAAACACCCATAAAACTAAGGGTTACAAGAGCTGAATTTGGGGCCAATATGATGACATCATCATCCCCATGGGAAGACATCACTATTATCTAAAAATGATATTCTAATACTAACAACATAGATCCACTTACTTGACACAGCCCTGATTTGTGCAATGTCACAAATTCACTGACATCATTTTTAGAGGGTCAAAATGGGATAGACCAAAAAGAGTAACCTGGGTGCCATGATACAAGTGTTAAGAACCAGAAAAGGTTGTTTGGGCTTCAAGTGGGAGAAAGGTCAACTTGATGTGAACAGACAACTGGATGAATTCCTAAGGTCCATGAAGGCGAGATCACAAAAAAATTCCAAGTCAATCAAAGTGGTAACTTAAAGTGGTAAGAAATTCTACTGCAAGATAAATTATCCATGTGAAAGTGGTGAGGACAATCAGGAAATAGTATAGGAAATTGGCTATGTTGCCGCACCCTGATAAGAATAATGGTGTAGGAGCTGAGAGAGCATTTAAGATGGTTGCATAAGCTTGGGAAATTCTTTCTGATGAAACTAAAATGGCTCAGTATGACAAACTGAGAAGTGGGTTGCAAAGGTCTTTCAGGGGTAATGCCCATGGCAATTGACCATCTAGTTGCGAGGCTCAGAAAGAAAGCTAGAGATGCTCAGGCAAGGGCATTTATGTTGTCTCTATAGAGGTCATTGCAAGGCTTGTCCAACAAATATTTGAAAAATGGATAGGAAGCATTTTGAGTAGAGCAATAATTAGGGCTTTGGTGAGGCATTTGGTGCTGGTAAGAAAGTAAAAAAATAATGGTGCTGATGTTTATAGCGAGGATGATTGTGTTATTTTAGAAAATGGTTTTGGCAGGGAGAGTGACAGGGCAAATACCTATGAAGTCAATTCATGTACAAGCTTGAGTACAATGGGGAATGAGATGGTCACAGTTAGTATGTACCTATTTCTTGATCAAATTAAGCCCAAAAAATTGTGGGAAGGGGAGCAGGGGGGAAACCCACAAAGCTAATTAATAGCTTAACATGAAAATTGAAGAGTAAATAGATATAAAAAGGAGAAGATGACATTCTATAGACCACTACATATCTGCAAAATTAATTCTAACATCTTGGTTTTACTTTGCCTCATACATTTCTAGTTTAAACAAACACGTAAATGCTTCTGTAATAGAAACAAGTGAGATAATCATCCGCACACAATGCCTGAAAGTGAAGTAGCTAAACAAAACATCTATGATAAAAAAACAATCTATATACATATGTATCTTCAATATGTTCAGAGCTCACAGATAACTCCTCGCACAATGAAAGTTTAACCATGGAGGAAACTCCGTAGTTAAGCGCGCTCAAGCTGGAGTAGTACTGGGATGGGTGACCTCCTGGGAAGTCCCAGTGCTTCACCTCTGTGAGCATCACCTAGATCCAATGAGTGCTAAGTGTTCCATTCATTCTCATGAGAGATGGGTTCGTGTGAACCACTACTCATGAAACATGGGTCAATGAGTTTGACTCAAAAATCTACACAGTTGAATCCTGCTAGCAATATCAGAATTTGACTTGTGGAAAAATATCTCCTACTTAACAATGAAAGTAATTAGCTGAAAGCTCACAATAGAAAAACATACCTTGATTGATAAGCATTTATAACCCCAAATCATGGGTAGAAACATACGTTGATTAGCAGTGGTTTGTGAAGCAAGAAAGAATAGGTATGATTCGCCATTTCACATGGGATAAGCTTTCCTGAGTATATGGGCTTAACAAACTAAAAAACACCAAATGCTAAGAAACTAAAAACCTCTTTATCTTTGAGGTTTTGAGATATTAGCAATGGCATTTTTATAAACTGTCCACAGAGCAGCAGATTCAAGATGCCCTTCTATGATTTGACCAAAAGATATGGCCTCGATCATCATCAACATAGTATAAAGCTGCATCAGATTAACCTCCTCTCCATTCATTGCAGTAGGTTGCAAAACTAAAAACTTGGGCCTCATTACCTTGTCCAAAGATATTGGAAACATGCGTGGATGCTTTGCCACAAAGTCTACAGAGAATGCCATGTGATTGAGCATAAAGTCCGTCCTTTTCTTAATCATGGGTAGAAACATACATTGATTAGCAGTAGTTTGTGAAGCAAGAAAGAATAGGTATGATTCGCCATTTCACATGGGATAAGCTTTCCTGAGTATATGGGCTTAACAAACTAAAAAACACCGAATGCTAAGAAACTAAAAAACTCTTTATCTTTGAGGTTTTGAGATATTAGCAATGGCATTTTTATTAACTGTCCACAGAGCAGCAGATTCAAGATGCCCTTCTATGATTTGACCAAAAGATATGGCCTCAATCATCATCAACATAGTATAAAGCTGCATCGGATTAACCTCCTCTCCATTCATTGCAGTCATAGGTTGCAAAACTAAAAACTTGGGCCTCATTACCTTGTCCAAAGACATTGGAAACATGCGAGGATGCTTTGCCACAAAGTCTACAGAGAGTCCCATGTGATTGAGCATAAAGTCCGTCCTTTTCTTAATCATGGGTAGAAACATGCGTTGATTAGCAGTAGTTTGTGAAGCAAGAAAGAACAGGTATGATTCGCCATTTCACATGGGATAAGCTTTCCTGAGTATATGGGCTTAACAAACTAAAAAACACTGTATGCTAAGAAACTAAAAACCTCTTTATCCTTGAGGTTTTGAGATATTAGCAATGGCATTTTTATAAACTGTCCACAGAGCAGCAGATTCAAGATGCCCTTCTATGATTTGACCAAAAGATATGGCCTCAATCATCATCAACATAGTATAAAGCTGCATCGGATTACCCTCCTCTCCATTCATTGCAGTCATAGGTTGCAAAACTAAAAACTTGGGCCTCATTACCTTGTCCAAAGACATTGGAAACATGCGTGGATGTTTTGCCACAAAGTCTACAGAGAGTCCCATGTGATTGAGCATAAAGTCCGTCCTTTTCTTAATGTTTCCTCCGACTTGGAGAGGACTGAAGGGTCAGCCTTAACTACTTGCAAGGCTTCCTCGGGTGAGAGGCCGCAAAGCTGAAGATTGTGTATCCTAGCCTCTAACACTTCGATGTGACTCATGGCCACGATGCTCACAATTTATTTGTACATGTTTTACTTGTGAATGCCAATCTTGCAAATCAGATCACGTTGCCCGGGCGTCAGAGAACTGCGCGTCAAAACCCAAGGATTTAACAACAAAAACTTGATAAAGCTCTGTTCCACAAAAGCCAAAATCCTCCCAGAAGGCAACAGAGGGTTTAAAGAAATTCTGCAAGCTCTTTCCAAGAATATGGTTCTTCCTAATTGTTCTAATCAGTAAATCCTGTTTTGGGAATACGGATTTGAGAAGTTCAAGGTTGGAGCGAAGGAGCTCCAGCTTAGAGGTCAAGATCCACACCAACAAGGTCAAATTTTTGGTTATATTTTCCCTCCCTATGTCGATATCTTTTAGCAGTTGAATCTTGGGCTCCAACACTCTTTCTACACTCGTCAAAAGTGAGGGCTGAGATCTGATCATGTCTGCAATTTGATCTTTGGTGCAATCAAAATTGTTAGTATGGACACAAGCTGTTCAACATTATCCAGTGTTTTGAGTCGCCCCAACGAGGGCACAAATTTTATCATTTTTTGGGTGTCGGCTGAAGATATGTTAAATCTGGTGGTAATGTGCACTAATAGATTTTCTGAAGGGGCATTGCTATTGCCAACTCCTATCACAATTGATTGGATGAATTAAAAAAAAAAAAAAATGGCAATCTAGATTTGATTGTGTTAATTAAAACCAAATCTTGGACAATCTTCAACCTGTATACCGAAATGTATACCTGCACGCAAAAGGTAGTATTGTGTATACTGAAAAGGGCAAGTATCAATTATTTTCTAGTGACTATAATGATTTTCTGGTGACTGACAAAAAAAAGGCAGACAACTCAAAACCAGTCAACTTACCACCAGTAGTCTCAGCATCAGACAGGTTTCGTGTGAAACCTCACATAATATAGCCTATCGGCTAAATAAACATTTGTATGTATATATGTATATGAACATACAGATAGGTAATCTCCTGTACAATCATCCTCTCCTGTACACTCAAGGCTGACTATTATGTCCATATAACCCGAATTTTTTTATAGATTACAACAGACTTATTCAGTGAATTGCTCAGTGTTTTGCTGCATGTATTTTACTCGTTTTGTTGCATGGGCTTCCCAAAGATTTGTGCACACACTAGCTCAGTGTTTTTCTGTGTGGATTTTACTCATTTTGTTACATGGGTTTCAAAAAGATTTGTATATACACACACCGAGGTAATCTCCTGTACAATCAAGTATGAGTATTAAGTCCATTACTCTTACAGATTTTATTGCTATATTACCATAGATTAATTCAATGACTTGCCCAATGTTTTGACCTGCATGTATTTAACTCATTCTGCTGCATGGGATTCACAAAGATTTTAAAGTTTTCATCTTCCAAACACAAAGGTAGCACAATGCAAGAACTCATATAACAGTTTTTTATTCTTATACGTATGAGGTTGGAGGGTATAGGAGTTGATATCTCCAATAAAATCTTTAACTTTTACAATCCCATGGTGATTAGGACAATATAATATCTTGGTAATAATACGATTATCTCCAGGATAACTAACAACAAGAATACGTAAAGACCAAAGTCTGAATAGAAAATTAAATTCATCCAGGATACCAAGCAAATCAGAGCATAAATAGGAAATTGAATAGAGGGCTTACAATATGTTGTAAAGGATAATTGAGCGTATAATCAAGTGTGAATGCAACCTATACCCAAACTTTTAAAAAGATCCATATATGTCTCACGCCCCACTGCTATCTGTAGCTTAATGTCTGGATTTACATCATCCACATTATACCTTGTTTGGCAAGATAGAGCATATAACTTCAGTATCAAGTAAATTTATATTCTACCACTGCTAAAGTTAAATGCCTATATGAAACAAAATTAACCATTATCTAAGTCCACATATCTCAACATATAAACAAGTTTTCACTCAGATGGTGCATGTAAAACTCTATTGTGACGATAGTACCATCCATGATGAGCAACCTTAAACATAATGGAATTTAATGGGAATTTTGCCATTTTTATTACAGCTGTTTTGGTGTTGGTTTATATATAGTTAAGAGATACTAAGGATGGTATCAGAGTAGCATGCAAGCCAATTAGTTCAGTTCTCATGCATTTAGTGGTCTATGAGTCAGTCTATGGAGTACATCCATTTTGGTCTCGCAACATAATTTGGAATACTTATAAGCGGCATAAAAAGAAGGATGTGGCAATGCTTTCAAGCCAAATACATATATATTTTTTATATTTCCTTCTATAAATTTGATAGAATTATTATTCTCATTTAAAAAATAATGCAAAATAGTATTCAAAGATAATGTTAAACATAATTATTACAATTGCTCAAAACTTGCTATCAATTGCAAAATTTAATGTGCTGCTTGGTATACTTTGAGAGTCTAGAAGCCAAACTTCAGTTGACATATCATTAAGTCAAAATAAACAGCAACCACTTTAACCCCAAGTATAGCAAAATACATGCCCAGAAAGAGTCTTGTCATGAATAAGGTAGAAATGCAGAACCGGAGTCCATTGTACTCGTTCAAGTGGATGAAAACAGCATAGATACATAGATACACAATGCAATTATTTCTATTTAAAGAACTTATCCATCAATCACAATCCAAACATACATATTTATCTTACAGAAAGATGTAGCAGTGTAGAAAAGTGAAGAAGATTTTTCTATAACCTATATAAACAAGCATCTGAAAAAATGTGGGAAAATTTCATGTGAACTTTGATTTCAACAAAATGGTTTGCAATAGATCAAATTTCAACAATATAGATTGCACCATCACAATTGCTTGTGTATTCAAAGAAGCTAAATATCATGCTTCTTATTCAACTAGGATTGATTGAATCTAAAATAATATATAGCAGATATTTTGCTGGCAAAAATTAAAAAGAAACAGATAGATGTGGACAGCCTGATTTGCAAGAACAGCAATGCACCAAAGCTTGTTGATGGCATCTTAAGACCACTTTGGAACTATAAACAAAATGTAGACTCTCATAGGCATCAATCCTCAGAACTCCTTGTCTTGGTGCTATCAAGCATAGTGACTAGAACAGCACCATCACTTGCAGCTCTCAATTTAAATTACTTGTATTCAGACTAATTATTTTTTAAGTATTTCAGCGGGTTACAGGATACTGCAACATTAAAAAGGCTTTGAGTTATCAAAAATTGACCACCTCTGATGTGTGCAAAATTGACAACCTCTGACATGTGATAGATTTCATATTGTACCTGTGATTTTGTGAATATGGAGTTTAAATTGATGATATAGCTTTTAGGGTTGACGTTGGAACAATACAACTCCCATGTCAGGAACAAAGTTCCCCTAAAATATAAACTACGATATTTACAAAGTTGAGGATGTTTCACTATTTGAAGTTGGAGAAAGTGTCTGGTCGTTGACCAAGCTATGTCTTAAAAACTATCATACAATTAGAAAAGCTATTTACCTCGTGTCCCTTCTGAAGTTACGATGCACATCCCTTTCGTAAAGTGAAAGAATTTGCACATCTGTTTCTGGTAGAAAAGAACAGTCTGCACATGTCAATTGTAATTTTCAGGAATCTATCCTCCCTGAGAATCCAACCTGCACAACCATATTCATGAAGAGGAAAGCTGCTGTTATATGATCATTTTTCCCATCTTTCCAACCTGCTTTGAAATTTCCTTTTACAAGAATAGTCTGATGTATCAGTAAGCAGGTTATCAGAATGATCAACAGTCCAGTCTCAGCAAAAGGAAGATAGTCTCCTGGGAAAGGAATATTTCACACATGCAGCTATAATGTTGAAAAACATACAGCTATATAAATATCATGCCATCCATTGACAATTCATATGTCACATGTCTTAAAAGCTGAGACCATTAAATGGAATATATGCATAAACTGTACAAGTGCCTCCACGAATGGTCAATCTTCAATCTCTACTAACTTTGCTCTTTTTGCAGCAGCTACTTTCCTGACTGTGATTCCCCACTTGAGAGCAGCTTTGAGCTTTAACCAAAATACATAAGCTTTACCATGTAAACGGCGAGTGGACATACTAATGCTGACATTTGATGTTGGAGTAAATACTGAAAAACAAAATGCCTCATCTTTTTCTGAGTCTTTGAAAAGGTTATTTTGTTGTATGCTTGTTCCTGCAGTCATACTTTGTATCAAGCTTTGCAATTGTTCATCCAGAATCTGATTATTTACTCCAGAAGACAATTTTCCACCATATTTAGTGAAAGAAAGATCCTCCAATCCTTCATGATAATCTGCATTCCAACTATCTTGACTAACACAGGGTTCAACAACTTGATCTTCAACACATGGGTGTACATACTCATTATGAATTTGTCCAATACATTCATTATGGAAATGAGGATAAGGGCCCAGAATTTGGGTATCAAAAGATGATTGAAGGGGATTCATTACAACTCGTTCAGTACCAAGTGCCAAGGCAGAAGACGATACATTCTGAGGTACTATACACTGTTCAGCGAAATTGGCTCTTGGTGCAAATTGACTGGACATTGTAATGCTTGAACTTTCAGCAGAGTATGGTGTCCAAGCACCATTACTTGGATCCAGCAAGTGGTGACGTTGATCTGTAACATTGTCAACAGCCATTTGTGAAGCAATATCATTTTCACCTACCTGGTCATCTGCAGAGAATATAAAGGTTTATTAGTATTTTCCCTAGATCCCGCAAACAGATAATTTATTGGTTTGAAAATGTATTAAAGGATGCATATTAGTTTTACAGAGTTTATTTCATTTTAAATTATGAAATTCAAGTTTAAATGTGTTACCACTCAGTACTCCATGCGAAGACAATGTTGTAACCCGATGGGATGTATTACCCGTCAATGAGCTTGCATTATATTCAACCACTTCATTCCAGTGCTCATACGTATATTTTACCATCTTGCTCACAAAAACCTTTAACAGTAACAAAACATAACAGTCATCTAGAAATACAGAAATTTTGTATGTACATATATACATTCAGGTATATGTATGTGTGTGATGAGTGTGCACGTGTGCCTTTAGTAAGAAATTTAAATTAAATGAGTACCTTTTGAGTTTCTGAAAGATCATCGACAAGAATGTATCGACCATCTACAAGAACTCCCACTGGTTCACAGACAGCATTGAATATTACTCCAATTGTGTGTTGCTCATCAGCATAATAGGCATAGAGCTTGTTATCAAGCACACAAGTCTTAGCATGATCGACTGTTCCTTCCCACATTTTGTTTGACATGCCTGTTCCAAGAACCTGCAAGTTCTCCAGTTGTTAGTGCTATAAACAGAGCGAACAACCTTGACGTCTAAAGACACGCTTTAGCTATATCAAAGAGACAAATCCCATAAAAATTTTCAATAAAAAATGACTTGAGAGAAATATTCCAAAGAGAAGTTTCCAACTGTAACATGCCAACAATGTGGACATTAGAGAAACTTTGAGCCCTACATCACCCCTTTTACAAATCTATTTATTACTGTGTGAGATATGGAGAGCTATTCAAAGAATCACCTTTTGCAGTTCTCTAATATGAAACTTATTTATTGTTGTTAAAGAGAGCTTATAAAAAAACTCTCTTGCATAGATTTTAAAATATATGTTTCGTTCAGATACATTTGAGGGCAATGGAAGTTTCAAATCTTTATTCTAATTTATTTGTCCAAATGAAAATAAGTAGAAGCAATCCTCTTACAGAAAAATAATTTATAAAAATCGGTGTCATGAAGATGATACACAAAAACTTTGAAAAGATATATGAAATATAGAAGATTAGACTCACATTTCTAAGTCTATGGGGATCTATCAGCATTAGCCTTAGAAAATCTTGTACAGTATAGATCCTCTCACTGTTCAGACGCTTATGAAAAGCACCATCTTTGCCAATCTTTTCTAGACGCCATACCTCGTCATGCAGTACTGGTGGATAATGCTTCTTATACACTGTAACAAAAAGGAATGAAGGTATAAAAATATATAACTATTTAGATCAAGGTATTTCAACATCACACCAATAATATCCAAAATCAAATAATTCATGTGAAAAGATAAATAAATAAACAAACAAATAATTCACAATCTAAATCAGTTGCGTCAAAATCACATTTCAGCAAATCTTAGATTTCAGGAAGTATATCTATATACATATATATTGTAAAGTTAGAGTTCGATAATGTCTCAAATTTGGCAATTGAAAAATGTTCACAATTAAATGAAGATTCAGGAAGCAAAACTAGTCTATGCCGCCGCCGCCACCAATCTCATCCACATTCTTTGCATCCTCAGACATTGATAAAACTGCTCGTTAACTACTCTCAAGCTCTTTATTTCCAGGATATATAACAGGAACAGACTCAAGAAAATCTCCTCGTCTCCACAATTTTTATTTTTTAGCCTATATGAAGTACCTCCATTACACCTTATGTTTAGAAATCAGAAAAGCAGAAAATAGATGTTTGCAGCATTCCTACTTTTGCAGAGCCTGTACTTCTCCAATGAAAAATATAAATACTAAAGTTCTTCACACAAAACTGGAAGTTAATGAGATTAACCTTGTAGAAATCACCTACCTCTCAGCCATAGGACACTAACCATTGTACTGTTGTGCAACATGATATATTAATGCACCTAATGAGGATACTTATTCCATCGCCCAGCCCTGTAATGTCCCCATTTTTAGCTAAAGTGATTTGCCATGTTTCCAAGCTTTTCTGGGGCTAATTGGTGTGCTTGGGAGACCTCCAACGTTCTTTGAGTGCACATATTCAGTATTGCAGGATTTTTATTCATAGAAATGCGCTTAGTAGGTGATGTGGTTCCTCATGACACTTTCAAAATGGTTTTCTGACCTTTTGGAAGCTCTCCAAACTTCTTGGAGAATCTGTCTATTTTAAGTGGGTCACTCGATTGCCTCCAATCATCATCCCAAGTCTTCAGTATCATGTTGGTATGATCAAAGTTTGATTTCTATGCTGGTTCAGTGCTTTCCGCAAATGGGTAAGCTATTAAGTTATTATTTAATTAATTCACTTGAAATGTCTAATGTTGAAAATATTAAAAGCACAACTTAGTGTAATAGCTTGTTGAAATGGTATTTGTAATGTCCTCTTCCTAATTTGCCCTAGAAGTTGCCCTAAATCACAAATGCAACATATTAGAGGTAGGGTTTACCAAATAAATGGTTTCTTTAACTGTGTTTCGTTCTTGAATCCTGCATTCACCACATGAACACAATCCCAACATACAAACAGAGATGTGTGTGTGTGTGTGTATTTAATGTTAAGATTGAATCATAATGCAAACATTATTCGTAAATAAATCAAAAATTAGAATAAAGAGAATATATCTTCATTATTATGCAGTAGGAAAATAGTATGTGAATTCCAAGTATCGAAGATGTGGAGTAAGGAAGCATAGTAGGGTGCCCTAAGACAGTGATTTTCCATACGATCCTCCTCCATTTTTCTATGGTTGGAGTTAACTGTGATTCACCAATAGTCCCCCAACGTAGGAGTTGGGAAGGTGCTTGCAATAGGGTGCCCTTAACAATTCTCCCTTAATTGCACGTGTCGGGTCCGAGAAGGGTCCGTACTTGGACCTGTGGGTCCGTCCAGGTCCGAACCACCACAGACCCACAAGTCCAAGTACGGACCCTACGCAAACCCTACACAAACTCAGGGGTAGACAGCGCAAACCCTACACAGTTAAGAGAAAAGGTGGGGCCAAAACATATTAAAATGACAATTTTTTTATTATTTTTTTGTCCAAACCCTAAAACGACGCTAATAAGGAGCCTCCAAACACATTTCATTTCACATTTGCTCTCTCATTTGGCTCTCTCATTTTGCTATCTCCATCTTGCAAGTTTGAAGTGAGGTGATTGTATTCGAAGGAGATCGATTGTGGAGTTGCAAATACCTTCCACATAGCAGATTTGAGTGTTTAAGGTATGCATTTCAACCATATTCTTTAGTTTTTTGATAGATTGTTTCAAGTTTTTGAAAAGTTGTAAATTTTTTTTCAAGTATTTCAGTATTTGTAGAAGTTTTGAAGTTTGTTTTTTTTTCCATTTTTGTTATAGATTGCAACAATGAGTAGTCAAAGCTCAGTGGGTGGGTCTCAAAATTTTAAAATTGATAAAGGGTGTCCTCTATGGAAATACACTACAAGAATTTCTCAATGTCCTGGAGGTGGGGGTTTGTATGGAAATGTAATTTTTGCAACTTAGAATATAAAAGCTCCTACTACCGAGTAAAACTTCATTTTATGGGCCCTGGGGGCAAAGGAATTATTATGTGTGAGGGTCCACCATGGGGAGATAAGAAGGGGCTGCCACCTGGACAAATAGCAGCATTCATTAAAGAACAAGAAGATGCAAATAAATTAGTTGCAAAAGGAAAACAGAGTGGTTATACTTCCGAGAAAAAAAACCCAATACCACAACCACCCACTCAAACAGCCTCTAGACATCCTTTCTTGCCTATCCCTTCTAGAGAGGATGAAGATGTAGATGAACCACAAGTCACCACCCGCAAGAGAGGCCCACTACATCAAGCATTTCAAAATGAGGCAAGAGATATTGCTGATGAAAAAATTGCACATTGCCTCTATGTGAATGGTCTTCCATTCAACTTATTGAGGTCACCCTATTGGAGGGAGATGATGACAGCAATTAATAATGCACCTTCTGGTTACCAAAGTCCTGGATTTGAAAAGGTGCACACCACCTTATTGCATAAAGAGAAGAAAAATGTAGAGGCCCAATTAAAACCAATTAGGGATTCTTAGGTTCAAACAAGTGTGTCTATTGTCTCTGATGGATGGAAAGATTGCAAAAACCATCCCTTGATCAATGTTATTGTTGTGTCCCCCAAGGGGACAATGATTTTGAAGGCGGTTGACTGTGAGGGGGAAGTAAAAGATGCAAAGTTTATTTCCCAAATTCTCATTGATTCCATAGAGGCAGTGGGTCCTAATAATGTTGTCCAAGTAATCACGAACAATGCAAAAGTTTGCAAGGCTGCAAGTGCTTTGATAGAGGCTAGATATGAGCACATCTTTTGGACACCATGCACTGTACATTCACTTAATTTGGTGATGCAAAAAATTGGCACCCAAGTAGAATGGGTGAAACAAATTTATGAGAGTGAGGAGATTCAAATGTTTGTGAATAACCACCATATGTCACAAGCAATTTTCAGAAATTTCTCCAAATTGGAATTATTGAAGGTAAATTTTAAAATTTAATTTATTTAGTTTCATTTATCATTTTATCATATTTTGTATAATGAGTTAAATATTTTTTGTGTTGTTTACATATTTTACATGTGTTACTAACTTACTATTAACATGTTCTTAGGTGGCTGAAACTCATTTTGCCTCTCACACAATTGTCTTGAGACAACTTGTGAAGGTAAAGGAGGCATTGTCACAAATGGTTATTAGCAACCAATGGGGCATTTGGAAGCAGTCCAATACAGCAAGGGCGCAAAAAGTGAAGGCAATGATACTGGATGATTATTGGTGGGGTCGTGTGGAGTATGTTTTGGAATTCACCGAGCCAATCATGTCAATGCTTCGCTTTGCTGACACTGATGAACCATGCCTCGGGGATGTCTATGATGCTATGGACACAATGTTGGAGAAGATAAAAATGGTAAGTTATAAATTTATAATACATTCCTCTATCATTGTTTATTGAGAGATATCTAAATTTTTAATTGACATAACTTACATGAACATCATTTGATATCCCAGGTGATACAAAGAAACGAGAATGATCCTAAGGACACCTTTTTATACAAAGGTGGAAGCAATTGTTCTCCAACGCTGGAATAAAATGACAACACCTCCTCGCCTATGCTCTCTCCTAGATATTATAGTGCACCGATACTCACTATTCCTAGTAGAGTACCACCATATAGAGATGCTGAGGTTGCTAACAAGTACAAGGCAGCACTTACCAGAAGCTTTCGTGATCCGAAGATGGGGGCAGTTGTTAGGAGAGAATTTGGATTGTTCATCTCAAGAAAAGATCTTCTCCCTACTACTATCAACGACCAAAGCAAAATGGATGCGATTACATGGTGGTACATGCATGGTCAAAATTTTATGTACCTCCAACCTCTTGCCATTAAGATCCTCTCGCAAGTTTTTAATTTTTCTTTCTTTTTTTTTGGTCACTTGCATTGTAGAATTTAACACTTAAACATTCTTGAATTTATCTTGTATTTTTTATTTTTTATTTTGTTTGTTTTCTCTCCAAGTTGCAAGCTCTTCTACCACTGAGCGGAATTGGAGTACATACTCCTTTATCCACTCAGTGAAGCGTAACCGGTTGGCAGCCAAAAAAGCTGAAGACTTGGTGTTTATTCACACCAATTTGCGCGTCATGGCACGCAAGGATCCGAAATACAAAAAAGGGGCTGAGAAGTTGTGGGATGTAGCACCTGAGTCCACTAACTTGGATTTGACCATTCAAAATCTTGCTAGAGCCACTATGCTTGATGTGGATGAAGATGATGACATGGCACTTGGTGCAACTAGTGCTAGCGGAACCGGTTTGGGTGATGATGAGGATCTACTTGCAGCTGCAGAAAATCCTATAGACAATTTTTTTGATAATCCATTTGATGATTAATGAAAACTTTGATTATTGATAAACATTAAACATTGAATCATGTTACAACTTTCAAACTTTCATGAACTATATTTTAATTCAGTAATTCAGTGTAATGATTTTCATTAGAATCGTGTTTTAATGTTTATCTTTGGCATTTGGCATTGATCAATGATCAAGCATCATACTATAAAATGATTTAGTTTTACACTTTTGTATATTTCTCTTATTTTTTTGTATATATAATGCATATATATACATATATATATATATACACAAACCCCTACGAACCATAATGAAAAAAAAAATTCCTCGAACCCACAAACCAAGTTCTCGTACCCGAACCCATCCCCAAACCCAAACCAGTTTAGAGTATTTGTTTCCTCTAAAAAAAGGATTTCAAAATCCTATAAATATGTAACTTATTTGGTTAAATGATAATGCATATCATAATTTTATGTGTTCATAAACTCTATAGAATGAACCTGAATTTTTCCAAAGCTTTTTGAGGAGGAAACCCCTCTTGGAGTAGTTGGTTTTGGGGATGAAAACTCCCCTAGCTAGCTGAGTGATTTCATATAGAGACCACCATTGTGTTTCAGATCAAAGTTCCGATTTTGGGTAGCAGATTTGAAGAATTTGCAATGTTTTAATGTTGCAAAATTTTGATTTGGTTTGAGTTGAGATTGCTGAAGATACTTTGGGCAATTTGAAGAAGCCTATATGCCAGGCCATACGGTTCTTCTTGACAAGCCATACCATTCATTTCTTGCCTTTTCTGAGGCATATTCTCTAAGTTTGATTCTCTTAATTTTCTGTTTGGAGTCACCATTTCCATCCTTGTAGGCTGTACATTTTGTGGTGTGCATAAAAGCTTAAAAAAGGAAGCCATTTGTAATGTCTCCTTTATGGGACATTTGAAATTAATTAAATCACTAAAAATTTAAGTTGTCGAAATATAATGACAACTTAATTTAATTATTTAGCAAAAGCAATTAAAGTGACTTTTTGTATCATCTAAAATTATAAAATAAAAGTCACTTTATTTTTAAAAAAAAGACAGAAATGGAATGCCAAGAGACAAGCTGATGGAAGGCCAAGAGTTTTTTGGAGAACGTTATAAAAGTTCAAGGGGAGGATAGTTCAGAACATGTTCAGATGTTTTATTGAAGTTGATGAAACTGTCTGATGCTTTGGCATTAGCTAGAATTTCTGGAGATGAAAACCTTTAAGAGTTTGTGAAGAGCTGGACAGAAACCTAGTTCTTCTTGGAGTGGATTCATGACAGTCTACACTTTTGCGGAATTTGTAAAATATTTAAATATGATTGCGAGTCATTTATTCCTATGTGTTATCGCATATATTTGAACCACAAAGGTAAGCAGTTAATATTTCATGGCAGTGTGCATATGAAAAAGTCTGAAGATGATTAATACTTGAGTCTTAATTCTGGAGGTAATATTTGTGTGGGGCCCGTTTCAATTTATTCTGGAAATATTCGAGCGGAAGTATTAATTCTGATCTCTCAAACATCATATATTCATCGGGCTATTGCATACCCCTTGAGATTGACTTCTTTGAGACCTTCCCTACATGACTATCTAGTTTATGAAGACATTTGCTCTTTGTCTCTGACTTTTCTAATTCCAATGAAGTTGCTGAAATCAGATCACTAATTGGCATCCTTGACTCTTTGAGATCTGCAATCCTCAATTTATTTATTAGTTGAGGAAATTCTTCCGTACTATTCACACAGACAGTTTCCACTATAGTTGAACAAATTATTTTGGTAACCTAAAGGTCGAATTCCAATATTGTATCATTACGAAAACTTTGCCCATGCAAACAACAAAGCTGAGAGGTCCGAAGTCTTCCTTCACGATGGTTATCAAGTTCTTTGTCAAATAATCTGCAGACCATGGCCGTACTTTTTTCTATCTAGATGATATGGTCTTCTGAACCAAGCACCCAATTAGCAAGATCATCAAAATATATTGGCACATGAGTTAAGCTTGTTGTGAACAAACCAAAGCATAACTTCAACACCCTTTCAACTAGAGCATACACAAACACAATGTTCTTCACATTGCTATATCTACATGGTGTGGCACTCATGGATCTTAGTACAAAAACAACCAGCCTTTGCCTCAGGTTGATATCTTCAAGGAACTTAATGCATGTAAACCCTGAAACCAAGTAATCTTCAACCTTTAGATTTAGCACTTCTATATTCTTTCTCCCATGCAAGGTTAAAATGACTGTAAATCTTAGCCAAATAATAAAAACATATGCAATAAAAAACACCATCTCTTCAAATTGAAAAGCAATTATACAAGATGGTTTGTTTCCCACAAGTCTAGAAGCGCTTTGCACTACCATACAAGATACAATCTTACCATTTACATTCCTTGAATTTACAAGAAGTTTGTAAATTGACAATAACAAGACTAAAGGTCTGAATTTGACAACCATATATTCCAACATTGACCAAATAAAAGCTTCCAGATTCCTGTCATGGTTTGATATTAACAATAATGCAAAGTCATCACCAATGCTACATACAAATTGTAGAAGTAAGTGAACTACAGCCCAGTGCTCACTTGAGGATTCAACTGCAACTTTTACCTCTATATCTAGTCATTTTAGCAATGATTCCAATACCTGTATATCATTTTTCAAGTATATCTTCTTGATCTCTATATCTGTAACATTCCCAACATAAGATTTCCACATGCTCTCAAGGATTTTCGGCAAGTATTTCATGTGGCAAGGCATGCACAGTGACCATTTAATTGGAGGCCCATCTATAGGAAGAGTTGATGGCTATTTTTTATTAACTTTGATAGAGTTGAACTCTTCAACAAAACCAACATAAGAATCCTAAAGCCAAAGGTTCCAATTATTTAGCCCAGATTTAATGATAGACTTAAGTGTTGGAGCTAAAGCATGCTGCAAAACAGAAAATTTGTTGACAGTGCAAGCAACCCTTTGCAAAATATAAATACATATTATCCAGCACAATTCTGATCTTTTGCAGTTTTTCCAACAATCATTATGCCAACCAGTGGTGAGATCAAGAGTTTCATGCACTTTGATGTCGACTGAACAAATGGTACTTGTTTAACACTAGACAAATCTTGGTCCCTTGCATTCTCTCTCTCTATCAAGATGGCTGCACCAAGAGCAGCACTTGCATTTATAGGACTAACCATTGAAATAAAATTTAATTGTCCGGTTGTTGAACTTTAACAAGTCAGCAATACTGCTACTGCTCCTCCAGCTAAAATGAAGGACAAATCTTTTAGCCCCACCACAACTTTTAATACCTTGATATAATTTGTTCTATCAATCCAATCACTAACATGAGAGCCAAATATTGCCCCAGAGGTGGTCTCCACAACACCATACACAACAGGGAGAAGCACAGAGCTTGGCCATACATCTAACATGAACAACCCAACTGAGAAATCCCACATTCTTAGATTAGGATAGTTGAAAGTTTGTATAAAGATCAAACAGTCTGCACTAAGATATGTTGAAGGGTTATTTGCCAATGTTTTGGTGAGATTTCCTCAAATATCAAATCTGCGAAAATTATGGAACCACAAACACAAACAATTGCATAAGGTTCAATATATGGTGAATGGGCAAGAATCTAATTATAAATAAAGAATTGGCATAGCCATGCCTGAACCTTCAAACATTGATTGAAGTACCAGAGGAGAGTGTAAGCAACAGTAAGCACAACCAATAACATTGCACCAATCAAGCATGCCATTGACATGCATCCTCTTAATTATATTTTCACATCTCTCCAAGAATTCAATTGTAATGTTCATGACAGCCTCCTTAAACTTGTGTCCACCCACTTCCTTTTATGAACACCAAATATGAGCTTATAGCTGTACATAGGGAAAAATAATGCCATATTGGTGACCCAAACCTCAAACTCGTCCCCATACCAAGACTAGCAACTTAGAATGAAAACATATTCAATCATGCTGACTGGAATAATGCATTAGAGATATCATTTAACAACATTTTAGAGTTCAATGTTGAAACATACGTTTAGGGAGGCTCATAAGCAGTATACATAAACAAAGATTGAAAAACAAACATACAAATTGATACCTCAATATCACAACAATACTGCATATAACACACATGTTCCGATTAGCTTTTTTAAATTATATATAAAAAATTAAGTTTCAGAACTTTTCCATTGAGAAGCTGGATCATACCTCACACTTAGATGGAGTGGCAAGAGTTGATATGAACCTAAAGAATAAAAAATTATATCTTCCACACTTCACAGACTGAACTCTCAATAATATTTGCTTTCTATATGCCTATGCTATAGAAATGCCTTTAAATTCCAAAAAAAAATGTCCCTTTTTCAGAAAAAAATTGTCTTCTTTTAAATCTGATTTTCTTCCTCATTTTTTTCCCCGTTTATATCCCCATTTTCAAAAAAGAAAAAAAACTTATACATTTGTTTGCCAATTTTTGCTACTATGGTCAAGCCTACATATTGTTGAAACTGTTGTTTATCAAGTCTTTGTGATTGTTAATCCAAAATTCAATGTTTATTCCCTCAATAGGATTTATTATCCCTATCTTGCTTCTAAGTGCCTATTGAGATGTTCTGTTGTGTGCTGAGATATATTAATAGCTTCTAGCATATTTGCAATATTTGCTTTGTAGGTTTTTTCAAAGCTAAATTGCACTGAGTCCTTCACTAACTTCACCAAAACCATCACGTTTTTATCTATTAGTCATTTTAATTTGTATTTGTACTGTATTGTTCAATCTCTACATTTACCTTAACAACACAAGCATGTGCCTATAAGAATTTCTTTCAATCAAAAAACTCAAAAATCTCTTATCCAATATTAACATGCTACTAGCCTCAAGCTCTAGATTGAGAAATAAAAAATAGGTTTTCATTTATTTTGTTTGTTGCATACTCAAACAATCACCTACAAAACATTAAGAAAGTACATATTTTGCAGTTTAATTTTCTGTTTAAACAGGGCCTCCCCTTCTAATTCCTAAAACAGTGCTACCGCACATCTATTCTATTTTGTATCACAGGAAAGGTATGAATCAAAATGCTGGCATTTGGTGAAGAAATGATGCATTAACATGACTAGAATTTGAAAATGAAAGCAAGCATTCTTCTTATTGAATCTATGTTGATATGTTTAATGGAATGACCAGTGGTACTTAGAATATGCAAATCCTTTTTATTATGATTGTATTTTCACTACCTTATCCATGTATTTCTTGAAGATTATGAATAAACTTGTGTTACCCGTTGGTTTGCATAGGGAGATGAAATGAACTATTATGATACTTAACTAGACATCATAAACATGCTTCATTTATTTAGTATTTTGAGGCAATGCCCACCACCTTCTATCTAGAACCCTAGCACAGTTGGGGATAACCCTGGGGTGGTAACAATTATCCCAGTGCCACCTTTGTTGGTGCCTCCTCTCTAGCACTTACCTTCTACAACATAGGGTATTCCTTGCAATGCAAACCACTCATCCTCTGCTTGCATTCATCTTATTGCTTCTTCAACTCATGCATTTACTGACATCTGTCTTCTGTGCACTGTCGGTAACAAGTGGCGCTACATGTGGGGATGATGTCTCTTGTGTGTTTTGCATTGCCACATGTAATGTATGTGGTTTCGAAAATATGACAGTGTTCTGCTAAATTTTGCCTATGGCAATATATGGTCATTACCTATGTCACAAGGTTCGAGTTCGGCACTAATAAAATTCGGATGAAGTTCGACCGGAGAAAAAATTCGCCATAAAATTCATCTATATAAATTGATATTTTAATAAATCCATAAAAATAAAACAATGTTATATTAAATTTAAAAATGTAAAAATATTATTAAATAATATATTTAAAACTTTAATATTAATATTGTTAAAATGTAAATAATAAATATATTAAATTTTGTATGTACATATATTATTATAAAAATCTAACATAAATATTAAATTCTAAATATATTTACTTTTTAAAAAATTAATTAAAAACAAAACCTAAAAAGTATAAAGGTTTAAGTTTTATTTGAGAAAACAAAAAGATTAAAATAAAACCAAACGAAATGTAAGTCTTAAGACTTATGCAATAAAGGCAAAAATAAAAACAAAACCGAAACATTAGATTTTGAACACAAACAACATCAGGTTTGACTCTTCTCTAAACCCTGCATACAGTCTGTGCACCATTTATTCTGTCATTAAGTAGACAGAATAAATCTGTCATATAAGTCCGCATGCTGCTACAGCCTCCCGTGAACAATGAACAGTCTCACTTTCTCCTAGCCGCGAATCTAAACGGTAAACAAAAAACTGTCAAGAAAATATTCTGGCGTTTACGTGATTTGTTCTCCTCCTACTTCATTATTGAGTGGACAGAAGAAATATCATTTGCATTGCTCGTGCGGCTTGACCTAGGAAAGCTGCAGAAAAATAAAATTAAATATATTTCATTAAAACAAACTGCACTCTTTTTCTGCACAAATTTTAACAAATTTTTGTATATGTTTTGAAGTTCGCCGAATTTCGAACTTCATGGTTGAAATTCGGCGAACCCTGCAACTTAGGTCATTACAACTATGTCATAAGAAGGCCCCAAGCAGAGAGATAGAAACAGACCATCATATTTATGTAGGTTATTCCAACAGGTCAGTTATAAAGGTAGCTGCACACCAATGAAAATGCTATCATATTTTAATGATTGTATTTATGAAAAGAAAATGAGAACTGATAATTTCACCATCCGGACCCTACCGTGATTTGAATTGGTCATCTTCATGTACAACCTTCCATAGAGGATGGAAATCGATAGATGTAACTAATTGATTATTACAGCTACAATAAAAATCGGTAGATGTAATTAAGTAATTATTGAAGCTACCTATTAGGAGTAACCATCCTCTGTACTCATGAAAGGGAGTTAAGAGAAACAGAAAGATTTCCCAAAGAAATTGGTTTTACTGTCATAAATCTTTAAAAGTCAGATGAGTAAGACCTTAGGAATCTACGGGCTCTGTTAAATCCTGGAATTCTATGCCCCTATTTTATTCCAAGGGTTAAAAAGAAAGAATCAAACTTTGATTTTCTCAAAACACTTAGTTGATGAATCATAAATACTGATACATCACTTTTAACTCCTGGAATAATCTATCACTAGTTAGTTATTTCTAGCTCATTTAAGTGAACTCATATCTACAAGTATTACTCTTTATTTAGCAGTTTTCCCTTTAGTTCTGCAAAATATTTGTCCACTGATGGTTTGACCTAGAATACTTGACTTGGGGTTTAGCCAGGGTTGCATACTTGTAAATGACCACATAATCAAATTTCCATTTTCTACAGCATATATTTGTAGGTACACCTATATGATGAAATAAGTTTTACATTTTCTTTGGAAAGCCAAAGTGAGGAAAATAGTGCAAAACAACTCCCAAAACGGGAGAGGTAGAAGAACCTCAAATATTTTTTGAAATTTGGTGGATGAACTAAAGCACTAACACTAATAGTAATATTGATTTCTTGAATCTTTCCATAGGCATTGCCAGTATTGATTTGGATGGAAAAATCTATCTAAAATGTGGTATCTCACTTACACTCCATGGAGAAGACTACAATTAAAATCTATCTGAGATCATGTTTGCAAATTGTTGAATATAAAAGAGCAGATTTGTTTGAATTGAAGCGCAGTAACTTATTACTTCTCATCAACTTCAAACTTCATATGTACATCAGTAACTTTACTGAATGGCAAACATAATGTAGAAGCTGTATTTGTGTATATTCCACTACAGAAATACAAGCATATTATGAAAAGAAAATGCTCTATTCAAACTTAAAGCAGTACGTGCAGCTCCGTAAGTGCCCAAGCAATGTGACCGAGTTGCTCCAATAGGTAACGCTATTCATTTCAATTTTTTATATGAAGCTTGACACACTTGCCCCATAAATTTTCTACAGATATTTTATACATAGTTAATTTCACCTACAGAAATTTTGGATTTACTTTCCTATTTGTGATGAGTGTTTGTCAAGATACAAAAAGATCAAATTGAACTTGTGATGTTGAACTACAAGTGGTATTGTTTATCATCAAGAAGGATTACAAAGCTGATTCAAAAACACTTCACTGATTAAGATACAAGTTCAAGTTTGAAATACATGAAAAATGAGAAAATAGCAAAACTTACATTCTCCACGATGGTCTTTAACAGTGAATGCTTCTGTTTTCGCTTCTCTAATCCTAATCCCGTCACAGGATCCCATTATTATCCTGGCACCAAGCTTGAATTTTCTGCTCCTTATCCAACTGGAATTATCAGTAAAAGTCAATTCCCCAAGGACCCCAACACCTTCTTTTAAATTGATAATCAGCTCTCCAGAAAGAAGTGGTCGTTTCCCCTCCCTCTCTCGTACAACGTGGTTATCAAATTCTTCCTCAGTCCAACCTGCCTCTTCATCCCCTTCAAAATCCCCTTCAAGAACAATGATTTCCACTTTCATGGAAGATTCAGGCCCTGCAGTGACAATTTGTCCTGTATTTGCATCTATAAGTACTACTTGAATAAAACTGCACTGCTCCCCTTCTATTCTACTGCCTGTAAAGATAGGAAGGGATAGCCTGTTCCTGAACTGTAATTGCAAGTTCCTGGATGCATATCCACCTATTTGTCGGGTTGAAGACCTAAAAGATGGCAATAGTTAATATACATGCAATTTCTTAAGCATTTTTATTCTCAAAGCACAAATACTAAACCATGTTTACAGATTTCATCTTTCAGCCACTTTTCGATATTTTTACTTAATTTACATCTATAAGGATAAGCATAAGATCTCACTGGGATTTAGCAGAGACATGTTTCTCTAATGCTCGCTCAACCTCCTCATTTACCTGAACAAAATCCCATAAAGACTTCACTGAGTAGTCAAAAAACATATAAAAACAAGAAGTGAGAAAGCAAACACACCTAAAAAATGTATTATTATTGGACTTAATAAAACAGAATACCAAGTAACCATAAAATAGTAATGATATCTTTTAATATAAAAAAATGTATATACAATATCCACGACATATAATTCTCCACAAACACAGGGGAGACATTCAGACTTGCTGCTTACAAACTGCTGGATATACTAACATGGCGAACAACATATCCAGTTGCATGCCAATTGCAGAGAAAACTATACATATTTTCTCAGAGTAGCCTGAAACTGCACCCAACCCCAACTATCTCCCCCCACCCCGGAGAATGGTGGGGCCCTCCCAACCCGCAATAATATGAAAGAAGGGGGCCGGGTGGGTGGCCCCTACTATTCTATGGCAAGGGGTTGGGCAAACCCAACTATTATAGTAGCGAGCGAACAACCAAATAGGGAAGGGGTAGGAGACTGAATCAACCAGAACCTCCGCCCGAAAACAAATGGTGGTCGCTCCGGGTCAGAGAAAGATGGTTCAGAAAAGAGAGGAGGGGCTAGCAGATGAGCGAATGTATGATGCAAAGGTATAGGTATCAAGCAAACAGTTATTTTGGGACAGAAGATCACTAGAGAGTCAGACACTGAATATTTTCAATTTTAGTTATTGATGATAATTGGATTCCTCCAAATTGTCCACAACCAACTCATTATAGCCTTACAAAGCCTTCGAATGTAGTACAACTACAAACTACAAAGCAGTCAAATGCATATTTTGAATTACTGGAAGATAGACTGAGACTGAAGAATCAAAGGGAATTGTCACAACATAATTTTTAACCTCATAATAATATCATTGTCTTTATGACATCATTATCATATTGTCACTCCTGATTGACCTGAGACTGTATGCAGCATTTATTATGCCCTTGCTGCTGACTAGTCCAACTAGTTCCACATTAGACCTCGAAACACCATTATATTTAATACAAATATTAGTAAATACCCCTAATCTTGTCTCATTTGAACAGCACCGATTTTTAAACCAAAAACATACGTATAAAAAAAGAGTGGTTCTACTGATCTCCACACAGCATGTAGTGATATCAATAAACTATAGGAAAGTTGACAGTGTACACTTTGACTGTTTCCAAATTTGCAACTTTGACCAATGGTTTGCAAAAGATCTGCCGTGTTGACAAGAAATATTACAGTGCTGACCAGTCACCTGCAGTGTTGAGTTTTCATATTACTGTTAAGTATTGGAAAGAACAAATTTGTCTCCATTATAAAGTAAATAAACCTTTTTTAATAAAACGGAGTTTTATAGGATGCTCAACCCACCAGGATACCTAACCAGGCCAAATTACTGACCTGCTTTGAGATTAAGTGCCATAGTTAAACATGGCAAAGTCAAGCTAGGTTAAACTGCACCAGGTCTGATTGGAAACCAATTAAGATAGCAACAACATAAAGAGTTTATGTGCATCCATATTGGAATGCACTAATAAAATTACAAATTGAAAATTCTTTGGCTTTCAATATCAAAACACAAAAACCATCTAGCATTAGGACCAAATCACGCCAGCTGGTCATATAGCTGGTCATATGACCAGCTCTTGCAGCATGGATTTCTTTTCCCTTCCCAGCTTTTTCAGCAATCTGTCCTGCTAATTCCTTGATACAATCTAAATGATAAGTCACTATTTTTGAAACACTGTGATAAGAATATTTAAGAATAGACCATCTTTTTCTACTGACAACCACAACAGTTATTGAAGATGACTATTCTAACTATGAGTTTTTGTCTTGTAATATCTATGGTTATCATTGAACTGATCAAGGCTCACTTAGAGTTCCTTGTGTGTCATCGGCTTGCTTAGGGTTGGTTGAGTTTTCTCATGGGCTGTTAACTTGCTTAAGGCTCATTTGAAGTTTCTTGTGGACCCATCTCATGCTTGAGTTAAATTTTCCATCTGTCATTGACATGCAGAAGGCTGAAATTCTTTGTGTAACATTGGCTTGCTTGGAGTCAGTTAAGTTTTCTCATGGGCTATTGACTTGCTTAAGGCTCATTTGAAGTTTCTCATAAACCCATCCCATGCTTGAGTTAAATTTTCTGTCGGTCATTGACATGCATAAGATGAGGTTTTTCATGTGTCGTTAAAGCTCAATTTTCCCTTCTCTCATTGGCATGCATAAGGCTAAGTTGAGGTTTCTCATGGGTTATTGTAATAGTTGAGACCGATCGAGATTGCCCATGGGCCACTAATTTTCTTCAGGCTCAATTGAAGTTTTTTTGTGCAGGTTTTAGTAGTGAGGGAAGTAATGGAGGCAGAGGATATGTGGAGGATGCTGAAAGAGTTGGCATCTTGTTATCATGCACAATGTGTATCTTACCATCAAGTACTACTTGAACTTCACGGGAAATGGGAACAAAAACTCTGTACTCCAAGCCTTGTCTTGCCTGTGATAGGTCAACTGAAATGAATGGAATCAGCAATCCAAAATTCGCCAAGGAAAATCAAATGCGGATGGAGATCACACATACACCTTTGCAGAAAACAAAGCACATGTCAAGAAATGTTTTGGTCTCTAATGATGATGTTGCAGCTGATATTATGGAGAACTCCACAGTGCTTCAAATGCTCCTTTGTATAGGCATTCAGAATGAAATAACAAAGAGCATGATGCTCTTCAATATGGGTTGCTAATGTTTGGGCTTGGGAGGTCTAAGAAAGTTAGGAGTGTTATGCAGAGCAAGGTGCGTATGATCTGTGATTACCGTGCTACTCCTGTCATAGTTATACAGGCAGAGGAATTAAAGCAGCCTCTTTGTTCAGTAGGCTCTAAGCTGAGGGCACCCCATTATTGTCATGCTCAGTACATGGCTAATATAGGCTCCATTGCTTCTCTTGTTATGGCTGTAATTGTCAATGGGAATGTAAATGATTTGAGCAACAGTGAGCTTGGAGAAGGGGACAATAAGGTGAAGTTAAATCACTTTGCACAAAAATTCAAGAGGTTTGAAGAAATGACTATTAATGTTTGTGATGCACTTAAAGTTGCTATTACTGACTCCTAATTGGCATGTAGACGACTCATCCAATGTGTTCTCGACCAGAATTTGCAGAGGCTTTAAGTCCTGCAGAGCTTCTCCAGGCATTATTGCAATGTGTGATTATGAACAAAAAGCAGGGGATATCTTTGTTTGTAGCGGTATCTTGAACTTCAATTGGAAGATTGTTGTGAATGTGAAGTCAAACGGTTACTTTCCTTTCAATTCCACCATTTGTTCATTTCATTGCTGTCTCTTCATATTCAAAGACTTCCAACTTTTGTATATAAGAATGTGCAGACTATGCATAATGTATCTGAGAATTGTATCTGAAAACAATGAATAATAATAATATTCCCATGCTTGAAGAGTGGATGCATCCATTTTTCGTGAACCACTAAAAACCTGGTGTTTATGTGTTGTTTTTGAATCTCCATTTCTGTTTTTGAATTCCCTCTTGATTGCTCTTTTATTTAAACAGTAATTTCCTTGGACATCAACGTCAAAATCTAACAATCTCCAACAATCGCTTTGACATTAATGACAGCATTTTCCAATTGTCTATATACCTTTGGCATCAATGACAACTTCCAAGCATCTATATACCCTTGACGTCAATGACAACATTTGTCTTTATGCTTTGGACATCAATGACAATATTTCCAACACTTTGTATTGCTTCTGGATTAGACAGTGTGATTTTTTGATGCCAACGTTTCAGATCAAATGCTATGATCCATCATCAGGGCAAACTCAAGAGAAGAGAATAGAGAAAACAGATAGCAGACCAAGTCCAGAAAAGAGAAAATAATAGGTCTAAGAAAGAAATCAGTAGAACCTAAGAAAGAAAGGGTATGTATGAGGTGAGACGACAAGAGAAAGAAACTGTAAAGAAATGAAGAAATGAAACAATAAACAAGAAAGACAATGGAAAAAAATACTAAAATAAATAAAACCAAATGAGAAAAATAAGGAGAGATCAAGGTCAATTGAATAAATGAAAGACGAAGAAAGGAAGATAAGAAACAAGAAAACTAAAATTAGAAAGAAATAAGAAATAAGAAACAACTAGAGAAGATGTATATATATATATATATATATATATTTTCTCTTATTTAAGCGTGCATAGACAAATAAGAATAAATATATAAATATATGTATATATAAATATAACTATATAAATATAAAAATATGAATATATGAACATAAATATAACTATGTATATATATTCTCTAATATATGAGCAAAGACATATAATTTAAAATATAAATAAATGAATATATATATATATATATATTCACTTATATATGTGTGCAAATGCATATATATATATATATATATATATATATATATATATATATATATATATATATGAATATGAATAAAAATATAAATATGTATCTATATATATTAATATATATGTATAAATATAATTATATATACACACTTATATATGAATAAAAATATAAATATAAAAATGTATATATATTCTCTTATATATGCAAGCAGAGACAAAAATATATAAAATAAGTATACAAATATAATATATATACATATACATACATACATATATATACATATACATATATACATACATATATAGTCATATATACATATACATATATATATATATACATACATACATATATATACATATCCATACACATATATACATACACAGACACACATATATATATACATGCATACATATATATACACACACACATTCACTTATAAATGTGTGCAAATGCATATCAAAGAGAAAAAAAATAAATTTCTTGAGGAACTAGACAAATAAAATTGAGCAAGAAATGGATCAAGGAGAGACAAAATTTAACAGAGGAAAGCAAGGGAAATAAAGAGAAAGGAGGGGAAGACTCAAAGAAAAGGGAATGGGGAGGAGTACACTAGGAAGACTAAAGGACACAGAACCAAAGATTGGAGACCTAGGGTAGGGTAGAGGGTTTCTTGATGAGAAGAGGGTGCCAGGTAGAGCTAAGAGTCCAACCACCATCTCAATTAAGGTTGGATGGATGATTATGGATAAGAATGGCCTCATTGAGTTTCTTTCTTAAGTAGTTGCCTTCTTTGGCCAAGATTTGGGCTTCTTCTAATGGAATGTGGTCCTTGGTTTTAGAAGAGTGCTCAACCAAGGCCAATTTGAAGATTCATTCATGTTTGATGTCAACCCAATGTTCTTTAATCCTAGTGCTAACTAAGCAACCCGTCTCACCTATATAGGGAATGTCACAAGAGAAAACCACTTTGTAAACACCAGGGTTAAGAAACGGTCTAAGGAATCTTTGGGCGAAGGGATACGATTCCTAATGGTGCAAAAGGTTTTGAAGGAGCAATGAATGCCCTTCTTGAGCAAAATTTTGGCAATCTTCTTGGAAAGACCTTCAATATAAGGAAGGACGGCAATGAAGCTAGACAGAGTGATCACTCTAGGAGGATTAGGAACACACTAAGATTTGGCTTGCTTGATGGTTCTAAGGATGTGTTTCCTTTTGTAACCATGTGTTGATGTCAGTTTTGTACCACTACATAACATATAGAAATTGAATACTTGATATAGCATACCAAACACTCAACCCTCTCTTGAAAAGTAAATACTCATGAAGAACATGAGAAAAACTCCAAGGTTCCTTACACCTGTGGATACTAACTCAGTTATATTAATGTGATTTGCTGATTAATCACGTAGGCGGGCTTACGTTGTTCATTCTAAGATAACTTGGTGTTACTTCGCTTGCTTGACTTGTTCTTTTCTCCTTGATCACTTTCACTTTCAACTACTCCTACCACTAACTGTTTACTGCTCTACTACTACTCCTATGAATAAAGAAATTAGCAAATGGACAGTGATCCAACCAAATGAAAGCTTGCCTACGGCGCTACCTCCATTGGTGCAATGATTCAAAGGGATACTCTTAGGATTTTCACACTAACACCTATCTTCCAACCCAATTTGAAGTACAAGCTGAAAGATGAAATGCAAGTAGAACTTGGGAACGATTAGACTAGATTACCACACAAGGCTTCCCAACAAGCCGCTAAGATGCTAGTGGCCTAGTATATAGATCCCTATCAAACATTCACTAACATCACCATACAACTAGCCATCTACTTCTACTCTAACAACATGAAATGAAATCCTACTTTAATTGAGAGATGAGAAGAAACATGCAATACACCAAAATGATCATGTATATCCACCATGCAAACCACAACAATGAATAGAGAACAATTTTGATAGTATTTTGGCAACAATTCTTCAACATAACCCTCTTTACAAATGAGAACAAATGGCCTTATATAGAAGCTCAAAATTACAATGAGTGGCCAAAATTAAGGGGCAAAATCAAGGGCCAAGATTAAACCTTACAAACCCTAATTAGGGTTACCATCTTTCAACCAATTACATGAGGGCACCAACTTTGTGGGCCAATGAGAAAATTACAATAATTTGTCAACCAATGAGAACATAGAACACTTGGCATGATTTGATTGCATGCACATGAAATTGCCACCTCATCAACCTTATCTTATAAATTTATTTAATCCTTGAGATGAGGTGAAGCCTTGGATGCTTGAGCTCGTCCTTAGAAACTTTCTCATCACCACTTGAACTTGCTTGTACTTGATGTCTTGACCTTGAAAGGGTGAGGTCTCCATGCACTTGGGGTAATCCTGCCTTGGCCTCGGTGGCCTGCCTGGATGTGAACCTTCTTGCAATTTGAGAGCCTTGCTCTTGGCCACCGCCTTGAAGTCAAACTTGACCTCTTTCAACCTTTCGTCTCGCCTTCCTCCTTCATTATCCCTACCTTCCTTTAACCTTCCTAGTCTTCTCTAACCTTCCTACTCGAATTTGGTTTGCATGCACCCCCCTCTGCTTCAATACTCTTGGGTTTTGGGGCACCTGCCATGGCCATACCTCCTGCAAGGCCCACAAATCTAACCAAACTAGCTTGCACGAATAGCCAAGCCTTGCCTAGCCTCAAATATCTTCAAATCTCTTCCATCCTTTAATGAAACCTGCCTCCTTACTAATGTTTTCCTCTTTGGCTAACCCTTGAATATCTTCAACTGTTCGGACTGCCACAACCTCGCCCCTTGGCATAAGCATCTGCCTCAACCATAGTGGTGCAATGCATCTCCCCAAAATTGGATTTGGTTTGACTAGCAAAGCATCACCAACAACCTTGCAATCAAATAGAAGAGGTAGGACCCCATGTAGAATTGCTTCCGATTTTGCACTATCCTAAGTTGCAACTCTAAATTCACGCTAATGATCCTAGCCCAATCAAACTTTCTTTACCATTCTCAATTCCTTCAATAAAATAATACAGCCAAGGATCAAACTGTGTACCTTGAACAGAGCCCATAACTCAGTTGAGAAGCACAATAAGATCGCCATACTCTGATTTGAAATCTAATTTAGTGAGTCTTGACGACTTGGTGACTCCCTTCTTGCCTTCGTGTAACCAATTCTACTTTAGTAGAGCGAGGTAGGCATCCTGACTATCTTGAAAGAACCTGGCCACTATCATGCCCTTCTGCTGGGGTATATTGAACATTTCCTTGTACAATTCCACACTTACTGATCTTCTTTGCCATAAAGAACTGGCCTCCTTTCAACCTATCTCTCAATTGTATCATATCCATGGTGTCGATGTTGGTGTCACCAACTCGCTTAAATTTTGAAAAGGTGGTCTTGGGCGTCATGTCTTCCCTGTCTTTCTTGGTATTAATTCTTTTTGGGTTCTTGCTTGCACTAGCATCCGCCATCCTAAACACTTATTTCTGCCCCTTCTTTCTACAGTGAGGTGGGACTACACTTATTTCTACCCCTTCGCCTAAGAATGATCAAACATATTTCTGTCTCGCCAATTCTTATCACACTACACTTATCTCTGCCTCTTCATTACCTATGAGATGGACTACACATATATCTCCCAACTTCTTTCCTAGAGGTGGGACTACCATTTATATCTCCTTTCTCCAAATCCTAAACGGAAACTACACTTATATCTCCCAACTTCAAGCCCTGATGAGATGATGAGGTGACGGATGGATGATGCAAGCAAGAAAATAGGAAAATGTACCAAGCAAGAACAAGGAGAAAATCTGTCTTTTAGACCAGCCTTCACCCTCAATCATGAAACTTGTCTCCTACACCAAACAATCAACCACCAAAGAAAAAAATAACAATTAAGAAAATAGGCCACTCACCAATTAATTTTGCCAAATCTGTTCCTCTTCAAATTGGCAGGCCTGGGCACAAACTGCAGCTTTCCAAACTGTGGTTTCCTCTAAACAACAGGTCTACTCCACATAGTGATCTCCTCTCAATATTTTTTGTCAATCTCTATCAATAGCAGGCCCTCCACTCTATCCAATTTGTGGCCTCCTCACTGCCTTCTAAACTTCGCAAGTGCTGCCCTAGTTAGCAGGCCCTTCAAACAGCAGTCTCCTTAACAATTCGTGGCCCTCTAACTCCAATTCGCTGCCCTCTGGTAATCAAGTAACAGGCCTGCCTCTGACTTATAACTTTCGAACTCCCTTTGTGAAGTTTGCTGCTCTTTCTACTGATTTTCGCTGCTCCCTTTTATGCTTTCACTGCTTGATGGATGAGGTGAGGAATGGTGGGAAATGGAGGGGAAGGCACTCTCCTCTTATATCAAACTTTTCCCTCCAACATGAGGGCCGACCTGCCAAAGAGAACACAAAAAATCAAAATTAAAAGCTAATGCAATGGGGCCGACCTGACCTAAGACAATAAACTTGCTACAAAAATTAAATTTTCATTGAATTTTTAAGTTATTGCGCCCAAATTTTGTGTTTCACTAGGCCATATAGGCCACACGTTTCATACAAGGAGGCCCTAATTTACATTTCCATGCCTTGCGCCGTATATTAAGGGGCCAAATTTTGAAATTGAAACCCAGATTTTTGGATTTTCAAAGCAAATTTTTTAATTTCAATGCAAAAAAATAAAGCCTAGACCCTACGTTTCACAAAGACAGCCCCTAATTCACTTTCCAAGGCCACGCCAAAATAAGGGCTATATTTCAAGTTTAAAGCCTATATCTTTAAAATTGCAAAGCAAATTTTAATATTGTTTGCCCAGATTTTCAAAATAGAGGGCCAGGCTTTGCAATTTTGATGCACACATTAGGACTCAATACAAACTTTAAATGTATTTGCCCAGAATTTATAAATTATAGCCCAATCTTTTAATTTCATTGCATGGATTTATTTCTTAATGCAGACTTTTCAATGTTATTTGCCAAGATTTTATTTTATTGCCCAAATTTATTAAGTGTCCAGATTTCTTAGACCAAGTGTCTAGATTTTCGAATTTAGGTGGCCAAATTTTCGAAATTAGTAAAGGAGATAGGTCCAATTTCATTTTATCTTTCCATTTGGCAAATCAAAATATTTTATTTCTTGGCCGCTCAATCCTTTCACTTAAATTTCCATTTCAAAATCCAAAATTTGCAAAGCCTTCCCAAAACAAACCAAACTCATAATCAAATTCGTCAATGCTCAAGGTCTTTGATTTCATCCATTTTCAACAGTCATCCGTCTAAGACCAAAAACCTGCTAAGGTCCCGAATGCCAAGAGCAAGGAAAAAGCCAAGGTTGGTCAAAAATGGGGGTCCCCAAATTATTTTGGGGTGATGATGTGAAACCTCACAACACCATGTAGCAAGAAGACTTGGATGAGGTGGGCTATCTCTTTGTCGATGTTGTCTTTATTACAAATCATAAAGGCTCAAGAAGCCAATATTTTAAGAACATTGGTTTTTTGGGTAAGATGGTGATGCAAAGAAGAGTGGAGATATAAATCGGTATGGGTAGCTTTACAGTAGATAGTTTGAGCTAAGGAGACATCTAGTTTTGTGATGAGAAGAATGTCAAGGAAGGGGAGTTGGTAGGATTCAATCTCTTTGGTGAAAGATATGCAATGGACTATGTTGCTTAAATGAGCATGGAATTCTTCAAGTTTTTCTTGACCATGGGGCCAACAAATGTTAGTATTAGTTGAGCCTTTTTAGTTTAATTTTATTGATGGATTTTTAAATATGGGTTGTCAATTAATTGCTAAATCCATATTTTTGATGTGAGGAAAGTATTTGTTATTTGGAGGATTTTATTTTCGGGTTGCTATTCAATATTTTTGTTTATTGTTTTTTAGAGATTTTTTGGGATTTTTGAGGGAAGTTTTATTCTTCTTCTCATACAAGTTTTGGATGGATTTTTGGAAACTTTTTGGCAACCATTTTCCCAAAAGTTGTTAAATGGGGTTTTGTGCATTTTATTTGTGGAAGATTCTTTTTGATAGATAAGATAAGATAAATTTATTAATGTCCAACAAAAGATTAACAAGGGGGTCCAAGGTGTAAAAGTTTTCGAACTAGAATAATACAAATGCAATATATAGAAAACCAAAAGAGCATATGAATAGATTGCACCAAGGAATTATCCTAGCAAAAACCCTCCTCTCCGAGGGAAACAACCCAGCCCACAAAATGATGATGCCTTTATTTAGAGTTCACAACTCATTACAAAATCTTTGCTCATAATTGAAGTCTTTAGACAGACAGTCAATAAGCTTGCGATTTAGCTTTTGCTATTGATTCACAATCAATAATAATGAATTCCTGAATCTACACAACGATCACACATTGATCGGGAGTAACAAAAACAACAATAAATAACTGCAACTAAGTACAAAACTATGAGAATAGATATACACAATACAGAGTATATCTGATCACAATGCACAGAGAATAAAGGCTAAGTTCGATACACAGAAAAACGAGATGCCAAAAGTCTGATATGATGAAAGTTCTGAAAAAACTACAACACACTCCCGATAGAGAGGATGAAATATGTATGACCACCGATGGATTATCAAGAAGAAAACTGAAAAAGAACATATGCCAGTCATGAAAGAAAACCAGCACGCAAGGAAGCACTGAGTTGTTACTCACACATATACATCAAACGTTGACATTCGACTCTACCAAAGTCAGTTACAAATATGAATTGGTCCTTCAGAAGATGAAGTGACACGATGCCAAAAGAATCAAAAGCCGATGAAGAAAATGGAACGACCATGACAGGGAGAATGACGGCATTAATGAACAACTCACGATGCCAAGGATGATAACCGACGATGACAATGGTCAGCAGAAACAATGCCAAGTCAGCACTTGCATGAAGTTCAAGACAGTCGAATATGAATAGTAAAATGAAGAAGTCATGATGCCAACAAGGCATGATAAATCATACACATAATGCTGGATAAGATACGCACGAGCAGAGGTTTGCTGAAGATAACCAACACAATAATGAAGGAGCTCTCTCGCAGCTACCTTAAACATTAACACTCCCTCTTAGCAAGAGAGATACCATTCATATATAAGATAAGATAAGATAAATTTATTAATGTCCAACAAAAGACCAACATGGGGGTCCAAGGGACTACCGAAACAAAGTAGAAAGACAGCCTACAGCAGGAGCACCAAACGGTGTCCAGGGAAATAAAATAGAACAAGAAGAGAAAAAAGAAACCATCATAACAAACAACCCAACTAGTTGCTCCGGGCAACTAGGGAAAAGTCCAGAACCAACAACTAGAAGAAGGGAGAGGATTAAATCCTAGAAAACATTATTTGATGTTTGAAGAGTTTGTTCTGTTTGTGAGGATTGAGTGTGTTTTTGTGCAATTTGTTGAAGAACTTCTTGGCTTAATCTTGAATTGTTCTTGGTTTGATTGCTGGTGAGTGTTGCAGAGGTTTGTCATTGTGTGTTGGGATTACATTGGCTCTTCATCTTCTTCTTCTCCTTCATTCATTTTGACCTTCACAAGTTTTAAGGCAAGGAATTGAATCCCTCTTGTATTTTCATATATATTGCTTATGCATGGTTTGAAAAATATTTTGAGGTTAAAATACCATTAGAAATCTATATTTTGCATTACATTGTGATTTTGAAAGTTTTCCTTCAATTTTGTGCATTTCACCCTATCTCATTTCTAGTTTTTTCTTAAGTCTGTTTTGGGAAAATGTTATTTATTTTCTATTTTTGAATCACGGGGTCTAACTAATGGATTTTCTAGAAGAGAAACAGAGAGATCTCAAATGGTTGTCTGCCTGATTTTGTTTCTAGAGCCCAATAAATGTCGTGTACGACGTTCAACTTGACCCTCTTTGACGATCCTACTTGTTGTAAATGCACAATCTTAGATAATAAATTAGCACCAAAAAGTAACAAATGCGTCATTCTATGTTTTTGCCATGTTTGGTTAGGGTTCTAGATGCATGCCAAAGGCTTAGGGACTTGATTACCCTTTGTTTTATCATTTTTTGGTGTTCATGTGATCTGATTAATGTTGATTTTATGGTTTACATGCATCATGACCTGTTTTGTAATCAGGGATTCAGTTACGCTCTTATTTTTGGGGGCTTTAGGTCTCACTTATGTGAGACACATGTAAAAGGGGTTCCTAAACCAGAAGCTTATGATTTTGATTGTTGTGGTAGATGCATATTGATAAGATTCTTGTTATCATGTTTGGCTTATGCCTTTATTTATTTTGAGCATTAAGGGGTAGGTAATTTAGATGCATTGTAGGTGAGTGGCTCTCAGTGGGGGTCAGGGCCCTCAATTGGCCAATCAAGGACAACCCATTGAAGAGTGGTAAACAATTGATAACTTAATAAAATAAACTAGGGTTAACATTAAACAAGATAATTCATAATGCCTCACCCATGCCTTGAGTACTAGCATAGGCTAAGGATAAGAATGGGATGATGCCTATTAAGATGGCATGATCAAATTCCCTTGTCCTCACGAAAGGTTTGTTTGGTTCCATATGAGTTTTCACTTGGGGGTCGGGGTCCGGAGAGACCAATCCAAGATAACCCAATATGGAGGCTATGTGATGACACTCTTCTTGCATGTATCCTAGGTTTCCTCCATAGGATTTGTGGTTGCCTCTGGTAGTTGGTTGTTGGTAGTTGGTTTCCTTTGCATTGTTTTTCTATGAATCTTGATTTACCTTTGCATCCTTAGAGTTGGTTTCTTCCTTGTTCTTGTTTTGGCTTGCTTGTGTGCAGAGCCTTGTGTCTATCTCCTCAACACAGTGAGTTGGCCTTAGGGTTCCACATAATTGAGTGGTAGTGATTCTTCCTCCATCAAGGTTCGATAGATTTGTTTGAGTTTGTAGATGGATTCTATTTGTTGTATCTTGTTCTTGTGGCATAGAAGACTTCATTTGTATATGTACCATTTCATGTATTAGGTATTATTTGTACTTGATGTTTTAAATTGAATACTTCATGACAAGAATGATGTATTTATATTCTTGATGATGTTAATGTAATCATGTACCATTTAGTTGTGGTTAGGATTGATGACATCTTCATTATACTTGATGTAAGATATGATCATGTAATAAATGGATAGAGTTAGATGAGATTATGTTTTATTATTGCTTCGTGGTTATATCATATTCTTGTTATGTTGAAAAAGGAATTAGGAACATTTGGAAATTGGTGTTTAAAATGAACCTAGAAATAATGATAATGATAAGGTTCATGTTTAAAGGAATGTATTTTATTATGGTTCTAGTTAGTTAGATGTTTTGCTCAAGTGGACGTTAGGGAAACTTAGAGGACATAGGCTAGAGATAAAGGTTAATTTCCCTTTATGTTCTTAGTGAATACAATTGTGAGATGTTATCTTATAATTATTCCACATTTATAGTATGTAAATGAAATCATAATTGTTAGATTAAGATGCACTTGCCCTTTAAAAAAAATGGCCATGTAATTTTGATAGTTTAGTTGTTGTCCTCTCAAGTTCCTTAGTGAGGCGTTACAATAAATCATACCTTGGAAGGAGAAGATGGTCGATCTAAGGCATAATTCAAACAGGCCAGCAATCTCATTGTCACATCCCCCCTGACTACTAAAACTTTTGGTGTTTTAATTGATGCCCTAGATGTATATATGGTTTTCATAAACAGTGGTTTTGCTTAATTGATGCCCTAGATGTATATCTGGTTTTCATAAACAGTGGTTTTGCTTAATTGATGCCTAGATGTATATCTAGTTTTCATAAACAATGGTTTTGCTTAATTAATGCCCTAGATGCTTTATCCTAGTTTACATTTCCTGCTTATCATGGAAAAGTGGTTTGGATTTTACAGGAGGAATTATATAATGTTGTGTTCTTATATTGAGTAGTGAAATTAATTTATTGCATATATATTATGTTGAGATGATGATTACGAATTGACTACCTTTCTTTGACTAAGTGGTTTCAAGAACTGCTCGTCCTCTAAGGAGGGGAGGGCAAGTATCACCCGGAAAGGGGGATGCAAACATGGTCATGAACTTAAGCTATCTGGGTCTCGAAACTGGTAAGTATTGGCTTGGTCAAGTTTGGTGCAAACCTAGGAGGTATAGGTTTGGACTAGGATCCTAGTTGGTCTTGTGATGTCAATTGTATTGATAAAAATCTAATTTGGATAGGATCTTTTGCCTTAGACATAGGCCTTTGCTTGATCTATTGACCTTATTTTGGTTCAAGTAATAACTTTTGGCATTTGGTTTTACAGGGTATTAATGTTTTCTCTTACCGTATATATATATAGCGTAAGAAGTATATATATACATATTTATATATATATGTATAGACATAATCTTGGTTCGCAACTATATACATACATATAAATGTGTATTTATATGTATTAAAAATATTACATATATTTGTAGGAATATTTGGATGTATGTGTGTATATATATACATATAAATATATATTTCTATATAAAATATATGTATATATAAATATATGATAAGCATAATAAATTTATAATTGCATTGTTAAATATGCAACCTTTTTGTAACATTACCTTATAGCATTAAATTCCTTTTCCTTAATGGAAATTTGATTCTATTTGGAGACTTATACTATGTGCATGGAATTTAACCTTCATTAGACACGAATGGCATAGGTGGCACATTAAATGGAATTCTAAACTAAATGGAATAAAGGACAGCACTCCATATGTGCAATTCAAAGCTTATTAAGAAAACGGCATCATCTTTTGAACAATTCTTAACATATTAGTTTGAGAAACATCTTCTTCTCAGCCACATCATGGCATACTTGACTCGGTGAATGTAATAAAGTTAAGATTGAAATCCATTAATTCTTTGGAGAATGCTTTGAGCACCCCATGACCCACAATAAGTAGTGGCATAAATATAGAACCAACAAAATGAAATTTTGTGAGTTTGATTAAATTTAAGGCAGCCACCTCACATTATGGGTTATTGCAGCCTTTAGAGGAAATGAAATTCAAATGAGGAGAATTAAATGTAATTTGGAAATCATTTCATTAGAAAACAGTATTATCAAAGAACGACATTCATTTCTAAAAGGAGGCACGGAAAAGAGAGAGAGAGAGAGAGAGAGGAAAAGACGGCTTCTTGAGGAAGCGATCAAAGTAGCTTGGTTATTCTAGTGTGTTTTCACTAGGAATACACCCTCACACTCAGCATTAAAGGAAACAGTGATAAATTTGAGAAGAAAGGAATTCCATTCTCAGAAATGTTCTGATTAGAAGTGTAGAAGGTAGAGAAATTGGTGGGAAATCTTAGGCAGCGCCAGCAATAAGAGGACACCTCTTTCTTCATACCAAGTGCAGACTTAAAGATATACTCACAGGCATGTGTAGTTTTCAACCTTTGTTTCTATGATAATAATTTAGAATAATACCACCTGGGCTGCCAACATAGGAATTTTCTGTTTATAAATTCAGAAAGAATGTGCTTAAAAGTTAATATAGAACAGAACATGCATGAAGTTGGAACTTGTCTTCTTGCAAAACAAATATTTAAATTTTCCATCTGCTGTATGAGCATACGCATGGTTCTCAGCTGCATCTACCAGTGTTGAATCAACAGAGAATAACAAGGCTTTATTCTAAGAAATATTATAGAGGTTGCAACTAGATGGTATTCTGAAACATCCCAGAGTCTGATTTATTTGGTCCAGTTGCATGTAAAATTGCTTCTTCATGATTATGTAGCTGTTTAGTGCAATTGTACAGTAATTACCTAGGTTGTCGGTTCGGGTTTGGGTTCAGGGACGGATTCGGGTACGAGAATCCGGTTCGTGGATTCGTGAAAAAAAAAATTCCTATTATTATTCGTATGGGTTCGTGTGTGTGTATATATATATGCATTATATATACAAAAAAATAAGAGAAATATACATAATTCTAAAACTAAATCATTTCATAGTATGAATCTATGATGCTTGATCATTGATCAATGCCAAATGTCAAAGATAAACATTAAAAATTTAAATAGTATACTTGATCATTCATCTATGTTCACGATTCTAAAGAAAATCAGCACACTGAATTACTGAATTACAAAATGAAAATTCAAAATATAGTTCAGTAAAGTTTGAAACATGATTCAATGTTCATCAATCATGAAAGACTAAAGTTTTCATTTCAACAATCATCAAATGGATTGTCAAAAAAATCCAGATCAATGGGGTCTTCAGCAGCTGCAAGAATGAGAGAGCAAAATAGAGAGCAAATGTGAAATGAAATGTGTTTGGAGGCTCCATAATAAGGGTCATTTTAGGGATAGAAGCAAAAAAAATAATAAAAAAATCTTTTTTAAGTGGTTTGGACCCACTTCTTAAGTTGCCTGGCCGCGGGTCCCTGGGGATCCATGTGGATCCATGCGGGATCCTCGAGGGTCCACGCTGGATCCCTCCAGGTCCGCGCTGGATCTGGGCAGGGTCCGGATCTGGATCCCCCCGGGTCCGCACTGGATCTGGGCAGGGTCCGGGTCCGAATCTGGGTTCGCGGATCCTGACGGACCCACAGGTCAAGATCCGGACCCTGCCCAGATCCAGCGCGGACCGGTCCACGGATCTGGACCCGGATCGAGGGTCCATGGTCCGAATCCAGTAACATAGGTAATTACATATCAGTTTATTGGCATGTAAAGAATTAATAATTACAGATATTCTCAAACCATTAAGAGAACAGCAGCAGCACATATAATTATTGTCTTTAGGTTGCAGCAACAATATGAGCAAGAAAAAAAAGAAAGCATAACAAGTTTTCAATAATATAAAAGAATAGCCTCAATTTCTGAGATGACTTAAGGCTTAGCTTTGAACTTGCCTTTGTGGATACACATCACCCATCTTTCTGAGTATGAACCAGACCCTTATTGACTGTGCCAACATAGATCCAATTAAGGGTTGAATAGCTTGAAAAGTCTTATGAGAAACTCATTGAAAGTGCATAAGTCCTGGGGTTCTGTATTCAGTAACTTACTAGGGTGGATAGAGGACGGTGTAACATTCCAAGATGAGATATTGCAGTAGTGCAAGAAGCTTATGTTCACATAGGGGTACAGATTTGGCTCTTCTATGAGAATGTAAGATAAGGGAATTATGTTGCATAGTTCTATATCCACCAAAGTAAGTAACTATGACACAGTATCTTGGCTAGGAAGCCAAAATCTTAATTACTCGTTGAAGGAAAAAATTCATAAAGCAAATTAGATCACTTAAATAACCAGAATAGGATGGTTGTTAATGTTGTTTTCTTATGAAAAGTATGTCAATATTAAAGTAAAAGAAATTAGATACGAACCTCACTATTGATATGGTACATCAACCAAAAGGATTAAGACTAGTAGAACCATGAGTCTTATGTGCAAATAATTAGCCTACTGCATTCTGTAGGAGATTTTGTACCAAGTCAGATTGGGTAAAGAACTAGACTGCATGTTTAACATGTTGCATTAAAAACCTTGGCCAAGGTGCACTAATTGATGCTAGTGTTAGTTATTCATAATGTTCCAGATGCAATCCTAGTTACAGGCCATACTAGTTAGAAGTAGCTATAGAGTATGACCAACTAGGGTTATGTATGATCTTACACCAGATTCAGACGGCTTGTTTATCACCATGTTTACATCCCTTGCGAAGGGTCAGGCCCACTTCGAATAGGAAGTGAGCAAGGGGGATCAGTGGTTGGGTGGTAAAAACGCCCCAGTGATTCCCCCCCCCCCCCCCTCCATGTTACAATGAAGTACATAAAAGAAAGTCGAAACGGATTCAATCATGCTAGTTCACCCACAATAAGAATCTTTCCTTACTTCGTATTTTATATCGAGTTTTGATGATAAAGAATACATGATGAGATATCTCTCCTTTGAGCAGTTTTATGTTTCATTTAATTCAATTGTTTCAATTATGTTTATTAAAAAAAAATCACTAGAATGTTAGCTTGCTTTGCTTTTATAGTTTTGCATTTAATACTTATTGCATGCTCCATTATATTCTGCAGTTCGATGTTTATTAGCTTGCTTAGAACTTTTTAGCTTGTTACAATCATTGTTCGTCTCTTGTCTAATCAATTTGAAGGAGTCAGTTATGGGTACTTTGGAGAAGAGGGTAACATCAAAGCTGACAAGAAGGTCGTTGTCTTCCAGTTTCTTATCCCAGATGAAATCAACAAAGTGGACCAAATTCTTTTTAAAGTTAGATTTACCAAAAAGAGGAGCAATGAGCTTAGCCAAGTAGGCAGCAAGTTTATATATATATATATATGACTTTGCTCACATATATTAGAGAATATATATACATAGTTATATTTATATTATACTCATAAATTTATATCCATATATTTATATTAATATTTATATATCTATTCTTATTTGTCTATGCAAGCTTAAATAGGAGAACGTGTGTGTATATTCTCTAGTTGTTTCTTATTTCCTTTTTCTTTCTAATTTTAGTTTTCTTGTTTCTTATCTTCCTTTCTTTGTCTTTCATTTATTCAATTGACCTTGATCTTTCCTTATTTTCTCATTTGGCTTTATTTATTTTAGTATTTTTCTCCTTTGTCTTTCTTGTTTCTTGTTTCTTGATTCTCGTTTCACTCTTCTTTTCTTTATCCCTCATTTCTTCATCTCTATACAATTTATTTATCTTCATGTCTTACCTCATACATACCCTTTCTTTCTTAGGTTCTAGTGACTTCTTTCTTAGACCTCCTATCATATATCTCTTTTCTGGGCTTGGTATGCTAACTATTTTCTCTATTCTCTTCTCTTGAGTTTGCCCTGATGATGGATCATAGCATTTGATCCGAAACGTTGGCATCAAAATTCACGTGGTCTAATCCAAAAGCAATGCAAATTGATTAATATGCACTGTGGAAACTTCGTGGATTTAATTTCCAACACTGTTTTCTTATTTTGTCTTATAGACCAAGATCAAGGGTCACAGTTTGTCCTTATCCATGGACCATAAGTGATAAAGGATCACACTTCTAGTATCCATGTGAAATCATTTAAGTAGCTACTAAAATTCTCACCCATTTCCTACAAATAAAGGCTAACAACAATGTAAAACTAATGGAGTTTTCTCATATGTGACAATTCGTTGTGAGGTTTTCTGTTTATACTTTTAGTAATATAAGGGTACCATGCCCCTTCTGAAAGCTTTCTTGTGAGCAATTTCCCAAGGTTTCAAGATTTAAAATCGGACATTTCCCGGTTGTTTATTCCTACAATTGGAAATTATAACTCATTATGTGGTCATCATCTCCCCACAAGATTCTAGATGGCTCTCGATTAAAATTTCTAACCTATCTTCTTGTATTCCTCTATTCAATAAGAGGAAATCATCGCAGCTCAAAACATACTCTCTTAACTAGTAGAATTTCATCTCTATTGAAGACAGATGAGAAGTCGAATTATTGTCTGAGTTGAGTATAAGTTGTCGTGTGGCCATTGCATTTTGAATGTGCAGCAACTGCAGATTCTGACAGAATCGCGAAATTAAGCTGGACTAAACTAAATTGAAATCTAAAATTTCTTCCAAAGAAAAATTGTTTGAAAATCTGAAATTCTACTTTCTGCAAACAAAAATCTGATTGATAAATGAACATTCCACTGTAGAACACAAAAAAATTACTCCACTACCATTGATACACAAAAAGCCAAAGCTCGCCGCAAAGCTACTCAAATTGTAAAATACCAAAAACAAATTAATCATAAATATTCAGTGTATTAAGTGCTGGTCCAACTAGACCACAATAATTTACATTAAGAGGAAACGAAATTAATATAAGCCTTGCTTTTCTTAAAGACAAGAGAGCTGTACTTCTAAAGACACACACTTCCACTCAAATAGCACATCATTGCTTTATTCTGGTAAAGGAATATTTGACCTTTGCTTAGATTTATTTGCTTTAGCCTCTAAAAGCAATATTTTGTTTTTGCATGGCTTTCTTTGCTTTGCCATTTTAACGCAGTCTTTGGTCTTTGCATGGTGTTATTTGCTTCATCTTCTTCAAGCCATAGTTAGCTTTTGCTAGGCAGTATTTTTTATTTTTCATTTAATCTATTATCTTAAGGTGTACTTACGTTTTGTTTCCATGCTATCTTTCTATTATTGACATCAAACTATATTCATCCCACCATCTTAGAATAAACTAAAGCTTTGTTCATAAGAAAAATTGCCATACGTCAAGAATTTTTTTAGTGAAACATTTTAGGATTACACTTCCCATATCATGGCAAAACCTATAAATTTGAGGTTTTTAATGAAAACTCCCAGTATAGTGGAAAATTCTGTAAATTTGAGGGAAAACATGAATTTATTAGAAAATTTACACCTTGGAGGTTGTATCAATGGTTGTGTCATTAGTGTTAGAAGACTTCCCAAACACCTCTGTCAGAATTTCTAATGCAGAAGAAACCCCAATTGCTAACAATGCAAGTTGCCCAACAAACAGTAACCTGCTTATATAATTTGCAGATATGAATAAGATGATTGATTCAAGGATGACCTTACTAGAGCTACCGAGACAATGATATGGATCTGTTGGCTCTGTGATAAAATTTGGTGGCTTCAGAACCTGTATTTGTGTTCCCTGCTCATCACTATAATTGTTGATTAAGCTATAAAATTTGGTGGCTTCAGAACCTGTATTTGTGTTCCCTGCAGATCTCTATAATTGTTGATTAAGCTTTCTCTTTTCAAGGCCATGGCCTATGTCCTGTTATGCTTTTTATAGCAATCTCAACATTTATCGTTTGCTCTAAATTACTGGTCTGTTAGTCTTCTAGAACAGATTTGCAATATCAGTAGTTAATATTTTGCACAAGTTCTATATTTAAAGGCCTACGATTACAGTTCCATCAACATTTTTATGAAACTTCAAATTTACAGGCCTCTTCTGAAGCTGTACTCTGTTTTGAAGCAGGTAGAGCCTGTTTTAGAAGCTTAAAATTTAACTATCAAATAAAATTCTTTCAAAACAGTTCTACTAAGGGTGAAAAATGTTAAATGCTAATACAGGCAGCTCTGCCCATATATAATATATATGGGCATGTCTATCACACTAGAATTCTTTGCATTATAGGAGCACCTTATCAAAAACTTTTGGTCCTTGCAAAAGTAAAACCCGAAACTAAAGAAACCTGTCTCCTGAAAATAACCTGGAATTTGATCATTTCACTCAGAAAACTGCAACGAAGATTATACATCTTATTTTCTACAGGCAATTCATTAAGCATTTGAACTTAAAATGCACTCTCCATCATAGAATCAAGCCATATGTATTGCCCCTGTTTTTGTAGGCCTATACTAGTTTATTTTATGTCTTCCCATTTCACCGGTTAGTGCATTATTAAGGTTAGTTAAGAAGGAGAAAGGTTGTTATCAGACTTTGGGAACAGCAACTTGCAAACACTTAAAGATTTCCAGGTGAATGTGAGATACTAAGATGTAGCTTGCCCACATTCAAATCTCAACCTTGTGTGCAGATGAAACTCCTCAAGAATGATACCCAGACCCACAGTTTTGGGCCTTCCCAATCAAAAAGAGCCACGGTTGCATGAAAGGAAAACAAAAAGGAATAGAAAGGGTAGCATGACAATAGCAGCAGAGCATGTTCAAAAGTTTCATATGTTTTTGCACACAAGCAAAGATTGATTTTCTTTGAGGGCAAGAGGCGCAGTCCCTGGCAGCAACAACAACGTAAGGTTACAACATCTACAACTTAGGTCACTTTTATGAAAAGGTCATCTTACCACTCTCCGAAGCAAAGGCTCCAAAATTGAACAGAACTTTTGTAAAGTATTCACCTTCGCAGCTTCAGTTATTGTCCTGTGATAACATGATGACAAAAAGTAAACATCACAAACCAACCCTCTGTTATGAACAAACAAAAGTATATCCACACATGATCAAATTAGTTAACATGACTGTAAAAGTGTGACAGGTTTAGAATGGACAAGAAGAATGTTTAATATATCTCCAAAGAAAGCTGGCCAAAAGATTACTACTTAATGTTGATCAGTCATCTGCTGAATCAAAATCATCAATCCATGCTCTTCATGACAGAGTCAAAGAAAGTTATTAACAGAAATTGTGTGTATGTAAGCTGAAACAAAAGATCCATTGTGTGTACAAATTTATAACAGGAACTTTGAATTAAGACCAAGTCTACTGACTCTAATATATCCACATATGATCAAATTGGTCAATGTGACTCTAAAATTACAGCTAATTTAGGGTTGACAGGAGGAGCGTTCGACATGTATCTAAAGAAAATAGAGGTCTAGGCTAAACATGGAAAAAAGCTAACTAAAAGATTTTAAATCATAACTCAATAATGATCAATCACCAGCAGAATCAGATATATTACTCCACAATCTTCAAGAAAGAGTCAAAGAATTTGTGCGTATGTTTGCTGAAACAAAACATCCATTCTGTCTTCAAAATTATAGACAAGAAATTTGAATAGGAGCCAGAACTGCTGACCCTAATATAGGAGCCAATATAATTATAAAAGTACACCTAGGTACGAGTGTTCAACATGCCTCCTAAGCAAAACAGATAAGTGTGGCTAAACAAGGAAAAAAACTATCTAAAAGATCACAATCAAAAGCAGTACTAGAAGCATCACTCCACACTCTTTAAGAAAGAGTCGTGAATGTCATTAAGAGTTGTACGTTTTCTAAAACAAAACATCCACTTTGTCTTCAAACTTATGGATAAGAATTAACAGAATCAGAAGCATCACTTCGTATTCTTAAAAAAAGAGTTGAAGAATGTCATTAAAGAGAATTTATGTGTGTATTTGCCGAAACAAAACATCCATTCTGTTTTCAAATGTATCAATCCACACTCTTCGAGAAAAGGTCGAAGAAGAGAAGTTTTGTGTGTGTTTGCAAAAACAAAGCATCCATTCTGTATTCAAATTCTTCAAATTTGTCTACGAAAATTAATAGCAGAAGTAGATGCATGGCTCCACAGTCCACGCTCGTCGAAAGGGAGTCAAAGAATACCATTAAGACAATTAGTGTGTATGCTTGATGAAACAAAACGTCCATTCTGTCTTCGAGAATTTATCGATGAGAATTAACATCAGAATCGGGAGCATTACTCCACACTCTCCAACAAAGGGACGAAGAATGGCAATTACAGAGCTTGTGATAATGTTTGCCGACAGAAAATAAAACAAAAAATTCGAATTTCCAACAGGAGCGAGATCTACAGGCTCTAATACTCCCAACACATTTCCATACAAATGGCGCAAACGTAAAACAAAAGCAAAGACTTACGCTGCAAATTGTGGAGGCAGGCGAGGGCGCTTCTCATCGGGTGGGGGATCATCATCCTCCTTCTGACCTCGCTTCTGAGACATGTTATTTTCCCTGTATTTCTTCAAACCCTACTCAAACCTAAACCCATTACAGCAAAAAAAGTGGAGGCAAAGAAAGGAATCCGGCAATTATATATCCCACGGAGAACATACTGTCATGGCGTGCAAAGAGTGGAGAGTCTGACGATGTGGGAGGACGAAATTAACAATGCGCTGCGCAGTGGTGGTTGGCTAGTCTTCCCAGTTAGGAAATGCAGAGGGCAGAGGCTTCACTGTGCCATGTAAGCCGTACATGAACAATTCTAGGTAGCATTTTTTGCAATGGGCAGTACAATTTTGTTGCTAAGCTGCATGGTGGGTCTCCAATCCCGCGTGGGCCCTTCAAAAACGCGTGAAGATTTCTAATTTTATCCGCATGCCTTCGTATAATCTGATAAACATTTTAAATGGCTTAAGCCCAACGTAGAATCATCCCTCGGTCAACCGTTGGCCGTTGGTGGGCGCCACAAACTTTTTATTCCTCGAGGATGGAGGTCTTCATTCTGCACGAGTGAGTGGTAGGCGATAGAATTCCATTATATTAAAGACTCCACATTGGTGGTAGTATCTATATTCATTATGATATCAATTTGAATGTAAACAATTTTTATTTTTATTTTTATTTTTGGGAGAAGGTGAGCCCAAAAAATATTAATAATAATTCTTTTTTGTTTGAGAAGGTGAGACAAGACAAAAATAATAATAATTTTTTAGATCCAGATTTACAATAGAAGATCTTGTATTAAAAAGATGAAATTTCCATTTTATTTTTAAAAGTCATCATATCTTAGTCATATAACATGGTGCTCCTTTCTTGTGGTACTCCATTTTATATGTGGTTTGATCTTGTGGTTGTTACTATAAGCTTTCATTTTATTCATCTATTTGCATTCTAATAAGTTAAGAGCATATGTTCGAAGATATAGGTTAAGAGCATATGTTCGAAGATTGTCCATTAAAAAGCAAGGGTCATTGAACAATAAGTTATTGTTTTAATTGTGAAAATTTTGTTGAAAAATATTTTATGGGGACAACTTGGTGTGCCTTAAGGTAGGTAGATGTTTGTGAGAGTAAAATAGTTTATGGATTGGATTAAGCCATGCTAAGTGTAAGACCCCAACATCATAAGGGATGAGGTCAAGATCATGTGCCTAGGCAAATTTGGCAGAATGGATACCACTTAGTCCTTGGCTTTTTGTCGAAGAGGTTTCCACATAAAGGCTTGTGCACCCATATTGCTAAAACTTCTTTGTGGATGATATAAAAAAAATATGAAACATTAAATTTGAAAAAAAAAAGTGAGAAATTGTGAAAAAATAATGTAGATCAATAAGGTCTAACTTTAATCTCTTTTATTTTTTTTCCTGGAAATTCATTTTCTTATTATGGTTTGGATCAAAAGCTCTCCATTTTTTTCAACATTTCCCTCTTTAAAAATGATAGACAATGACCTTCAATGCAATTCGTCCAAATAGTTATTCTAGATACATGGACCATTCCATGCGATATAGTGGCATTCCATTTCAACCCTACCCAAATCACAAAGAATTTCCAGATTGCTTTGGGACCTTCCACCTACTTGTTTCATTTTACATCTAAGTTGGTGAAACGGAGTGCTTAAGTAAGTTGCATGTATCTTCATTTTCCATTTTTTTTGTCCCTGTATTTAATTTTTTTTAGTAACATTCATAAGTGGGACTAAATTCAATCAGTAGTACCAAAGTATCCTCTAAATTACATTTTTTCTATTGTTAAACTCTTCCCTTACCTCTGTTGATGTGAGTTTTGTACCACTACATAACATATAGCAATCGAATGACTTGATACAGCGTACCAAACACTCAACCCTCTCTTGAAAAGTATATAAGATACTCCAAGGTTCCTTACACCTGTGGATACTAACTCAGTTAAAATGATGTGATTTGCTGGTAATCACTTCGACGGGCTTACGTTGTTCATTCAAAGATGTTGAATTCTTACTATGATGATAATGGGAGTGATGTATACTTAAAGGATCTCTTAATTTATATCACTTCCAGCTTTGCTCTTCAAACATTATCAAACTTCACTTTCTCAACTTCAATTACTCAACTTCAACTACGGAGTTACTGATTACTTCTACCACTACTGCTGAATGGAAAGATTGGCAAATGGACAGGGATCAACCTAATGAAGACTTGCCAACGGCGCTACCTCCATTGGTGCGATGATTCTAAGGGAAACTCTTAAGATTTTCACACTAACACCTATCTTCCAACCCAACTTGAAGTACAAGTGGAAAGATGAAATGCAAGTAGAACTTGGGAACAATTGACTAGATTACCACACAAGGCTCCTTGACAAGCCGCCAAGATGCTAGTGGCCTAGTATAAGATCCTCATCAAACATTCACCAACATCACCATTACAACTAATCATCTACTTCTATTCTTACTTTAACAACATGAAATGAAATCCTACTTTAATTTGAGAGATGAGAGGAACCATGCAAATACACCAAAATGATCATGTATATCCACCATGCAAGTCACAACAATGAATAGAGAACAATTTTGATAGTATTTTGGCAACAATTCTCCAACATAACTCTTTTACAAATGAGAACAAATGGCCTTATATAGAGGCTCAAAATTACAATGAGTGGCCAAGATTAAGAGGCAAAATCAAGGGCCAAGATTAAACCTTACAAACCCTAATTAGGGTTACCATCTTTCAACCAATTACATGAGGGCACCAACTTTGTGGGCCAATGAGAAAATTATAACAATTTGTCAACCAATGAGAACATAGGACACTTGCCATGATTTGATTGCATGCACATGATATTGCCACCTCATCAACCTTGTCTTATAAAGTTCATTAATCCTTGAGATGAGATGAAGCCTTGGATGCTTGAGCTTGTCCTTAGAAATTTTCTCACCACCACTTGAACTTGCTTGTACTTGATGTCCTGACCTCGAAAGGGTGAGGTCTCCATGCACTTGGGGTAATCTTGCCTTGACCTTGGTGGCTTGCCTAGGTGTGAACCTTGTGCAATTTAAGAGCCTTGCTCTTAGCCACCGCCTTGAAATCAAACTTGACCTCTCTCAACCTTTCAATCACTTTCCTCCTTACTTCAATACTTTGCCATTTTTAACCTTCCTATTTGGATTTGATCTGCATGCATGCATCTTTGTTTCAATAACCTTGGGTTTTGGGGCACCTGCCCTCACCATATCTCCTTGATTGTTCCACAATCCACCCATCACTGAGTTCATCAACTGCTTTCATCAATGCTTTCCTCCTTGGTTAACCCTTGACTGCCTTCAACTGTTCGAACTGCCACAACCTTGCCCTTTTGGCATAAGTACTTGCCTCAACCATAGTGGTGCAATGCATCTCCCCAATATTAGATTTGGTTTGACTGGCAAAGCATCACTAGTAGTCTTGCACCCGAATTGAAGAAGTAGGACCCCATGTAGATTTGCTTCTGATTTTGCACTATCTAAGTTGCAACTCTAAATTCATGCTAGTGATCCTAATCCAATCAATTTTCCTTAACCATTCTCAATCTCTTCAATAAAATAAAACATCCAAGGATCAAACTGTGTACCCTTGTAGAGCCTGGGATCCGGTTGAGAAGCACAATGAAGCTGCTGCACTCTGACTTGCTGATCTGATCGGGTGAGCCTTGATGACTTGGTGTTAACTAATCCTGCTGTATCATATCCACTGCTGGGGTAGATTGAACCTTTCCTTGCACAAATCCATACTGATTGATCTTCTTTGCCACAGGTGACTGACTGTCTCTCAACCTCTCTCTTAATTGAATCATATCAAAGGTACCAATGTTGGTGTCTCCAACGTATTTCAATTTTGAGCGGAAGTTGGAATTGAGTATCATGACTTCCTTGTCTCCTATTTCAGCATTAATTCCTTTGGGTCGCTTTCTTGCATTAACATCAGTCATCCTAAACACTTATCACTCCCCGCCTTTTCTACAATGCTGGTGAAACTACACTTATCACTCCAATCTTCGCCTAGGGGTGGAATACTACACTTATCACTCCCCACCGATACCTTAAGATGGACTACACTTATCACTCCAATCTTCTCCCTAAAATGATGAAATGCAAAGATGCAAACTACACTTGTCACTCCCCGCCTTTGCCTTAAGATGGACTACACTTATCACTCCAATCTTCACCTAGGGGTGGAATACTACACTTATCACTCCCTGCCGTTACCTTAAGATGGGCTACACTTATCACTCCAAATCTTCGCCTAAGATGAAATACAATGATGAAATGCAAGCGAGAACTTGAGGGAAAAAATCCAATCAAGACAATCGAGTAATCTACTTAATATCCAAATACCTAACTCTACTCTTGAAATTAGTTTTCAACACCTAAACTAGCACCAATGAAATGAAAGCAATTAAAAAGAGGAAAAGATAGGCCACTCACCAACAAGGGCTAGGAATCTTTTGTCTAGGCAATTAGCTAGGCTTGATCTTCAAAATCTTCTATCTCCACAAGAAAATCTCCCCTTCTCCAATTCACTCTCAAAATCTGATTGCTATGAATCTTCTATCAATAAATTCTTCTATTACAAATCTGATTTGCCTCAACTCAAGCTTCTTCTCTTCATCAAACTCTCTAATTTTTGAATTTGCTTTTCGGATCTGCTTTTTCGGACTGCTTTTTCGCTCTACTTTTTCGGACTGCTTTTTCGGACTGCTTTTTCGCTCTACTTTTTCAGACTGCTTTTTCGCTCTGCTTTTTCAGACTGCTTTTTGCTGCCAAGAGAAAAGGAGAGAAGTGAATGAGATGGTGAAATGAAGTGGGGGAGAGCTCCCCTTATATACCAAATTTTGCCTCCAAAAAAGCAAGGCCGACTTTGTAGGAGGAGGGAAAAACAAAAAAATTAAAATTGCCAAATTAAACATGAATTAAATGAAATAAATTGCCCAGCCCTAGGGGATTTTATTTTAATTTAAAATTGGGTCAACCTAGTGCAAAATTATCGGTTTAAATTAGCCAAATCCGAAATTATCATAGGCCCTAAAATTGAAATTTTGAAAAAAGGTCATTTAGGCCTCCAATATAGCTTTAAACCCTCCCCATTGTGGACCTAATAACTTGCCTTGAATTTCACACCTCCTAGGCCTTAAAATACGTTGAATTTAACACACAAAGGGGCCCAATTTAAATTTCTAAATTACAAACACTTAGCCCAAAAAAAATGATTTTAATGCATTTAATCATGACAACCAAAATTAATTTTTTATTATTTTGCAACCCAAAAATCATTTTGCAATTTAATTTCCATTTGGCAATTTTATCCTTTTTTATTTTTGCAATTTATTATCTCTAATTGGCAACTTTAAATTTATTCTTTAATTTCCATTTTTCTCCACCAAAAAAAATTTACAAGATTTTCCCAAAAATATCCAATTTCACAATTAAATTTTGAAAATCTCGAGTTCTTCAATTTCATCAATTTTCAAAATTCATCTTAGTCTGAAAATTTTGCAAATTTGCCTTGCCAGATATTTTTCTAACAATCGAAATAAAATATTCCTATTGAATTTCGTTTGGCCTAAAGACAAAATCAACTGTTTAGGAAAATCAATGTTTCACACAAGGTGAAAACAAGCTATACCCTCCCAAGCACTTCAAAAATATCCTAGGTGTAAAATTTTCATTTCAAAACCTTTGGATCGCCCAAAAATTCGCTAAGGCACCCACATACCCGGATCTAGAAAAATTGTCAAGGCTTGCTCAAAAAAAATGGGGGTCCCCAAATTCTTTGGGGCGATGGTGTGAAAACCTCACAACAACCTCATTTCTAATCTCTTAATAGATATTCAAGCTCTTGGACAAAGAACTAAAGAGAAAGGAAGTAGTACCACTGCCAATCATCCATTATAAAAGAGGATAACGGATGAGGTAGTCACACTTTTGTAAGGGAAATAAATTTCTTTTAGTTATATTTTAGGCTAATATAATATAATAATCAAATACATAGACGAGTATTTTGCCTTGATTAACAAATGAATGTGTTATAGAATGTGTATTATAAATTTAATTTTTAAAGTATGAAAATGAAAGTGCTTAGTTATGTGATCAAAGAATGAATAATCTTTATTATGATTGTAGAATTTGCACTATTTGGAAACTAGGAACAAGATTATTTTCTTTATGTGTCACCATTACTTATATTATAGAAGCATATTATATCTTTGATAAGCCCACGAGTTAGAATCTTTTCCAAATCCATGGATTTATTCATTCCACATAGATCTAATATTGCTGAGTATTTATTTCTATTATGTGGTTCATTTGATTTGTTTTGGTCTACTTTTCTATTTTCTCGTATCTAAGAACTAATAGTATTATCAATATGAAAAAACTAGTTATCATCTATCAACCCCTTAGAAACTTAGTTAAATGATGAAAGATAGTAAATGTGCAAATGCTTCTAAGATTGATACATATGTAGATTGATTTTATTTTAGTGCACTAATTAAAGTGTTAGTTTCTTGGACATGAATGATAGCTAAATAATATTGTTAGATTCTTAGAATGGGTATAAAATAAATGTATTTAATTACAAGCACAAAGTAATAATTATGAAAATGTGTTTAGTTGATTTAGGGTAAAAAAATAATGGAAGGCAATTGAATAGAATTTGAGTTTGAATCTTAAAAAATCTAAAGGTTAAGTTTGTATTTATGGGGTCAATCATATGACTATAAAAAGATGAGTGAATGATTGTGACTGTGCAAAATATGAATATATGTGAGGTTATAAATAACATGATAAATGAGTGGTGTATCAATGTGCATACATATGTAAACAAATATATAAGAATGTAAGGAGATAAGTGATGATAATAAAATTAACCTAACTTTACATAAAATTACATTATATATTAATATACAATATATTTGAATGTCAATTCCACATCTATAGGGTCAATAGTATAACTACAAAAAGATAGGCAAATGATTGTGACTATACAAAAAGTAAAAATATAAATGTATGTGAAGTTATAAATATCATGATAAATGAAAGATGTATCAATGTATATGCACATGCAAAGAAATATATATGAATGTGTGGAGATACATGAATGAAACCAAATTACGTCATTTAGTAATGAAGGTTGAATCTACATCCATAGGGTCAACTTTATGACTGAAAAAGATAGACAAATGATTGTGACTATACAAATATTTAAATATCTAAGTATCCACACACACATATAGATAAATATATACATACATATGTATGTATCTATGTATGTATGTATATGTACACACACACACATATGCACATACACATATGCATATACATATTGTATATATGTGTACACACACACGTGTGTGTGTGTGTGTGTAGAAACAAATATATAAAAATGTATGGAGATAAGTGAAAGTCACAAAATAGACATAACTTTACACAAAATTACGTTATTCTACATCTATATGATCAATTACAACTACAAATAGGTAGGTGAATGGTTGTGACTATTGTAGAAGTTGAGAAATCCAACTTCACAGAACGCTAAAAACACCTGCATGCAAATAACCTATTGCTAAAAGGAAACCAAAGAGACAAAAAGCAAAGGCTTGGAAAATCTCAGTGGAGTGAGAGAAATTGTATTCCAAGATAATGAAAAATAATTACAAGAGTTCAACCTATAAGGTGAACAAAACCCTAAAACTAGAAAAGCTAGGTTGCACATTATAATTAATAAAGATATTAATTATAATGTACCTAAGAGAAAGCTTAAGTGAAAAAAGAGTAATGAAACTAACTAATTACTCTAACACCCCCCCTTAAGCGAAGCTTAGGAGGTAAGCTAACCTAGCACAACTATGAAAGCAGGAAATGGGTCCCGGCAACAAGGCCTGATCAGGTACCCAATACAAGGAAATCTCTGTAAACCAAAGACAAAGGAGAAAACCCAGTGGGAAAAACTCCTCTCCAAAAAGAGATATAAAAGAAAGAAAAAGACAAAAAAATGACTTCAAGAGACTCTCTCAAAGCCATAAGTACAATGTGTGCTGCCAACCCCCCCGTGAGAGAGGGTTAGGGCTCCAAAGCCCCCCCAGAATGAAAGAACCCCTGGAACAATGAATGAACCACTGTGACTCCAATACAAAGGAGTGAAAGACAGTGAACACTGAAGAGGTACCCTCGAAAGATGAGGTGTCACTCGAATGCCGAGCTAATGTTCAAAGGAGTAGACACGAGGATCCTGAAAGGGAATCCCCAATGTAGGTGGTATGACAAGTGTGTTGACATTGTCAGGAGAGAGGAGATGAATGTCCTCTATAGAGTCCTCAACAACTGCACTTGGTGGCTCGAGGAATGGAGCTGGAGGGTCTGGAAGTGTTGAAGAAGAGTCCTGTTGAAGAGAAGAAACCCCAACAAGATGAGGTGAGGCAATCACAGAAGTGGTCTCAGGAACAACACAGAGGTTCAAGTGACCTGATTGTCCCACATGATGCTCTCGCATAAGAGGAGAGTTGTGCTCCAATAATGGATATGGTGGACCAAAGTGTGAGAAGGTGTAGAGATGAGTGGAATGATCAGCTGTCCCAGTAGCAACAATGTCACCTATCACACTATCCCGGATGAAGACTGAATCTGGCATGAACTCAACTGTCTTCCCTAACCCACTGAGAGTGATCTGATAGATCGAGAGAAGGTTTGCAGATAGAGATGGAACATATAATACATCATTGAATGTGCCATCATGAATGCGTACAGAACCTTTCCCGCAGACTGTCATAATAGTTTTATTCCCCATGAGAATGTGAGGAATAGGAGAAGCCTCAACAGATGAGAAGATCTCCGGAGAAGATGCCTGTGATGACCCCTTTTTAACCACTTAACCTAAATTCCATCATTTAGGCACAAATTAAGTGATCATTCAATAATTAGCAACATATATCCATCACTATCATTAAAGTCTAGAGGAAAAGAAGCTATTGAGTGTTAATCTAATGAACATAGTCATTTGGACGATTTCTTCATATAGGGCACAGGAGTCTTTCTCCCTCCCTTACTACGATCATCATAAGATGGAAGACTTATAGTGCAAAGGGCGCGTGAAACAGACTACAAGCGGCTTCCCTTTGGGATAACCATCATGTGCCCGAAATTACTCCGCCTCTCCCTCCACAAACTCCCTACCCTAAGATATCGTAATGTGGGACGAGAAATAGATCCCTATGTACTATAATTAGAACATGTTCCCAAATGTCACCATTATATATATATATATATATATATATATATATATATATATATATATATATATATATATATATATATATATATATATATATATATATATATATATATATATATATATATATATATATATATATATATATATATATATATATATATATATATATATATATATATATATATATATATATATATATATATATATATATATCTATATATATATCTCTTTAAATTAAGATATACCTAATATATATATATATATATTAACATTTATTATTTATGTCATGTTACTTCTTCATGTTTATATTCGATCTGATTTTCACATAGCAAATATCATATTGGTTTCTAACACATTGGGAATGGCACGTAATGCCAGGTACGTACCTCAGCCTGTTTGGGTGGTACCGCCAAGTACCACTGTAAAGGCTGTCGACTGTGCTTGCTCCATATGAAGTGCTTGGTCTGCGTGTCTTCCTTCCTTGTTCCGTATTTTTCATTGCCGAGGATACCAATCGGTATTTATAAGTATTGATTGGTATCTTCCAAACGGTACATCCCTTGGGTGTATTTATTAATCAGGTACTGTATAGTTTAATTTCGAATACGCCAATGATAATATTAATACTTATTTTATATTTGTTTAATAATATTATTATTAATGCATAATTTATCAACACTATAATATTAATTTAATCATTGATATTTATAGTGTTAATACTAATAATTTAACACTAATTTATTTATATTTTTTTTTTTACAATAATTGAATAACTTATGTATTAAAATAACATTTAAGATGTTGATCCCAATAATTGAACAAATGTAAGCATAAAGAAATATTATATTAATTATGGCTCATGACAGTCCATCCTTCCTGAATTTGCTTGTCCTCAAGCAATGTTGAGTGAGAAATGACCTCTTCTCCCACCCATGTAGCATCTTCCCTGGGTAGATTTTTCCATTTTACTAAGTATTCTGGAATAGTCCTATTCCTCAATTTCTTGTCACGCCTATCAAGAATAACCTCAGGTTCCAAGATGAGTTTTCCTTCATTGTCTAGTGGCGGCAATTCCACACAAGGGCTTATTTGTTTTCCAAGGACTTTCTTTAGTCTGGATACATGAAAGATGTTATGAATCCTGCTGTTCTTGGGTAATTCTATTTCATAGGCTACTTCACCTACTCTTCTTAAGACCCTATATGGTCCATAGAAATGTGGCTTTAGTTTCTCTGCTCCACTGACCTTAAGTGAAGATTGCTTGTAGGGCTGTAGTCTTAAAAATACCAGATCCCCAACTTTGAACATCCTTTCCACTCGCTTTCAATCAGCATATATCTTTTGTTGGTTTTGAGCATGGTGGAGATTATCTTTTAGAGTCTTCATAATATCAATATTTTGTTGGATGAAATCCTTGGCTCCTGGTACCTTGCTTTCTTGAGTAATCAAATCTCCGAATGTGGTGGCCTCATATCCATATAGTGCTTTAAATGGACTCATCCCAATAGACATGTGATGGGTGGTATTATAGCAGTATTCTCCTAAGTGTAACCATTTGGTCCATGCATTTTGTTGTCCAGTCACATAGTTCCTAAGATATCCTTCTATCCATTTATTAACAATTTTAGTTTGCCCGTCCATCTGGGGGTGGTAACTTGTGCTGGGAGTCAACTCAGTTCCTGTTAACCGAAAAAGTTCTTTCCAAAATAGGCTGAGAAACTTGCTATCCCTGTCACTAATAATATTTTTTGGTAATCCATGCAGCCTGTAAATTTCTTTGAAGAATATCTCTGCTATCTGTGGTGCCTTATAGTGTATGGATATTGGGAAGAAATGTGCATATTTGGTCAACCTATCCACCACTACAAAGATAGAATCTCTTTCTTGCACTTTTGGTAATCCTGTAATGAAATCCATTGAAATGCTTTCCCACTTTTGATTTGGAATGGGTAATGGTTGTAATAAACCAGCGGGGTGATTTTGTTCGGACTTATTCTTCTGGCATGTAATACATTCTTGGACATACTTCATAATGTCCTTTTTCTGACCTTTCCAAGAGTACCTTTCCCTTATCTTCTTGTAAGTCTTATAGAACCCTGTGTGTCCTAATAGAGGATTGTCATGGTACTCCCTCATAATCTTTTCTTTAACCTTGGAGTTTGTTGCAAGGAGTATTCTTCCTCTATATAGAATGAGTTCTTCAATTATTTTAAATTCATCATTTGGTATATTTCCTTCCATGATCTCATTAGTTCATGGATCCTTAGCATATTATGCAACAATGTTATTTTTCCAATCGCTTGTGATACTAGTTAGAGTGTTCAAATGACCTCACTGGGATAAGGCATCCGCTACTACATTATTGGTTCCTTTGACGTACTCAATATCAAAATTATAGGCTTGGATCTTGCTTACCCATTTTTGTTGACGATCATTGAGGTCTTTTTGATTCATAAAGAACCTTAAGCTATTATGGTCTGTCTTAATATTGAACCTTCCACATACTAGGTATTGTCTAAATTTTGCCAATGCATGCATGATAGCCAACATTTCCTTATCATAGATTGAGTAGTGCCTTTCTATCCTTGAAATTTTTTGGCTCTCTAAAGCAATAGGGTGTTTGTTTTGCATGAGTACTGCCCCAATTCCTTCTCCTGAAGCATCACATTGTAACTCAAAAGGTAATGTAAAATCTGGAATAGCCAAGACTGGGCAAGAGCTCATTTTTTCCTTTAGACCTATAAAAGCTTCCTGTGCTGCCTCATTCCATCCAAAATTTCCTTTTTTTGTTAAGTCTGTCAGTGGGGATGCTATCTTGGAAAAATTCTTCACAAATCGTCTGTAGTAACTACATAAGCCCAAAAATCCCCTAAGTTGAGTTAGGGTTTTGGGTTTTGGCCATTCCCTTATTGCTTTAACTTTTTCTTCATCCATGCTTACACCTTTGGCACTGATTTTATGACCCAGGTAGAGAATTTCTTCTAACCCAAATTCACACTTTGATGCTTTTGCAAACAAGGATTTAGATTCCAATATGTTTAAGACTTCTTCAATGTGTTGGAGGTGCTCCGTCCATGACCTACTATATATGAGGAGGTCGTCAAAGAATATGAGTAGAAACTTCCTGAGTTGTTTTCAGAAGATATGATTCATGCATGATTGGAAAGTGGCCAAGGCATTAGTGAGACCAAAAGGTAAAACTAGAAACTCAAAATGCCCATAATGACATCTAAATGCAGTCTTGGGAACATCCTCCTGCCTCATTCTGATTTGATGGTATCCTGATCGTAAATCAATCTTAGAGAAATACATTGCTCCATGAAGTTCGTCTATGAGCTCATCCACTCTAGGAATGGGATAGTGATTCTTAATAGTTTTCTTGTTTAGTGCTCGATAATCTATACACATCCTCATTGTCCCATCCTTCTTTTTCACAAGTACCACCGGTGATGCAAAAGGACTTGAGGTAGGTTGAATATGTCCCATTGCTAGGAGTTCTTGAATGGCTTTTTCAATTTCATCCTTATATTTTTGAGGATGTCGGTAAGGGGTGGTAATCACTGGTTTAGCATCTTTTTCCAATTCTATAATGTGTTCAAATCCTCTCTTAGGTGGTAATCCTGGTGGGATTTCATCAAACACCTTTTGATGTTTCTTAATAATGGGCTCAATATCTATATGGATGGCTGGTTTTTGTGGGGTAGATTGGTTTAGTACTAAGCATTGTGCAACCCACTCTCCTTGACCATGTCGGAATATTCTTTCTATTCTTTTGCATGAGACTAATTTTGTAGGACTATCAGGTATTCCTTCCAATGTTATTTCTTCCCCTTCGTGCTCAAATTGGATCTTTAAGTTTGGGAGGTCAAACTTAAAACATCCCAAAGAAAATATCCATGGAGCCCCCAAAATTATATCTGAATCTAGTGGAACCACGTGCAAGTCCTCTCTAATGGTATGCTTCCTTCCCAATGTGATTTCTTGTTGTGGAATCACTTTTGTACATCTTACCAATGATCCTATGGCTTGGGCAGCAGTAAATCCCTTGAACTTTTCAGTTTTTAACCTCATTTTATTAACTAGTTTTTCATCAATGTAGTTATGGGATGCTCCACTATCAACTAGTGCAATGACTTTTTGTCCATTGAGAGTGCTCCTAATTCTTAAGACTCGATGTTTAGAGGATTGAGTAATAGTTGCTATCACTCCATATTCTTCTCCTTCTTCTTCTTCTCTTTCTTCATGTCTTGCTCTTTTTTTGGTATTTTCTTCCTCAGGGTCTTCTTCTATTCTTTGGATGCGGCCCCTCTTTTTACATTTATGTCCTGGTACCCAGTCTTCATTGCAATTACGACAAGGGTTTCTCTTATGGTTGCAACTATGGTTTGGCCCCCATGGTTCTTGGCATTTGAAGCATAAATTCTTTTTCTTTAGCTCATCTTGTTCCTTTATAGGTATGAACTTTTTGTATGACTTATCTTTCTTGTGGGATTGTGTGTTGGGCTTACTCCATGACTTGTTACTCATAGTTGAGACTTCCAGCCTTAGTGCTATTTCAAAAGCATTGTCTAGGGATGTAGGCTTTAGGGCACTTACTAGTCCCTTTAATGAGTCCTTTAATCCTTCTATGAATAAGTAGGTGGAGCGGTCGTCATCTACTCCTGTGACCCGGACTGAAATTTTTTGGAACTCTTTTATATAATCTTCTACCATTCCTTGTTGCCTTATTTGAGTCAATTTCTTAAAATTTTCTTGGGGATGCCTTCTATCAAATCTCTTAATGAGTTTTTGTGAGAATTCTTTGTAAGAAGTGATATTCTGGTGCCCTTGAGTAAAAAGGCCATGGTGCCACCAATCATGTGCCGTTCCCTCCAAGTGAAGAATCACGAATTGGAGTGTGTCCTCTTCCGTCATAGGGCTAAGGGTAAGATAAGTATTCAATTTTTGTAGCCAAGCGTGTGCAGTGGATTTTCCTGATCCATCAAAATTTGGGAGTGTTACTTTATTTACTTTGCTTTTAAAATCTTGATTTTGAGCTCTCCTTTCTCTCCTAGGAGCTTCTTGTTTGTTAGCTTCACAAAATTCTCTAAATGTTACTAACTCTCTAATTTCTGGTTCAAGGCTTGCATAAGCTCTAGCATTCTCAATGGCATTATTGGTTGTTTGTCCCGCTCCTTCTTCCATCGAGGGATCCTCCCTAGGTAAGAAAGGGGGTTTGGGCACCCTAGATGATGAAGCTCCATTATTTTCTGAGTGGTTTGAGCTTACGTCTCTCCCACTAGAATTATTGTTTTTTAGATTGTTTATGGAATTTCCCATGTTTTGTAATGCCTGGAGAAGTGCTTGGTTTGACCTCTCTATTTGCTCTGCTAGGGTTTGGTTTGTCTGTTCCATAATATTTCTGAGTTCATTAGATAATTGTTCAGCCATGGCGGCACTTCCTCTAGTTTGCATGAACTTTACTTTCACAAGATGGCAGGATTATGCTCTGATACCACTTGTGATGACCCCTTTTTAACCACTTAACCTAAATTCCATCATTTAGGCACAAATTAGGTGATCATTCAATAATTAGCAACATATATCCATCACTATCATTAAAGTCTAGAGGAAAAGAAGCTATTGAGTGTTAATCTAATGAACATTTATTATTTATGTCATGTTACTTCTTCATGTTTATATTCGATCTGATTTTCACATAGCAAATATCATATTGGTTTCTAACACATTGGGAATGGCACGTAATGCCAGGTACGTACCTTAGCCTATTTGTGTGGTACCGCCAAGTACCACTGTAAAGGCTATCGACTGTGCTTGCTCCGTATGAAGTGCTTGGTCTGCGCGTCTTCCTTCCTTGTTCCGTATTTTTCATTGCCGAGGATAACAATCGGTATTTATAAGTATTGATTGGTATCTTCCAAATGGTACATCCCTTGGGTGTATTTATTAATCAGGTACTGTATAGTTTAATTTTGAATACGCCGATGATAATATTAATACTTATTTTATATTTGTTTAATAATAATATTATTAATGCATAATTTATCAACACTATAATATTAATTTAATCATTGATATTTATAGTGTTAATACTAATAATTTAACACTAATTTATTTATAATTTTTTTTTAACAATAATTGGATAACTTATGTATTAAAATAACATTTAAGATGTTGATCCCAATAATTGAACAAATGTAAGCATAAAGAAATATTATATTAATTATGGCTCATGACAATGCCATATGGTGAGAAGCACCAGAATCCAGTATCCAAGGGACCTATGAAGGGAATGCAACAGAAGCCCATAATGCATGACCCTGTCCAAAATCCTGTCCAGATGTCGAAGATGAGGTAGAAGACTGAAAAGCAAACCCCTGTGAGGTAGAAGAAGATGGAGAGGAAACAATGCTCTTCTGAAGAAGAGCTTGCAAATCTGCAATCTATTTCTCATAGCCATCAAATCTCTTCTGAAAATAATGTGACTCATCATGAGGCCCCTTCTGACAATAGGAACATGTAGGGCTCTCAATCTTCTGTTTCTCCTTCTTAGAAGAAGATGATGGGCCAGTAGAGTGCTGAAAAGAGGAATCAGATGTCTGCTTCGGCTTCTGCTTCTATGTATCCTGAGGTATCTTGGCAAGCAATGCCTATGACTGTGAACCTGTAAGTGAATCCATCTGATTGAGCTTGGACTGCTCACAAGTCAACTTGTCACAGAAGGTCTCAAAAGAGGGCATAACATGTCGTGCACCCAATGCATCCATAGTGGAGTAGAAGGTAGAAGTGAAAATCTGATAAGGGCCACGAAGCTTTGAGAGTATCAGAAAAATACACTCATCATCTGACTTCGTCTTTCCAACAACCTGTAAAATAGAATGAAGAGACTTGAACTTCATCAAGAAGTCCTCAATGCTGGTGAATGATTCAGGTACTAAGGAGGTGAACTCTGCATCTATCTGTAGAACCCTGAACTAATTCATTGTGCCAAACAAGGTGGAAAACTTGTCCCACATAGCCCTGGGTGTGGTCAAACCATCTAGGTGGAACAACAACCCATTTGAAATGTTCATTGCAATGAGGCCCATTGCCTCATCCATCCTGTTTCTCTGCATAAGAGCCTCATAAGGCCTCTGTAAAACTAGTTGAGCCGCATCGAGGCATGACCATAGCCCTTTCACCATAAGCAATCTAGTCATCTGTCCTTTCCAAGTGTGATAGTTGTGAGGTGTAAGGCGAGCGACAAAAGAGTTCGCCATTGAGAGAAAGAAGACAGAAGTAGAAGGGTCTTTCTGAAGTAAAGTATAGAAAGTAAAGAGCACCCCACCACAAAGTATAATACTATCCCCCGTACACAACAAAGTACTATGAAAGCATAAGAAACGAGAAAAAAACCTGAGTTTCAGAAGCAGAACAGGAGCATAGAAGAAGGGGTGTCTTTGACTGCAAAAAATGGTAATCAAATTGAAAAATCAGGAAGTAAAACCTACACAAGAGTGACAGACTCAGAAAGACCTTTCTGATGATATATCATATGTCAAATTTTGAGTCCGTATGAGCCCTGTAGGACCAAAAAAGCCCAGGTACCCCCAAAATGCAAGCTCCCTGGAAAAAATTAGTCATGGGAAAAAATTTGACGGTCGTATGACCGTCAAATGCCCATATGCCAGAAAAAAAAGTCTGGTCACTGGAAACAATCCATTTGCTGGAAAATTTTTTAAAAATTCGCTAGAATAAAAAATCAGCAGTAACGTCACTGCATTGATTGGTGGGCGGTGAGCAGCGCAGGGGCGGGGCAGTGGCCAACTGGCGACGTAGGGGCAGCGTGGGGCCCAGACAATGCAAGGGCCGGGTGTGGGTGGCGCGCTAACGGTGCGCTGGCTGCACCCCAAAAACTTTAAGAAAATGATTTTTTTTAAAAAAAATTTCTCATTTTTCGAGTCGTACAACCCTAAGAGGCCAAGAAAATTTTGCCAGAAGCCCCAGAGGCCAAACAGGTCAAATTTTATATGAAAATAGGGGTTTTTGGGCCTTCTGGACGCAACTGTGAGGTCAAGTTTTTCCCAAAGTGCTCCAAAAAAAAGAGACCCCCAGATCCAATAAAAATAACAATAAAAAAAACTAGAGGAGTTGTAGCTTTCATCTTCGAATCGCGGCTCCAAAAGCTCAGACTAGGTAGCAGTAGGGAAGCTCTGATACCATGTAGAAGTTGGAAATCCAACTTCACAGAATGCCAAGAACACCTGCATGCAAATAACCTATTGCTGAAAGGAAACCAAAGAGACAAAAAGCAAAAGCTTGGAAAATCTCAGTGGTGTGAGAGAAATTGCATTCCAAGATAATGAAAAATAATTACAAGAGTTCAACCTATAAGGTGAACAAAACCCTAAAACTAGAAAATTTAGGTTGCACATTATAATTAATAAAGATATTAATTATAATGTACCTAAGAGAAAGCTTAAGTGAAAAAAGAGTAATGAAACTAACTAATTACTCTAACAACTATGTCTTTGTGAGTGTGTGAAATTATAAATATCATGATAAATAAATTATGCATATACATATATAGACATGTATAAGAATGCACAAAGATAAGTGAAGACAACAAAATGAACCTAACAAACTGTTGATTTACCTGGCACCTATTTGGGATTAGCCCTCACAGTTAAGGAAGTTATGCCCAACTTCTAGAATTCCATTCTTGAGAGATTCCAAAGGAAATCAATGGAATGGAAAGGTAAGATACCTAGCAATGCTGACAAACTCCAACTTTTGTCAACCTTGTTGTAGGGCATCCATGTTTACTTTTTGTCCCTCTTTAAAATTTCAAAGGGAACGGTTGATAAGATGGACAAAATCCAATGCAATTTCTTATAGACGAGGATGGCTCCTAACATTGGGCTTTGTTGACTGGTGCAAAATCATGAAAGCTAAATATCTCAATAACTCTCACTTCTCTAAGCATCTGACATCTCAGGATCTTCCCTCGGGATCTAAGATATGGACCAACATCTTGAAAAGTCATAGTATTTTAAGGGATGGTCTGAAGTGGCAAATTGGTAATGGACTCAATATCCACTTTTGTGAGGATCTTTGGATGGGTGACAAACCTTTAGCTACAAGTCTATATTGTCACCTCATGAGAGATTTGAAGAACCATTTTGGGCACCTGGTTACTGATTACATATCCCCGCATGGTAGATGAAATCCTTGAAGGATGGTCTTGCTAATGTCCCTAACTTAATTCCCTGGGATGAGGAGTTACATAACTTATTAGATGTTATTTGCATTCCTATGTTATCCAAGGAGGGTAGTTTTATTTAGGCCAAGAATTTATCTAGTGTCTTCATTGTTAAATCTACCTATTTACAATTGGTCAGAGGCATGATTGATGTGTCCTGTTGGAAGAAAGTGTGGAACTCCCAGCTTCTGCCAAAGATCATTTTTTTCTTCTTCAGGTGGACAGTTATGCATGGTAAGATCCTCACCCAGGATAACCTAGTGAAATGGGGTTTCCAATTGGTCAACAAATGTGCCTTATGTAAGTAGGATGAGGAAAGTATTAATCACCTCTTCATACACTTCTTGTTTGCCTCCACGATTTGGTATAAAATTATTGGAAGATTTGATATCACTTAGATTATCAAGGAGGATATTCAAAAATTTATCAATAACTAGAAATGTCCTTTAAAGCATCCCCTTATTAGACAACTTTTGAAATTAATTCCCTCACATATTTTTTGGTGCTTTTGGAAGAAACAAAATAATCACATCTTTAGGGACAATGAGAATACAACTAACATTATGTTGACAATCCTAGATAAGATCCTCCTTGAGAATATTTATGTTTGTAAATGGAAAACCCTGTCGAATCCTCCTTCTAATAGGGATTATAAGTTGGTTTGATTTTGGAAACTCCCTAATACTTTCTATAAATATGATAATTCAAAGAGAAGCTAGAAGGAACACTTCTTGGATTGCTCTTCGCCATCCTTAGGTTAAATTAAATTTTGATGGGGCAGTTAAATATGGTATGGTTGTTGGGGGAGGTTTAATTAGAGACCATAATAGAGTGTTGGTTCTTGCTTTCACTAGTAACCTTGGATCTTCTTCCAGTAACCAAGATGAAGCTATGACCATTTTATGAGGAGTCAAATTTTCTCTTTATATAAACACCAAGTGGCTGCAAATTGAGGCGGATTCTAAGTTAATTATTGAAGCCACCAAGGGTAGTATGAAGGCGTGATGGAGAGTGGAATGTATCCTCAATGAAATTAGACCCATATTAAGGGGATTAGATGCCTTTAACATATAACATGTCTTTAGAGAAGGAAATGCAATTGTTGACTCTCTTGTCGATCTTGGCTTTGAGAAGAAAGGTTTACTATGCTGGAGACAAGCTTCGACCCTCCCTGATACTGTCAGATCCCTTATAAGGATAGATCAAAGCAAGTCAATTCATGATGACACACTCCAATAAAAAAAAAATTATGGCTATTTTGGATAGTGATGAGAAAGGCAGACGATAATGTCAATTTGAATTTAAATCGACCTATTACCTACTTTAGACGGGCCCACCATAAGACCAATGGAGGTTACATTGTGATGCCACATCATGTCATACTTATTCATGATGAGTATTATCAAAATTCAATAATTATTGAACATTGGGAAAATGTGATAATAGTAAATCATGATTTTTATTTCATTTTAATCGTGAAGTGGCCTTCTAGACTATTCTATCACACCCTAATTATCTCTTAATGCCAAAAATAAGAGAAATGACCACCTGCACGTATTTACGAGTTGTGCTATACTTGCCTTAGGAAGGGACATTTATTGCAATTACTTCACTCCTTTAAGGCATTTGATGGGACCTTTTTTCATCATTTCCAGTATCATCAATTTTTGGCATTTTTGGCTCTGCAACTTTCTTTTATTTGAAGCTTCAAAAAATACTGTAATTTTCATTCTAGAGGAAGACGACATGGGTGGGAATAGAGTCTGCGTTAAACCGAACAAAATTGAAGATGACATTCATAATAATCTGAAGTTGTGGATGATCATCTTTGAGGGGGAAATGTGCCATTTATGGAGATGAAAATCTTTCTCTCCAATTTATGAATAGCTAAAGCAGGAGCAAAATTTTACTATGAGAGGTATCGCTTTTGACGTGAACAAGGAGGTAATTGCTCAAGCCACTGGTCTCTCCATTGAAGGTCATAAATGGAAGAAAATGATTCAGGTTCCAACGAAGCCAACCTCAATCATTTTTTTTTGCAAAGGTGAGGAACGTGTTAAGCTTCCCAGTGGCTTCAACAGGGAGGAATTGCCAGAACCCTGGGGTCATGTGTGTTCTTTAGTTATGAAATATTTTACTCTGGAAGGGCACTTCAGCATCTACTACTTTAATCACCTTTCATTCCTTAATCACTTTCGACACCATGATTTAATTTCACTTTCTTTCTATCTTCTTCACTCCCTTGAATTCATGGTGAAGGATGTTAGGGAATGTAAAAAGAAGGGCAAAAACTTTACTATTTTACACCAAGGTCATATTTTAAGGTTGTTTAACTTCTATTTGGCCTTATGTGCTCCAAGAGCTAATTTTGTGCAAGGGGCCCCATCTTCCCCATCCCCTCCCCCTAGTGACATTGTTGATCTTCCTAGCGCTGGTAGGAAAAAGGGTTTAAAAAGACCTAAAACTCTAGACACATCCCCCCAACAATCCCCGTTGTTTGGCTCCCCAACTAAAGCTAACAAAAAGAATAAAAAGGACCCATCTGGCCCATCCAAATCTATAACTACTAAAAAACCAAAAATCCATTTCTTGGACTTCAGTGTTGAAGCTAAGGAAATCCCACGTAGGTCCACAAGAATTACGACCAACCCTTGAAAAAAGGAAAAAGTTGTGAGAGAAAAGACAATGGAGGAGGAAAACTCTAGTAATTTTGAGAGTTGGAACAATGAGGGATTGGGAAAAAGAAACCACCCATAACAACAACAACTCCACACATGCCTCTAAGAGCATTAAAACAAAATCCTTGGGCCTTACTACTAAACCAAAAGTTGAAAGCAAAATTGTCTCCCCCATGGTGGCCACTTCCCCTCCCCACACCTTACTGGACAAAGGTAAAAATGTAATGACAAATGACAGGACTACAATGGAAGGTGGTTGTGGATCTTGTGCCGCTAATTGGGAGGAAATCCAGAAAATCAAGGAGTTGGAAAACCTAGATGAGAACTTCCCGTCTCTTGCCCACTTTGTTGTGAAGGTGATGCATTCATCTGCCACCATGTTGTGTTTATTACAGGAGGAGAAGCTAGATGCCAAGGACATGGGAAATAATGCATCCAAGCAGCTTTTCACATTCCTCACTAATGACTGGACTTGGATGATGCTATCCAAGCCTAGGGGAAACAAGAAGAAAATTTAGTTTTTATATTGCTTTTTGTGCTTCTCGTAGTTCTATTCGCTCGATTACTTTTTGGGGCATTTTTTTATTCCTAGTGCTAGTTACTAGTTGATCCTTATGAATATTTTTTTAAGTTGGCTAAGCCTTGCGTGGCATATCAATCTTCATACTATTTACTAGTTCATGTTTATCTTGTGGACAAGTAGTCTTTACTATGTTATTTCTAGACTTTTTAAAATTAATATGGTGAATGTGGCTAGTCTAAGGTTTAGTTGAATGATTATGTGGAATGTGGTTACGTTGGTATTAGCCATGGAATTTTTTGGTGCTAACATGTAGTCATGTTTCTCTATTTTTTATATTATGTAGCTAGTCTTTGTTCTCTGCTGACAATGAGTTGACAAAAGTGTTTCATGGTATTTTCTACCTACGAGTGTTGTAATTGAGGGTTAGCCCCCTTGTTTTTTAGCTGCTTTAATATCAAAAACCAAATGAACCTAACTTTACACAAAATTATGTCATTAATAAATCTATAATATATCAACAAAAAAGACATAACCTTAAAATACAAAATTTTACCATTTATTAAGTCAATATATGAACAAAATAGATCTAACTATACCTAAAATTATGTCATATAGATAAAAACAATTTACCTAACTTTATATAAAAATAATATCATTTATTATTATATAATATATCAACAAAATTCCCATATGTACCTTTTTTATTACTTAATATAAGGAGCAACTCTGTACAATGGTATTTGCTTTTTTTAAAAAAAAATCAACATAATTAACAACTTTATACAAAGTCGTATCATTTATCAATCTATATTTTATCAAACTATTCCATCAAAATAAATAAATATACAAACTATGAGTATATATATATATAATTCTACATTAGCACTTTATCTAATATTATTTTATATTTATTGAAAGAAAGTAATATTTGAAGTGTGGCTGAGATTTAAAAAATATAGTTAATGTGGACCCTACGCATGCTTTAAATGTTCCACACCCTAGTGAAAGGAATTTTCCAAAATTAGGTCTTGTAATACACACCACCGCTGCCGCCATTGACTCACTCTCCCCAAAAAGAATTTAAGTCGCCCCCAAAAGAATTGAATTCTTATTAAAAGCTTGCAATTTAATTAACTGAATATAATTAGTAAGAATTATAATATATATCTACTTATAATAAATTTTAAGTTTTTAGAATTTAAAAAATAATAATAATTAAAGTTTACCTATAATTTAATTGATAGAATATAATTAATGGAAATGATGATATATTTTTTCTTTACGTGAATTATAAGTATTAATTTTAGTGTTATAATAAACAAGTGTCACATAGTGGCCAAGTACTTGTCTTTAATTTTATAAATAAATTTTATTTTAATTTTGATTTATATGTAAAGTGAATTTTTAATTATAATAATTTATAACTAAGTTTAATTTTAATTTTAATTTATATGTAAAGTAATTATTTAATTATAAAATTACTATAATTATAGTTCTAATAATATTTTTTAATTTTATAAATAATTATAAAATATCATTTATAATTAATTTAAATTGTAAAATAGTTATACTTATAATTAATTTTAATATTAATTATTTTGTCCAAATAACTCTTTTTCAACAATATTATAATGTTATTCTATTAAATCTAAATTTATATAATATATATTAAAATAAATCTAAGAAATATTCAATAGTTTATAATATAAAAAAAATAGAAATATTATTTAATATAAGGAAAAACTTATCAATCTCTTAATAGGTATCTATAAAGTTGTAAACCATAAACCGAATAAAATCAAATGATATATAAATTAGATTATATTATTTGAATGAAAATCCATGTACAATAAATAACAAACGTGGTACATTTTAATTGGTTTACTCCAATAATAAGACCTCAAATGTATTAGCCAATCATATCATCAAAAAATAATTTTTACAAATTATAAACTTAAAAAATTAACGTTTAGACTATAGAATATCTGTTATTTTTAACAAAATAAGAAAATACTAAATTATAATTGGTGCAAATAATTGGTTTTAATCACTACTTAATCAAAGAAATGCAAAAAGTGATGTAATAGTACTTGCTAGCCTATCGGCAAGTACTAACAAGGTTGCATAGCAACGAAGTTCCTACCAAAATTTTGGTAGGATTGTTTAAAATTTAGAAAAGAATTTAAACATTATATATATGCAAAGAGTTGAAAAATGTAATGTTATTAATGTTACATTTCCATTTAGAAAAAAATGTAGGTATGTGAGGGTGGTGATATTAATAATTATTTATTTTATTTTATTAGAAAATTGAAAGGTCTTATTTTATAATTTATAATTTTATAATTTTTTTAATAATATATTAATTTTTTATATCATAAAATATTTATATTTTATAAAAAATATAATATAAATATATCTAATGCAATATATCATAATTACTTTAATACAATATAAAAATAATAGTTTAAGTAAAAAATATATGTAATGTAATATATAGTATTGTAATATATATATTATAAATCTTTTAATACAAAAATTGTAACTTACATAAAATAAAAAATATAATATAAATACATAACAATGAAATCTGAAATAAACCTTCAACATAGATAAATGTGGTTTCAAGTATTTGATAGAATAAATTTATTATTAATTTTTAAGGTGCTTCTTATGTATTAGGTTGAGTTTTTTCACTTACACTATTTATGTTGATTATTATATTATATGTTTATGTTAAATAAATTTATTGAAAATTTTAAATATAAATTTATAAAGTTTTCCACCTTATTCAATAAATATTATTCACATGTACTTTAGCATATCTAGTTCTCTCTATTTGCTTACCTTCTCGAAAAAGGTTCATATGCTAAAAGTTTTTAAAAAATTTGATGAAATTTGATTGGTTGAAATTGCATATTTTAATCACTTGTTAAAAACTATTCGGGGAAAAAATCATCATATTGAACTTTGCAATCTAAACAAATATTTCCGACAAATCCGCCCTTATCGCTCAAAGTTTTTCAGCCAATAGAATGAAGGAAAAATACTTCTACAAATTAGAAAAGTTAAGAATCTTGTAATTTACTTTATCAAATATTAAGATACAATATTATTTAAAAAATAGTGAATTTTGATTGGTTGAAATTTACTAATTTAATCACTAGTTAAAGACATGTCGATGCCTATAGTTCTACAGCCTACGACAGGAACTAATAAGATGTAATTAAAATTGCACTGTGCATGGATTTGATGAAATAGATATTTCATTTTAAATGAAAGGAATAAATTGCTTATAATTGAATAAATATTATGAATGTAATCATTTATGAAAATATTTGAAAAGACAAGATGTCACAAATAAAAATTATTTTTAATTGTAAAACTATTTAGATGCGTAGTAATAATTCTAAAAAAAGTTTTATTTTATTTTAACAATAAACCAACAAAATCAAATCTTGTATTATACAAATATTTAAATGCATGTCATACAATTCTATAAAGTTTATTTTTAACTTTATTGAAGATTAAAAAATAATTAACAAAATCAAATTTACATGTATTTTAAGGGTATGTTATACAATCACAATCTATTAGTATTAAAAAATGTAAATACTTACAAAATTAAATATGTACCTCTACTTTCTAAATGTTGATTTACAATCAAAATATATTTAATATTAATTTTAAATATTTAATATAATATTTTTTTATCATGAGCTTATTAATATTAAAAACATAAACTAGCAAAATTAAATACATAGCACCACTTTCCAAACATCAATTTGCAAGTAAAATATTAAATACACAACACCACTTTCTAAACATCAATTTGCAAGTAAAATATTATTTAAATATTAGTTTTAAATATTTTATATAATAAGTATTTGTCAATGATAATTTGAGAACTTTACGTACTAATAGTTCTTCTCTTGTAACATTTGTTACAATTAGCATCAAATTTAGTTATATATTGATTGTTTGACTATTATTAAAATTTGGAAGATTTAAATGATTATTTCATATAATAATTATTTGACATTGATAATTTGAAAGTTATGGTAGTAAATTTAATATCTATTTTAGTTATATATTGATCTTTTGATTAATTTATAAAATTAATTTATTATTAAATTTGGAAGATTTTAATTAATTTTTTAAAATAATTATTTATCATTGATAAGTTGATTTCTTTCTTTAGTTTGGACTTTGTGACCTTGTGTTTTACCATGAGAAGCTTTCCAGAATTAATATATATTTACTTTTAGTAAATTTTAAATTTCTAGATTTTAAAAATTAATTTTAAGATTATCTACAATTTTACTAATTGAAAATATAATTTTTCTATTAAATATAAGGAGATAAAAAATAGAATAACCAATGCGTTCAACAAGAATCAACAGGGAGGATTAACCTCTAACCGAAGCCAAAGTATCAGAATCACGATATATACAACTCAAAACATGGAAATAGACATGAACCAACTAGTGAAGGATATCAAAATAAACATCAACCCAAGCAGTCCAGCCTTGGGGACCCTCCATCCAGACAATACTCTTATGCGCTTGAACCTGAGAGAGCAAGAAGAGTTCTTCTATCCTGGCATTAGCATTTTTTTTTATTTCTTCCTTAATCTTATCACAGGCCTCATCGAAAGCATGAAGATCATCCAACGTTCTCCTCCAAAGATACCCATTCTTCAGCTCATAATGATAGAAGGACGCATGACCATCCTTGAGAAATCTTTTCAGCTTCTTCTTTTCAAGCATCATGGTGACATGGACCTGCAAGAAGATTTTAAAACGTGTGAGTTTCCAGAAAAACTTAGTAAGAACCCTTGGCTTACCTTGGTACCTCTCCTCATTCCTGCATTTCCAAATCTGCCAAAGAATGTTAGAAGACAACATATTCCAAAATAAATTCGAATCCTTAGGAAGACCAAAGATATAACCAGTAACAATGTCAAGAATGCTCACATTAATAGGATAGATAACACCAAACATGCTCCAAATCTCTTTAGCAAACAAACAATCAAAAAGAATATGTCTTCCAATTTCAAGAAGTCTACAAAGACTACATAAATCAGAATCTGAATTGTATCTTTTAACAGGAAGTTTATCAAGCATAACTAGCCATTTAAAGCAGTTAATTTTTGGTTCAATAGGACTTTTCCATAAGTACTGAAAATACTTGTTCCATAACTTAACATCAAACAAAGAATACCAAACAGAATTCACATGATCAATAATATCATTATTATGATTAATGATAGTATAAATGTTTTTGGCCTTGAGGTTAGCCATAACAACTCCACCCGACCACTTGCATTTAAGATGTCTATGAGAATCAACATGATAGAGAGAAGGGATATTTCTAGAGGCTTGAAGAATCATATTATAAGTTTTCTTTTGAGAATCAGAAATATCATACTTAGTCTTAAGAGCATCCCAAGAGGGGAGGTGATAAAATTCGAAAAGATCCACAAATTGATTTAACCCTTTCTTAGCCCAGGATCTGGCAGAGCATCCTTGGGACAAGGCAAGAGGCTTCCCATTAAGATGCAAATTCCACCAAATAGATCTTTCCCCGTGGAGCTGATTATTATTGTAATAGTCCTTGTTGGTGATGTATTCCCTGACATGTTCCCAGGCCGTCCATATTTACTTGAAAACCAAAGAACCTTGAACAATGACAAGGAAATTTCCCAAGAGGAGATCACAGAAGGGGAGGTTCTTCCAAGACTTAGCTTTCTTGGAACAACCTCTCTCAATGTTATGCCTAACAAGCACCTTCCAAGGGCTGTTACCCTCTAAGGAATGAAAGATCCATTTAGCAGAAAGGGAAATACCTTGGATTTTTAGGTCTTTAAGCCCAAGCCCCCCAAGGGTCTTGTCAATGTGGCATCAGGCCCATTTAACAGCATGATGTTTCTTATTGCCTTTACCATCAGACCAGAGAAAAGATCTGATGGTTCTTTGAATCTCTTGGATTTGATAATTACTAAAAAGCCAAGCCGAGGAGTAGTAAATACTGTAAGAAGACAAATTTTTTTGGCAAACTTGAATTCTGCTTGCCAAAGAAAGGGTTCTATTATGCAATTTGTTAAGTTTGTTAAGAATCTTATCTTTAATCCAGAGCCACATATTCTTAAGGGCAGGTTCCACAGAGAAGGGGATACCAAGATACTTCACAATTTTGTTAGGGCCTCCCCATTGAAGTCCAGAATTGATAAACCAATCAGGGGGCTGCTCGTCCCAGCCAAGACAAATAGACTTAGCTTGAGAGATGCGAGCACCCGAAGTAGAATAGAATAATTCAAGCTTCCCTTGAAGGATCTTAAAGTTATTCTCAGTAAGCTCAAAGAAAAGAGCAGTGTCATCAGCAAACTGACAGTTAATAAGCTCATCATCGTTGGGGAGATATATTCCTCTGACATCAGGAGACAAGGAGTAGTCTCTGAGAATATAAAACAGGGCTTCCGAAGCTATGACAAACAGGGCAGGGGCCAGAGGGCAACCCTGCCTGATGGATCGACTGAGCGGGAATGAAGGGGAAAGAACACCATTAACTTCAACATGAGCAGAAGCATCCTTAAGAAGAACTTGCATAGCATCACAAAAATAGGGAGGAAATCCAAAGGCTTCCAACATCATCAATATAAATTTTCACTCAATTTTGTCATAGGCCTTTTCAAAGTCAAGAAGCAACATGGCAGAATTCTGGTGAGAACTTTTAGCCCAATCCATAGCTTCCCAACTGGTAATAAGATTCTCTAGAATATATCTACCCTTTATAAAACTAGTCTGGGAGGGACAAATGAATTTAGGAAGAATATCAACCAATCTAAGAGCCAAAATTTTCGCAAGAACCTTATAGTAGACATTAAGCAAGGTAATAGGCCTCTAGTTCTTAATGAGAGCCTTGTTACCATCCTTAGGAAGCAGCTTAATAACTCCTTTGTTAATTTCAGGGCCTAAAGATCCATTAGATATGGCTTCATTATAGAGGTCAAGAAGATCCTTACTAATCCAATTTAGATTAGCTTTATAAAACTCCACCGGGAAACCATCCAGGCCCGGGGCCTTGTCATTGCAAAGAGCTTTAACCGCAGCCTCAATCTCCTCTATGGAAATAGCTTTAGATAACCTAGAAATATCATTAGAGTCAAGCTTGCAAGGGATTAAAGGTTTACATTTATTTCTATTAGCCTCTGCCTCCAAAGAGTCTTCAGAAGAGAACAAGGCCTTGTAAAAATCAGCAAAAGCATTGGAGATAGCAATAGGATCGGAAATGTCTTGATTGTCAATGGAGAGCTTATCTATAGACTCTTTACATTGCTTATGCTTAAGAAGATTAAACTCTGTCTCCAAATTGGAGCCAATGAACCCTAGACCTAATTTTAGCACCTTGGATCTTAACCTTCTGGTGATTTCTAAGGGCGTCCTTAGCTGCCATGACCTGAGACAGCCGATTGAGGTTAGAAGAGTTATCTTGAATGTTGTTTTCTGCAATCTGCAGATTAGTACTTAATTATTTTTCAACGAATCTGTAGTCCTTGGCCCTCTTTTGGCCAATCATTTGAAGGAGGTTTTTCCAGGCAGAAAGATTGCAATGCCATCTTTCCAGATTGGAGCGATGCTAGAGGTTATGTTTATTAATACCTCTAATGATCTGAATAGCGACCAGGACGTCTACATCCATAAGGAGACTAGAATTGAGGATGAATTTATGATTTCTAATTTTGGGAATCACAGGGACAGTGATAAAATTAACACGAGCAAAAATAGGATGATGATCAGAGAGAGTAGTAGCAATGACCTGACTAATGTTACCTGAATCATTAGGAAGGAAGGAAAAGGAGTGCTTGTTAGCATAAAAATGGTCAAGCCTAGAATATATCCTGGACTGGCCCTGCTGAAAATTGCACCATGTGTGCCAGAGGCCAGGGTGAATAGATTTATTACCAGCTAAGGGGTCAAACAAGTTTTTAGCATTCAAGAACCTATTCCAATGAAAATTTTCATTATCTTTCCAATAGAAGGGGATACCCCCAATTTTATCCTCTTGCGACTCAATCATGTTGAAATCTCCCTCGAAGAGCCAAGGGATATTAGGGAGAGTAATCAGCCAGTCCCATAATTCACTTCTTTCTTTGGAATCATTAGAAGCATAAATAGAACATATGCCAAAAGTATGATTGTCTTGCTTAATAACACACCAAACAGCTCTCTGACACGGGGAACAACCATTCTGAGAAATAAATCTTTCCCACTTAGGGCTAATCAGAATGGCAATTCCCCCTCTACCTCTATCATAATTAGTGTAAAATTTAACAGCATCTTTCCATATAAAATTAAGATTAGTGTCCAACATAAAACCAGTAGCCTCAATTTCTTGCATCATAAAGAAATCAATGGATTGAAAAGAAGACAAAAAATGCTTGATGACAAACTTTCTGTCGGGGGACTCGAGCCCCCTAACATTCCAAGATAAGCAATTCATAGGGAAACCTTGTTAGAGTTAGAAAACACATTAACATCAACCGCGGGTGAGGTCACATTAGCCTCCAAGACATCAGATTTAATGTTAATATTTTGAGAATCGATATCCATGGATGGTTTAGAAGATCCTGCAGGAATAACCTCAAGGATGTACTCATCTTCTATCTCCTTGAAAACTTCCTGAGGGGGTTTTCTAGCAGAGTTATTTGGTGTGGAATGCATATCAGCCACTGCAATCTACAGATTATTAGTAATCAATTTTAAATTAGCATTACCAGGTTGAACATCCTAGTGGCCTTCGATAGGGCTAGACACTTTTTGAACATTAGGGGCAGAAATATTTATGGAACCAGTAGCTAATTTCCTTTGATGCGAGCCATGATTACCTTTGCATTTTTTCCTATCACGCACAACAACAAAGCCATCATTAGAATTAAGATCGATGACTAAGTTTTCAGTGGGATTCATTTGAGAACCGAAGAGAGGTTGGGAGACAAAAGGATTAGGGTTAGACGATCCCTCGAGGAGCATGTTATCAATAACAGGAGGATTAGGAATAATCTCAGGAGCATTATTCTTAATAATAGAGGTAGGGTTAGGAGTAATTTCAAGAGCAATATTATTAACACCAGTAGAACTTGCATCCTTGTTTGGAGGATTAACCTTAACACCAACAGAGCCCGTGTTCTTAATAGGAGGAGTAGCATGCGCTACATTGGGGTTTTTCACCAAATTTTTCTTGATGATAGGGCAATCCCTTCTGAGGTGCCCCTCCTTACGACAGAGGAAGCACGCATTGAGCCCACCCAACACTTCTATAGGACAAACAAAAGATTCATTTAAAATATTGACAGAAATATTGTCCGGAATCTCTTTACCCAGCAAGAGGGAGACTAAAATCCTGGCATCCATGTGAGGAACCAATCTCATAGACTCATCCATTCAGATAGTCTTCCCGAGAGGTTCCATTAGCTGGGGTAAGAAACGCCAAAGGAAAGGTGGAACATTTTTAACCAGGATCCATTTAGGCACCGCTAAAGCAAGCACCTCATCATGAACAACTTCCGGTGACCAGGCTAAAGCCCTAAATGAAGTAGAACCCACTATCCAATACTGTCTCTTAAGAACCTCTTTTTGGGCATCAGGGTTAGTGAAAAAAATAACATATAAACCTTTTTGTAACTACCTACAAAATGAAATATGAAACCCTAGCTTGTTATTCCAGAAATTGTGAAACCAATCATCCATGAACTTCCTCGGAGGACATTTATCCAAATCAGTAACCGAAAAGAAAATGGTAGTGTTTCTTAGTCTAGATTTTTCCTTAATAATTTCATTTAGCATCTCTAAATTAGGAGCAATGAAAAAGGGGGCAATGGAAGCTGAAGGGTTCTTACCATTTTCGATGCCCTCTTCATTTGACCTAGGGTAGATGAGCTCAAACCTGGCATTAGTGTTGATCTCCACGGTGTGAGCCACTGCCTCAGAAAAAGACTTAGGGTGGGAGCTAGCAGGTAATAGATTAGCATCGCTGCCATTGCTGCCTTGAGGACTACCCAAATGGGAAGTGGTACTGAGCATCGTCTGGATGCAGATGACATTAATGTCTTTCATAACTGCATTGTTAACTTGAGAAGAAGGAATGATATTACCTGTTACTTTGCATTGCATAGAGGCGTCCAGTTGGCAACCACTGCCACCCGGATCACCTGAAGATGATGCCACCATTTCGGTGGCCAAAAACTTGGCAGAACAAAACACAGGAACTGAAAAAGCAGACAGTGAAAAATTGCAGAGCTCCGACTACCTAGGACTTCCGTCAAAACATAATTGAAAATATAATTAATTAAAGTTTACCTATAATTTAATTGATAAAATATAATTAATGAAAATGATAATATGTTTTTTTCTTTATTTGATATATAAGTTATTATTTTAATTGTTACAATAAATAAGAGTTAGATTAGGATTGCACTATGGATGAATTTGATGGAGTAGATATTTCACTTTAAATGAAATGAATAAATTATTTATAATTGAATATATATTATGCATGTAATAATATACAATATTTTTAAATTTTTTTTGTAAATCAAAGTGGTCCAAGACACAAAAAAATTATTTATTAATTATAAAAAGTTAGGTACAAATAACAAAAGGCCCCCGAGAGAAGGGTGAGAATAGATAGTTGTCTATTAATTTGATGCTGAGAGCACAACAAGAAACCAAGGAAATGGTCTATCTCTTACAAACAACCTAATGGATTTTGGCATTAACCAATCCCTCTAGCCTTGGGATATGAAGTATATCAACCAAGTAGGGATGTATAGACACTTCTACAACCTTGGCTCAACACCCTAAGGTATTTCACCAACTTCACCAAATTGAAGACTTAGGGACACTTTCCCAATTTTAGGCAAATTATGGAAAACTTCACCAATGATGTTCTTTATCCAAATTAAGGGTTGCAACACCTTATTTGGTCAATATGAAGAGAGAATAAACTATCAATTTGATTTCCAAACACCCACAATACTCCAAACACAAACTCGCCTACAAATCCTAGTAGGTCTTCCCAACTGGTTTTTGGTGTGCAATCTTCTACTCCAGATGAACCTAGACAAACAAAGGGAAGATTTGAGTACCCTTTTGGATGTTTCAAAGATCCCCAAGGACTTAATCTACTCATGTAGAACTTAACCCACACAAAGTACATAGGCCTAATTAGTTAGATCAGGTTTGGTTTACTCTATGGGTGGTTAAGGATGGGTGCATAGAACCAGTGTAGGGTTCTAGAAACCTTAAACTATTTGAAAATGCTCCAAATCAACCTTCAAAAATCTCCCATCAATCAGATTGATTGACTGCACACCCCTATACACAACCGAATGGCTGAGTACATAGAGATATTCAACCTAGGGCTTGGTACAAAACCCTTCAAACTGCAAGATCCTGCCTTGTGCCCTAGGAATCATATAAAATACATTCCTAACTTGCATTTCCCATGTGGCTAAGGAATTCCACCAATGAAATTTAAAGTTAGGCCTCCATTTGTATGACATGCCTACAATTAGCTCTTTTCCTAACTTCTTCCACAAAATAACTTGTAACTTTAACCACACAAACACAAAAGAAATCAATCCAATTGCATTATAATATAGATTCATAAATATTTACAATCATATCATTTATGGTGTCATGTCTCTCTGTACATGACCGTACCAAGTAGGTTTTGTTCAGGAAACTAATGGTTTTTCATTCAATTTGCATCCAATTGTCAAATTACAAGTTGTAACCTCTTGGAGAGGTTTTGGCATGATTAAATATGTTAAAAAATGAGTTCCAACCAGTCCATGAACAATTGTGACTGTTGGCAACTTATTTTGAACTTCTTGAGCAACTTTTGAAAAGTTGCTCGAGCAAGTTTTGCAACTTTTTTGCAAGTTTTGCATTCTTGCACTCCTAAAGATGTAAATCATAACCTAAACAAATATGCTCTAAATGACTTGAAATCATTGAAATCATATCCAAAACACTCAAAATACCTATCTCACCTATCATTTAAAACCCTAGAATCCAAGTAGACCCATAAAAGGTAAAAGAAAAAAAGGAGATGCAATCACCACACAATATCTGTCAAATAAGGATGTTGTAGAGAAAGATACAATTCATCAGGATATTTATCTTGCAACTAGCTAACAAGGCACAAATCTTTACTAAAACTTTGCATAAAGGTGTAACATTTAAATGAAACGAGGATTGTGAGAAAGAATTTCAATAGATTAAATATTACCTGACTAATTCTCTAGTGTTAATGGCTCCTACTACTATAAAACCTTTGTTTCTCTACATATCAACTACTTCTTCTTCTTTGGTAGTACTGCTCTCATAGCATCATGATCAAGGACGTGAGAGATCTATCTATTACATTAGTAGAACACTGGTATCTGACAAGCTAAACTACATGCTCATTGAGAAGGCTTGTCTGGCAACCGTGTTTTCATGTCAGAAGTTTAGACACTATATGTTGTCTTATCCTACTGTTAGGGTCAGATTAGAGTCACCATTAATGAAGTGTCTAAAACCCTTGTTAATTCATTACTTTGAAAGCCCATTTAACACGTTCCCTTGAGAGTGTTTCCTTGCAGTAGTCCTTCGAGCATCCATGCCTTTCAAAGTTGTCAATAAATAGCCGATGCCTTATAGGCATGCCTTAGGGATCCTTGACCACACAAATTGGATCAAAGCATGAAAAAGATGATCTCTAGGATCTATCCAGTTTATTACAAAGAAAAATAAAACTAAAATATGTGGAACATCAAGGATGTTGACTTGGGTGCCCTGCACCAAAATCCCAACCATAGAGGAATAAAATAGACCTAGAAGAGAGGAAAAAAGAAAACCACGCACCAACCCCTATAAATGCAACAAGACTTAGAGAGCACTAAATGTGACAAAAGTATGTGACAAAGTGTTCATCATCAAGAGGAAACAAAACATCTCCCAGATCATTTAGAGAAATGAAGTTGAGAGTCTCAAAAGAGTTCTAATCATTAGGATCAGAAGAGTCAGCCATATCAAGAGAGGCAAGAATAGGAGCATCATCCAAATGAGGAACAACAGCTAGGAGAGAGGAGGGGCAACACAATCTTTCTCATGAGATAGAATGATCTGAATACCTAGAACTCTATCTAGGGCATTAGAAGCCAGGGCAGGGTCAAAAGTATGAAGCATCACCACAAAATTTGTAATAGGAAAGCATCAATGCCACTATCATGCACAACAAAATGAGAAACAACCAACAAATCTCAGAGAGAAAAGTTTGACATAAATTTATCAAAATTAATAAAACCAATAATGGGGAATGACCCAACATCCAACTTGTAATAGGAATGAAAATGCAAGAGAACATTCTTATCAAATCAATGAGAATTAATGAGGTTAGATGAAATGGAAAGGACAAAAGGAGCATCAAGCATAATATCCATGATCATAGTGAGAAAATGGGAAGCCACTTCCAAAAAAAGAGTTGAAGAATGAGAATTGAACCAATCATTTCCCAGCAAAGAATAAACAACATTCTCAACATGTTCACATCCCAAATAAAAAATTAAGGCCATCCTCTAAATATTCTAAGGTAAATCAGAGTGAACTTCCCAATCCAACTAAGGCAAATGTATCAAATATTCTATGTTTCCACAAGAAGACAATAGCAAAGTAGACATTACAACGGAACTAACAATTAGCGCCTAAAATAATACCAAATTTTAGTGGATTTTTGTGTTTAAAATGAGATTTTCTATTGATGCAAAACTCAATGCCCAATTGCATGTTACTTTTGATGTTGTATTTTGTGTCAAACGTAGCACCACAACTTTTATAGCATCCCTTTTGGCATCAAAAAAGGAAGTGAGCAATAGTGTCCCTTGGCGTTGAGGATTAAATATGAGCCCAAAAGAAGCAAACATGAATAGAATGGTTGACCCATCAAAGAAGCAATAAAAACAACCCAAAGGCTGACATTTAAGAAAATATAAGAGCTGACAACACCACCACAAAAGAATTTGAAAAGGATCCACAACCAGTAAATAGATAATCATCCCAAATGGAGCAACAATTCCCCAAGTTAAAGACAATAGAAAATGCCATAATCAAGAATAGAAGACCAGGTATGAACAACAAGATATATGGACAATCTAGATTATCATAACTATGGTTTAAATGCAAAAGACAAAGATGAAGGGACTGTAGATGTTCAACATTATGTTTCAACATGAGAAGGGCCTCATATCATCAAATTCATGGTCGGATATAGCATGAAAGTGAGAAGACGGTGAAATACATATATGTATAAAGTGGCCAATCCTGGAAAATTCACCACAAGTTCATGATAATGCCAAAATTCAGAATGCTCAATCATGTGAGAACAATTATACCATGAACAAACATAAACTACCTAGTCATGGCAAATCGCCACAAACTCATAATAAAAGGATTTCCAAATCAAAGGGAAGCAGACCATGTGGAAACACCTCAGTGAGGGTAAATTGATCATCAATTGCTTTATTAGCGAGGAAGTCAGCCACCCCATTATCTTCCCGATAGCAATGAGACTCTCCGTATGAATTAAACAACTTTATCTTGTCAACGATTGAAGCCAACATGTAATTATATTGCCAAATATGACAATACTTACGGGAAACTACATAAAAGGTACATTTAATCCCCCTCAAGGATGGCATCCTTAAGTCTTAGAGAGATAGTTAAATCAATCCCAATGGATAATTCATGTATCTCAACAAAATTATTAGACCCCACCTCAATGGACTTACAAGCCACTTTTAACACTACACCATTAGAATTAGTGATGACAACTCCAACTCCTAACTTACCGAGATTGCCCCTAGAAGCACCATAGTAGTTGATTTTGCACTTGACATGCTTGGAGGGACTATTTAACCAACCTACGATTTCCCTTTTTAGAAGTGTGTGATTGAAAATAACCCCGATTTGGAAGAGGTGAGAGGGATTTTCATTTATTTCTAATCTCACTATCCCAAGACAAGAAGATATTTAAGCAGTCCAAGTTCTTATATATAAAAGAGAGAGCCACATTCGAAAAGGTTTTTTCCAACCTGATGAGAAAATCAGTTAAGGAGGAAAATTTCTTTTTAAAAATTTGATTGTTCCTCTCCAACCAAACATTCCAAATGAGCAAAGAAGGACCAATCAACCATAAACATGCAAGAAAGGAAGCAGAATGTAACAATGACCAGCCCATAAACTAGAGTTTCAAATTAGCGCATAAGAATGAAGACCAACCCATCATGTCAAATAGCTAGTAGCAACATTCAATAGCAAAAGGACCAATAAACAAGATATTTAAATAGATAAGATATGACTAATAAAAATTATTTTTTAATTATAAAACTATTTAAATCTATAGTAACCATTCAAAAGAGTTTAATTTTTTTATAACAACAAACCAACAAAATAAAATCTTGTATTATACAAATATTTAAATGCATGTCATACAATTCCATAAAGTTTATTTTTAACTTTATTGAAGATTAAAAAATAACTAACAAAATCAAATTGTATTATTATAAAAAATATTTAAGTGCATGCCATACCATCCCACAAAGTATCAAAATCTATTAATGTTAAAAAAATTAAACTCACAAAATTAAATACGTACCTCCACTTTCTAAATGTTGATTTGTAATCAAAATATTTTTAATATTAATTTCAAATATTTTATATAATAATTATTTGTCACAATCTTATTAATGTTAAAAACATAAACTAATAAAATTAAATACATAACACCACTTTCTAAACATAGATTTGCAATCAAAATATTTTTTTAATATTCATTTTAAATATCATTTTTTTAAAATTTATCTGGGGATGTTGCCTCTTCCTCAAAAAGGCATTTTGATCATTTTTAAACAATATTTTGTACCTTTGAACTCTGGTAAATTTCTTATTAGCTAATAGGCTTTCCTTGCGAGGTTGCTCACGTTCATACGTAGGGAAAACTTGTCTCATGCCTAAAACAACCAATCCTCCGGTATTGAGTTGTGATAGTGGAAAGTGGTCATTTGTATACCATTGTCACTGTTTGCAGTTATTTTTGCCCAGCAGTTCACGTTGTGAGCATTACATCTAATAAACAAAACTTACTTGTAGCGCACCCTACATGTCTTTGAAAGTACACACTACATCAGGATGCACGATTCTAGTGAGACTTTTAAATCTGCTATAGAGCATGTACAGTTCTAAGACTTGTTAAGCCAATAGGCTTTTCCTCTAGAGCGGACTCGCTATCGTATGCTCATTAATTGTCTCACGCCCAAACTACTGGTTTATTTGTCTCATGCATTTTTTAACCCACACTGGCGATTATTTGTTTGACGTGGTTTTCCCTATGGTCTTTGGTTTAATGTTTGTGTAGTTAATGCAAACATGCACACCTAACAAATTCAAGATTCAAGGTTTGAATCTCATCTTGTAAAACTAAATCTTTCCTCGAACTGCGTTAACAAAACAACTACATTCAATCCACCTTAACTAGGAGGCTTTTTCTAGCTTATAGAGTCCTCTAGAAGGATCAAATAGTCTAATGATATATATGCAAAAAACTTTGTTCAATTCACTTTAACTAGAAAAATTTTCCTAGCTTACAGAGTCCTCTAGAAGGACAAATTAGTATAAAGACAACCCTTGCTTTATATGTGTCAACACCAAACAATTTGAGATTCAAGCTTCGAATCTCATCCTTTAAAGTAAATATTTCTTCAAACTACTTTAACACTGAGCATCCACTTGAAAATAACAAAGGATGTGAATTACTTCGATCATTTCATCCAAAATTTCAAGGCTGAAACAAAATTTAACCCTTAATATGTCAAATTTATGATAAAATAAATTTATTTTTTATTTTTTCCTAAATATAGTTGGGTTAAATTTAACACATTAATCATTCCTTCGTAGATCAATTTATTTTTTTATCCTAATTAAACACAGCTGCATCATATTCCCTAGAACATACTCAAAGTCAATTATTAATTTTTTAAAATTACTTAATAACAAAATTCTACACGTGTAAGGTGCAGATTCCTTCCAGGAACTTGAGAGTGCATCCTGCATAAATAAATTTTGATTTTATTTATACACTGAGTGGGGAAGAGACTTGTTTAAAGTGTCAGGTCAAACATCTCTCCCTTTTGTAAGACTGAGTTGCATTTTTTGGGAAATCCCTAATATTTGAGCTTGAGGACGACACCTACTATATTTGGAAAAAAAAATTGTGCAAAGTACATACATATATTTCTGTCAAAGAAAAAACTTGGGAAAAAGAATTTATAATTATTAAATGAATTTTCTGTAAAATGTGTAAACTTCATGTATTAATATTTAAATTTTTATAACAAATCTAATTTTTCATAAATTTATATGAATCTATTCAGTTGAAAGTAAAAATAGCCCACACAAGTATATTGTATACATAATTTGCTCGGCCCCTAATGTCCTGAAATTTATTCTCAAATGGAATGCATATATAGCATGAAATCTTTGGTAGTCATGAAAAACATAGCAAATGTGAATTATGATAGATGCATGGCTTGAATAATGAGTGGAGAAGAGAATGAATTTGTTTAGACACTAAAAAACTTCACAGCGTAAGTAAGGATTTCTTAAAATCCTTACATGTCAAAGTCCTTTTAGAGTTGCTGCTCTTTGCCCCACCACCACAACGCTCACAACACCAAAACAAAATCGTAGCCTTTGGCTCTGTAGGAAGAAAAAGATACCAAATTTAAAATAAAAATTATGTACAAGTTGTCTTAGGTAATGTCAAGGGAAAATAAAAATTAAAGCTTATTAATAGTGGTAAAACCCTAAATAAATATAAAACCACCAAAAAGGCATAAATGTCCATCACATGCACTATAAAAATAAAAATGAAATCCTCGAGTGGGGTTTTCCAAAAATAGGTTGCGAAGTTACATTACCTTGAAATGCCAAATTCCTCAACGCCACTGGTAAAAGAAATGGAACCAACCATCGCGTTATAGCAAAAGGGTTTACAAAGTAGTGTGAATAATGAAATAGAAATCTCCTTTACATTGTGTGTGACATTTAACTTAGCATGCACAAAGCTTTGAAATAGTCCCCTTGTTGAGAAACATGAATATTTTTTCAGCAATTATCATCCATCCTCAAAATCTAGTAAGATACAATTAATTAAAATGGAAAGCACAGGCAAGGCCCGTATACAAGTTTGACTATAGTTGTTTGGATAGAATGCTAAAAACATCAGTAATCTCATGGAATGCAATGAATGTTTAACAATGTATATCAAAGGAATATGGTCTCGGATTGCCATGATTGTACAGGTATACACCGAACAAATTGGTTGAAAAAGACTTAGAAATCCTCAAGCAAATGCAATGAGAAAGTGTATTGCCACGTTTCATAACTTTGTTAGTGTCCATGCTACCAGTGCAAAAATGGAAGCTTTAATATAGGGAATTGACATATGTCAAAGCACAAGAGACATGGATAATGGATTTGGTGGAAATTGTTTTAGAAACTCTTAAACAAATGCAATTGCAAAATATGCTTGACATGAAAGTGGTTATGAAAGGACTTACGCATGCAATAGGTGTTTGTTTTTGTTCCAATCAATGCAAGGGAGTCTGCAGATGTAAAGCTAAATTCCACAAACCTTTGTCAACACTCTTCACATCCTGTGCTGGAGTGAGAGGCTTTAGAGATATGTTTGGGCAATCTTCAAAACATGAAAAGTATAATGGTTAGAAGTGCTCAGATAGATCTATGTGCAATATTTGTTGACTTACTTTTCCTGTAACAATTATTTATATATTTATATTAAATTATTCATCATTGTTTATTTCAAAATTTATTAAATAAATTCTTCCAGTTCTAAAAAAATCATTAAATAAAAATATCTTTAAAATATTTTATTAATATTTTTTGTCATTTTGTTTTTTAAAAGTTAATTGTATTTAGTAAATATAATTAGTACCTTTTTCAATATTATTAGAGCTTTTTCAATATAAATATAATTAGTAAATATAATTATTACCTTTTCCAATATAAATAAAATTAGTACTATTTTTTTCTTGTTGCTTTGAATTTATTAAATTCCCAAATAGAATTATTAGGAACACCCTCAATAGTCTAACAAACCCTAAACCAAACACTTTTCCCATTCTTTTTTATTCTGATAGCAATAGCATAAATGAATGTAATTCTAGCATAAATCTTGGGTTAGAGTCAGTTCTAGTGTTCAATTGTTATTGAGGTTGGAGTTCCTAAGTTTTAATGGTCCAACACTTTACTTATTTTTGGAAAAACTTCAAATTTATAAATTGTATTTAATAAAATTATAAAATTATGAAAAAAGTTTTAAAATTCTAATTATAATAATTTTAGAATTAATATATAATGAAAATAAATCAAATAAATGAAGTAGTACTAGGAGGTTTTATAATTAATATATAATGAAAATAAATCAAGTAAATAAATTGGGATGGGTTAATGAGTCAATGAGTTTAACTCAAAAAACTCTAAAGTTGAATTCTAATAGCAATATCATAAATGAGTGTAATTGCAGCATAAATCTTGGGTTAAGGTTATAGTTGAATTAGGGTTAGAGTTAGTTCTAGGGTTCAATTGGTGTTGAGGTTGGAGTTCCTATGTTTTAAATTAGGGTTAGAGATAGTACAAATCTAATTTTAACCCTAAACCTCCAACTATAACTCAAAACTTAATTTCAATCAACAAAAATTCATTTGTTGTTAAAATTTTATGCATTTTTGCTAATTTATAGTTTCATTGTATTAAAATAATTTTAATACTTTATTATACATTTAATTATTATTATAAAAATTAAAAATTATTTTAGAATTATTATAAAACTATCTATAATATTCTTTAAATAAATAAGAAACAATTTACACTTATTTTTCTTTTACAACATTTAGTTAAAAAATTGTTATATTTTAAAATTTCATTATATTAAAATAATGTAAAAAAATGATCTTAGAAAATTTTGTTTTAGAATTATTATAAAACTATCTATAATATTCTTTAAATAAGAAACAATTTACACTTATTTTTCCTTTAAAATATTTAGTTAAAAATTTGTTATATTTTAAAATTTCATTATATTAAAATAATGTAAAAAAGATCTTAGAAAAATCATTCTTTTGTTACATTTTAAAATTTCATTATAGTAAAATAATGTAAAAAATGATCTTAGAAAAATTATTCTTTCATGATTTTATAAATATATAATTGTTTTTTTTAATACCGTAAATTATACCATAATTTTTATGTAAAGCTTTTAACTTCTATTATTTTTAATCTTTATTATTTTTAAACTTCCATTTGGGTTATAGTTGAATTAGGGTTAGAGTTAGCTCTAAGGTTCATTGGGTATTGAAGTTGGAATTCCCAAGATTTAAAATAATATTGATTTAATGATCAAACAATCAATAATAATAACAAGTTTTACATTTCATTTATATTTTGAATAATACATAATTGTTTTTTATTGGTAAACCATATTTTGAATATTAATGTAATTGGTATTTAGAATCAAACATTTCAACACTAAAAATTATTATTTCATCCATTAAAAACACTTCTCTTATTAGTCAAGCCCACAATAACAATTTTACATTTTGTTTATATAAAATTATTTTAAGTTGGAAAATTTTTTGATCCAAATTTCACAAAAGAAACATAAAAACATCAACTAAATTTGAACTTCGATGACAACAATCACACCACCATAATTTAATCATAATGCTATACCAAAATCTACTATATCAAATATTAATGATTTTACAGTCAAACAATCAAATAAAAAATTTAATATTTCATTTATATTTTAAATAATAAATAATTATATAATAATTGGTACTTTTGAATATTAAATGATTTCCTATTTTGAACCAAATCTTTCAACATTAACAATTATTCATCCATATGATCATCACCAATGCTAAATCACCTTGGAAAATATGTAATCACAATGTTCAATGATGATTATGATCACGACGTCCGGATCAATCGAGGACAGGGCAACTGAGCATCTAGATCGTTGGATTCATTTACATTTTCTACTCAAACACCTATCGGTGATTCCCTTGCACCTCCTATCGGTGCAAGTGCTAGTATACGTCTATGGGAGCTGGTGGGTGGTCCTACCTTTTTAGTTTCTTGGGTTTTGATTGGTTCTCTTATGGCTGGGAATCATAGACACTTGTATGCCATCACCCATTGTTGATTGGGTGAATATTTTGTAATTTGACATTTTCTTTAATTTAATAAAAAAACTAGTAACTTCAGTCACTTTGATTTTTTTGATTTTTTTAAAAAAATATTTGTCATGATAATTTGAGAGTTAAATAATGAATAGTTACTCTCTTCTAACATTCGTTAAAATTAAAAAAATTTCACCTAATGTCTCTTATGGTTGCTCCTATGGTGCATTTAGGCAAAGCCGTGCCTAGGGCTTCTCCTTTTGCGCGCTCGAGAGATCCCCCTTTCGCTGAGCCCTAGGATCTATGTGTCATTGTGTGCTTGGATGCCCAGCCTGTTGATGTCGTCTTCCCTATCTTGGGCATGCTTCCGGCCTCTGTTGCTGTGATTCCATCCCCTGCTATCTTAGACGCCTCAAATGGGTTTGCGGTCATGCCCTTGGCTGCTAATTCGGGTGTGGGTATGGGAATGAAGGGGACTCCTTCTTCCCACCCAAACAAATTTAAAAATGTGGTGGTTAAAGGTGGTCTGGGTCATTTTGTTGTTCCTGCAAAGGGGCATGCTCCTGTGGGTGAGGCCTTGGGCTCTCCTAGCTCTTTGCCCCATTCTTCTGTGAATGCCCCTAATGCTAATGCTATCTCCAAGCCAATGACTGATGCTTCAGTTCGTGGTGAGGTGGGATCTTATGCTAAATCTGCTTCTTTGGCTCTGCTTGGGGATGGGGGCTCCTCCCATGGGGTGCCTTCTTCTATGCCAATTTCTGCCTCTGGATCTCTTTCTGTCAAACTCTCTGTTGTCACTAAAGGGGAGCTAGAGAGTTGCTCTAAGACCCTTATGGGCCAAGCTCTAATTTGTCAGTTTCAGAGGTTCTAGCTGACTTTTTCCCAACTTCATGATTGGATCTCCCGAAAATGGGAACCAATACTTTCAGATAATGTTCATATCTTCCCTTTAGCTAAAGGTTTTTTTGTAGCTAAATTTGATAGAATTAAGGATAGAACAAAAATTTTATGTGAAAATTTCTTTAGCTACGAGGAGGATAAATTCTTGCTTATGTTAAAACTATGGCACCCAAATTTTAATACCTCATCTAAAGTTTTTAACAATATGCCTATTTGGGTGAGGCTTCCCAATCTTCCTCTTCATCTCTAGCAACGTGCTGTCCTGGAGGAGGTGGGGGAGGCTCTGGGGGAGTTTTTGATTATTGATAATGATTCTTCCAATATGTTCCATTCTACCTTTGCCCGCATCCTGGTAGATATTGATATTTCACAGGGTCTTCTTGCTGAAATTAAAATTGAGTCATCTAAAGGTTCTTGGTTGCAATAGTTGGATTATGAGGGTATCCCCTTTAGATGATAAAAATGCTTTAAAACAGATCATCATGCTTCAAAATGCAGTTCTGACTTCAAAAAGAAGAAATTCCCTCATACTTGGTGGAAGGATGCCTCCACTAAACATTATACAGCTCTCAAAATCTCTCCTGAGTCTTTGAAGGAATCAGATATGATGAAGTATCCAAGGTCTTCTATTGGTGGCTCTGCAGTTGGTGTTCCTACCAGCCTTGCTGGGGTGTTAACTATTGTGGAAAATTGTGCTTATATCTATCTTGTTGGGAGCATTTCTAGCTTTGTCTCTGTTGTTGGTCCTGCCAACCCTGCTAAGCAGGGACCCCCCTCTCCTTTGTTGATGGATCCTAGGAATTCTGTTGGTGGTTCAGTGGATGTTGTTTCTACTAGCCCTGCTGATGAGATTACTGTTGTGGGTTTTGGTGCTTCTATCTCTCTTGCTAGAAGCACTACAAGCCCTATTTTTGAGGTTGTTATTCTTGCCAGCTCTGCTAGTAAGATGACTGCTGACGGTAATGGTGTCTCTATCCCTCTTACTGGGAGTTTTTTAGATCTGATGCTGGGTGTTGTTTCCCTAAATTTGGTGTGTTGGCAGAAGGAGGTAGTGAAAGTCGAAGATGGATGGATAACTACTAAAGGGAAACATTCAAAGAAATCCTCCTCATCATTTGACATGACCCTCCATTCTCATAAAAAGGGGATTTATGAATAGCCTTGTTGCTATCCTCTTTGGACTGCGGTTTTCATTACTTATTTTGATGCAGTGTTCTCATTTTGTTGTTTGTGTGTCCTTCCTTTTCTTGGCTGGACTGAATCTTGAGGTGTTTGGGCTTATTTTTTGGCTGGACTATTGTATTCTTGGAACTCTAATAGTTTTATCCTAAGTTCCAGTATTGTAAAGGGTTTCGGGGTCCCTTCAAAAACTGATGTTACCTTAATAAAAAACATTCATGAAAATTAAAAAAAAGGCTCTATGACATTTCCCATTCACATTTGATCATGAAATATGGGCAAGACAAAATTGGTTCTTCAGACAAACAAAGTATGCGCTCAAAAATATTGTAATTTGCTTGGGGAACAAGGCTCCCCCTCCTTGGGTTTCATTCAATGAAGGATGAAGAATGGTGAAATCAAGAAAGACAATTAGGGAAGAAAGAAGAGGGTCAAAACCTAGCAAAAATAGGGACAGTAGGAACCCAAATCCATGTGTGATTCAACCATTGCAAAAGGATAATAGGTTCGATATACTGCATAGCATTGAGTAGGGTTCTTCAAAACTAGTTCCCCAAAAAATGTCATTACAAGGGAAAGCAATAAATTCCCAATATAACATTTCTTGGGATAGAAACTCCCAAAAAAATCCAAGGATCTGGTTGGGTATGTTGGACAAGTTTTGGTGCTTGCACATGTAGACTGGTTGTGCTATCTTTGCATCCCCAATGCCATAGTTTATCACATTTTTACTTTTGGACTAGTATTTTGATTTTTTGTAAGGTGTTGAATTAATGGTCTCTTTCTTGAGAATTCCTTTGAAAGTGAGGGCCATTTTTCCTTTCAACCCTTGCTCTGCTAGCTCTTCAAAGGACTCAATATGTTGGGACTCTAGTTCACACATTAGGTCTAATTGACATTTTATGTGAACATGTGGATATTTTCCTTGGTTGGTAGATGGAAGGATGCCTTAGAGGTAACATTTCTCTAATGTTATAGGAATGAGGAAAATCTTTCCCCATTATTTTTCTTGGTGGTGCAGAGATCCATTAATGTTACTTCCATGATAATGTTATGTGAATAGTGGGATATGAACTTTTCAGCTATTTCATTCCATGTCTTAACCCCAGGAGGGAGTCTAGAAAACTACTCCATGGATGTCCCAATAAGGATGTATGGAAAAATTCTCTTAATAAATGTTTCATCATGAGAGACTTCAATTTAAGCCATGAAAAACTCATGTATGTGATCACAAAGATCACCCTTTTCTTTATACCTATCAAGTTAGGTGTCTCAAAGTTGTGTGGAGAAGGTTGCATATGTAGCATCCTATGAAAAGGATAAGGGCTAAGGCCTACTATAGTGTAAGACCTTTGAGGGGTGATTTTTTATAGGTTTATGACTTGCTCCTAGAGGGTTTGGAATTGTTGAGAAAGTATCTTAGTGGGTGATAATGTAGAAGACACTGCATTTGGATCAAAAAATGGGATTCCACTATTATGGGGCAGTTCTTGATTGTACGAGGGTTTGTATTATTTTTTTGTGTTGTAGGAACATAGGGCGATAGAACATATTGAGGCATTGGGAGATATTGAGGTGTTGGGACATGCTGGGGTGTTGGGATATGTTGAGGTGTTGGTACATGCTAGGGTTTTGGGATATGATGAGGTGATAGGACATTATGAGGTGTTGGGACATGCCGAGATACTAGAATATTCTAAGGTGTTTCCATATGATAGGAATTATTAGGCCTATGTACCACTAATTACTAGAGAATGCTCATAATTGATAAATATTTAGGATTTCTAGAGGCATCCCTTGACTTATTTGGGGTTTCTCTAGATTGGAAGGGACGCCTAGTGTAGGAACACTAGGAAATTTTAGTTGAGGTGACCTCAATAGGGGTGGTCCTTGATTGATTGGGGCACCTATTCAAAGATTGCTAGGGTTATGACCTTGGGGAGATGTATTGGATGAGTTTGTTGTCATTGCTTGTGAGCTACCCATTGGATGGGTCAAGAACAATATGGAAGGTGGTGATGTGGGAGTAGGTACAATAGATGTGGGAGGGAAGTTGAAAAATAGGGGATTTTTGTACTATATCCCAAGTGTAGTGGAAGATGTGGTGACTCATAATGCACTTTGAGTGGTACTGCTAGATGGGAGGATTGAAGTGAGTGGAAGGGGTGCCATTGTGTCAAGCCAAGATGATGGCATAGGTATGTCCTCTATTATGGTGGATGTGTTGAATCCTATAGGAAACCTAGCACCTCTATGTGTAAGCATGTAAAAGTATCGATTTGGGTTAGATATCATTATGGACTCCATGACCGCCATTACCTATTGGTCACATAAACCATCATCAATATCTTATTTTATGTAGTTATCCCTAATGATTTCAGGTAGAAACTCATCTTCTGGTAGAGGTAATTGTTAAGTGTCAACTTTTGTTCTCTCGTGACATTGCATTGTTTGAAGATTTTTGAAATCTAGTATCAAGGTTCTTAGGGTGAAGTCAAAGTTTCTAGTAGAAACATCATGGGGTCTTTTTTTTGGTCCATTGTGTCCTTCCCTTTCATGGATCATGTGAAAGATGTGCAAAATGTAAGACAACTAGGAAAAGTAAGGTTTCTAATTTTTTGGATTTTCTAATTTTGAGATGTAAGAGACAATAAGGGAAATGACAATAACATAAAATATTTTTTTTATTTTTTTATTTTGGGATGCTAATGTAATCTATGAATGAATGTATAGAATGATGCCTAAGGTGTAGGTATTTTTCACTAAGAGATATTCTTTAAACTTCAAAGGTAAACCCTCTATGGAAAGACCCAAATGATTTTGTAGACTATCTTGACTTCAAAAGGTAGAACACAAAGTTATATAATCTAGAAATGATGTCTATGAATAAGACAAATGCTTGACTAGAATGATAAGTGCCTAAGACAAGGAAAGTAGACAAAGTTTTAGATCAAACTTTTAACGAAGTCAAGATAATACACAAGACCACTATAGGAATGTCCTAAGAAAATGCACCCTCTAATTTGGAAAATGACTCTAGAAAGTGTAATACTTGACCCAAAGTTATGCAAGCTATGTTTTTGGAGTTTTTGAACTGAAATGATGAATATCCAAGATAAAGTAAGGTTTTAAACTCTAAATGCAAGAATGACACTAAAATGTAGCATAGGAACTAATATGAAAGGGCATTTTGATAAAAAAACTTTCAAGATAAAAGATCAGTAGAATGTTTTTGTATCCATTTTGATTCTATTTTTATCTATGTAGAACAATGTTTGTAGGACATGTGTTGATTTGGTTTTCTTTGTGTAGGACAATGTTGTAGGATAAATGTTGGAGATGTGTACAAAATCAACAATAAAAAAATCAATATATAGCTACAATACTGACTCAAAAAAGAAATGATTAGTGTATGTTCAACAAATTTTTAAAGTTTCAAGTTTTCACAAGGTTTGACAGAACAAGAAACATAAATAGTCATTCTAATTTAATGTCAATGGCTTCAATTTTAATATTATAGGCCCATTTCTTGGATGACCACTAGCTCACACAACTGTGTCACACAACTAGAGCTTAAAAGACCTCTTAAAGGTGCTTTTGTTTTTTATTTTTTCCAAGTATTTTTGTTGTGTTAATGAAGACCCCTTTCATAAAACAATACCTTGGGACACATATGGTGGGGATATTGGGGGGAGATTCTTCCCTTCCCTTTCACTATAATAAGACAATGATTTAGAGATGAACTAGGTGGCCTCTAATTAACAGGGTTTTAATAAGATCTACGGAGTCTCCCCAATTGGTTTGTACATGTGTGGGACACTTAATTCTCTAGTGGACCATGTCAACTCCTTAGGTAGATAGGCCCGATCCAAACTATCATCCACACACTTCTCCTGAGCTTGGTTAGATATAATAAAATTTTAGGGTTTACCCCATGTCTTAATTATATACTAGTTAGAAGGATTTTTTTTTATTTGAGGTCATCCTCTAGAGGTTAAACGTACCCCCAGACATGCCTCTCTAAGAAAGAAAAAGGTTTTTAATCTAATATAATATGCAAGCACACCAAATACACAAGACACCAAGTTAATCAAATTAACCACCAAGAATCAAATGTTAACTAATCTAAATTATACATACAAGACCATAGGTTTATTTTTAAGCACCAAACCAGATGAGATTTTACTTGTTTAGTTTTAATGCACCAATCTCAAACGTATTTTTCTTTGTTCAATTGTTAACCACACGTCAATTTTATTAACCACACGTCAATTTTAGGCACCAAACCAAAAGATGAATTTGCGATGTGTGTTCATACATTGTTCATTTTAGGTGCATTAAAAGAAAGATGAATTGATTTTAGATAAAAATATTAAACCTGTCTCTATTCCACAAGACGCAAATCAAATGTTAGTACTGAAATCCTAAGAGCTTTCCATCAAGTTTGAAAATTCTATAAGCACATTTTCATTAACGTGAAGGTGATCAAAAGTTTGGGTGATTCTGCTTACCTTTTCGAAGTATGTGTTAAAAAGTCCTTTGTATTTGATTTTTTCTTCTAATTCATTGATTCGTAGTTTGCAAGTTAGTTGTTTGTTTTCCTTGATTCGCCTTTCTCTTTTTCATTGTTCAACTGGCCCATGAATCTTTTTTTTTTAATGTTTTGGTGGTCCACTGCATTTTTTCATGTTTGCATTTGTGTATTTTCAATAGTGAAAATGCATCATTTTACAACTGAGAAATAAAATTAATGACATAATAGATGTTTTATGATAGTAAAGTGCATTTTTATGATTATGCAAGTGTGTCAATATAAAAATCTATTTGTGGCCTTTTGTAAGAATGAGTGTGGTGACCCTATATAGTGGGTGTAGTGATCTAGTTAATTATTTGTGGTGAAAGTGTTCTACAAGTGTGACAAAAGCAATATATAAGTGCGTCGATTATATCTATTACCTGAAAAAATAGAAAACACAAACAAAAAAATAAGAGTATCTCGATCGAAAAAATTAGAGCATCAATATTTCAAAAAATGTAAGTACTAGATAAATGATCAGTAGTCAGAATAAAAAATAGAGAAATTACAATAGATAATAACCCAAATAGAAGACTTAATGATAATAAAATACTAAAAAACATCAAATAAGTGTGTCACATCTAATCATTGAGAGTGACACTTCTTTTGTTATGGGCATCATTTGTATTTTCTATGTGCATCTTTGTGCTATACCATTTGCAACAATTTAATATTGCATGTGCATTTGTGTAACTATACAAGTGTGCTGATCTATCCTATAATTGCACATTATAGAAAGAATCAGTTTAAAGAAGCTGGGTGCTTCACATTGGGTTCACCATTTTTAATAGGGTAATAAGGATATGTAGTACCTGCAATAACATCAAAATATCAACCACAAAGAGATCTGTTAGGCAGATAATATTCCCAACATGAAGAAAGAAAGAAATGAAAATAGAAAACATAAATGATTAATAGTATGAAATCATTTCAAATAAATGAATATGCAAACCATGTAACCCTTCCTTTTTGTTCTCCTTCTTCATACAATGTTGGGCTCTCAGTATTGAGCTCAAAGTGTGCTAGCATAAGAATTCAAAGCAATTGTGGTTACCAAAAATGAGAAAAGACTCTCATTATATAGATTTTTATAGGTTCCAAATATGATTCCCTAATTTGTGGGATTGATTATCCGTGATTAAGGAGTTAAACTCAGAGTGAGTGGGAGTTCAACACAATTGATTGCTTTGTTTAACATGATTAATTGATCTATCAAAAAAATAAATTGAAGAGTTGATTGAATTGATTGAAGACTTAATTGATGAGGTGGAATAAAAGACTGAATAGATTGATTAGTCAGGAGAGAGAATTGTGGAGTTAGAAAAGTTGATTGAATAGTTAGGAATTTTGATTGATTAGTGAAGTAAAAGTTAGTATTAGTCAACTTTAGAGAAATAAAACATGATTAAATAAATAAAATAATTCATTTATTTGCACATATGGAGATATATAAATAAATAATTACTTATTTATTTATTTTTAGAGGAATAATTAGTTTAATTAATTAAATATCATTTATTTAATAATGAGCAGGAAATTGATTTAATTATTAAATAAATGCAATAATAAGAAGCAAATATTAATTAAATATAATGACATAGGGAATGATTAAATAGCGTTAATTATTTTATAGATGAATAATTGAGTATATGATTAATTATTAAGTAATTAATTAAAATCACTTAATTATGAAATTATAGAGAAATGATGATTTTAAATTCAAAATATGTAGAAAGATATAAATTAATTAAATAATAAAGATTATATAATAAATTAAAGAGAAGTATTAGTAAAGTCAATGCGTACAAGCATTTGGCCATTTTTAAGTGTTTATAGTCACAAAGGATTGCACTCAAAATGCTCAAGTATGATACTCAATAATCCTGTGAAATATTGAATGATCTTTAGACCCGTGGGTATGCCTATGTTGAAGATCAATCTTTAGAAAAGGTCGGCTTCCTCTCAGTATCAACTAAAAACTATATTTTGAATAGGAAAAAGGCTAGAAGGATATGCTTGAATAAAAAACCCTATCTCTAAAATGGTAATGCACTAAATACTAAGTATCCTAAAAAACCCCCTAACAACTGATAATTCACAATAATTCCAAATAAGAGAATATATGCTCAGAACTCAAATTTAAATACCAGATTGACTAAAGGTTAAGCCTCAAATTTTAAAAAAGTGAAGATAATTTCCACAATTCAAATAATTGAAAACCTGTTAGGGTCTATTTGAATCACCATATTAAAAGTGTCCTTGACCCTTCGATATATTTGATCATTTTTTGGTTCCCTCCTTTTTCAAAGTTTGCATCAAAAGGTCTTTCAAAGTTGGCTTTGCCCTTGAGTTAACTGTTGCAACATTTCAAACTTGTTTTGGTCTTGTCGGCTCCCTTTGACCATGTGTTAGTAATCCTTCATCACTCATGAACCACTTTGAATCACTTTGAACTTTGGTTCAAAGTAGTTCAAAGAGGTTCAAAGTTTCAGTTAAATGGTGCAGCTCACGAGGTTCCACAGGTTCGATGGAAAAATCTAAAACTACAAATTGCAAAGTTTTATGCTCAGTTTGGCCCAACATGGCTCCTAGAAGTTCAACTCCATACAAATGTTAAGATCCAATATGATTAATTTTGTATTGGCAAGGTATAATAGGGTTCATTCACTTCAGCCAAGGTCAAAGTAGTGCAACAAGTTCAATGGTTCAACAACATTAACACAAAAAGTGAATTGTTTTAACAGTTTTATAGACCTCTACTCAGTAGTGAATAAATTTTTCCTTGGGAATAAGTTGCTCAATCTCTCTGGTGAGAAGGAAGAAAACTAGGTTTTTAACAACATATTTCAAAATGAGTAAGATCCAATGATGTAATCAAAAGTTACACCCCCCGCAAGATGACTGAGTTTTACTGTCAGAATTTTTTTGGTCCGCCTAGCAAAAGGATTATCTTTATTTTGTTTTAATATATTCAAATGCATCTTATTGTATAAAGGGATATATTATGAGACCACTATTATTATAATGTTATAAATTATGTTTATAATGTTGTAAGTGGGTATCTCAAAGGTGATGAATGTTATCAGAAAGAAGGAAAAAGATTAAAGAGAATAAGTGAAAATAGTGTCCAGAATCAATTTTTATAACTGACAAAACGTCATTAGGGCAAGAAGATAAATATGCCAGGAAAAGAGAAGGTTAGGGTTCTATTTTTCCACCTTTGGTTGGAGACTTTGGGTTGTAGGTAGAGGGGTTTTATTTTTTGGTTTTAATTTGTAATTGCAGAGGAGGAAAGGGGAACGTATTTTGTTTTTAGACTTAATTTTTTGTGTAGTTGGAAAGGGTTATCTTTTGGCTACCATTCTGTATCAGAGGGTAGATGTAATACAGTCTGAATCTTTGAGTTTGGAAGTACTCATTTACATTTCTATTAAACTTTGTGTTAATGCAATTACTTTTGATAAATTCCAGCTATTAATGTCTTTCTGTGTATACAAAGAAATCTTTGAATTTCATGTGTCACATAATCTGAAACAAGCTTTGATCTTTCTTTTAATTTGTTGTTTGTAAGAGTTGGGCTGGGAATCTTTGAGTTCTCATATTGTATTTATCTATTTGTAAATTGTCCCATCTATCCCATGTTTATGGATAGATGGTTGCTTGCCTTCTATGCCTTCCGGTTAAAGGCATACCAATGATTCTATTAATTGAAAATCCAATGAAGGGAACTGTACCTTCACATCAAAATTTAGAGAGTGCTTGAACATAACCATTGCAAGCATCTCAACTGTTAGCTACAAAGTTTTGTCTTCTTGTTTGGGCATTTTGGAATCATTTTGAAAGGGTTTTATTAAAAGACAAAGTTGTTCACTAACAAATTTTTGGTGACTCTACTGGGGAAAGGAAGCAAAGGCTAGTGTTACATATATTTCCTTAGTTATTTTTGAAGTATCTCTATGTGCAGGAGATTGGCGACTCTATTGATGACCATGCTAATTATAAAGATGATGAAAAAGACAAGGCCTAATCCCTCTTTCATGGAAATCTATCAGATAGATGACAAAGTGTTGCATGAGTTCTTGGATAGTTTCAAAGAAAGCATCTCCTGGGCTGTTAAGAATAACATCAACCTGGAAGATGATCATGCATCCATACTCTTATGGAGAAGTCTCCATGAAAGGTTCCATAAGATAAAACATCTCCAAGGGTTTGAAAAGAAATTTTTTCAGCTGAAGAAAGAGTTAGAAGTAGATGATGATGAAGCTCCAGTCATTTCATCTCATTTCATTTCTTGTAACTACCCAATTTTGAGTGAGGATGAAGCCCAAGTAATAACAACCCAGCCTCAAAGAGGTCAAACATCATCAAACAAGAATAACCATGACAACATCAAAGAACCTATGGACAAAGATGACAAAGGTTTGCCAAATGATTTCTCTTCTCTTAAACTAGAAAGTTTCAAATTTGAAGAACATGAATGTCATCTTGTTCTTCAAGATCCCATTAAAGAGTGTTTTCAGAATATCATGTTATCAGAATATGAAACTTTCAATCTTATGGAAGATATTGATAAAAATGACTCTCTATGTTTGAAATTTTGTGATAGCTCTATTGTAAGATCATGTCATTTTGAAAATAAAGAGGTTTCTTTTGAGAGTCATTCATGGAAAGGTGATCATATTGAAGATGTGGTTAAGTCATGCTTTTGTAAAAATCCTTCAAATTCTGAAAATCTGATTGGAAAAGAAAAATTTGAGATAAATATGATGCAATATGCTAATCATGCTAATGAGAAGTTACAACCCTTAGAAATCTTGGACAACTTACAAAACATTTCTTGCCATGATGAGAAAATTATAGAGTAGTTTTTGTTATCTATCAATCAAGAAGATTTCAACTTAAGGCACTCATATATTAATCCTCTTCATGTTGTGAGCATGGATAAAGCATTTTCTGATGTGATTTCTGCTAAGAGTGATGACAGTGTTTCAACGAAAGTGGATCCTATGCTTGATGAAGTCATCTCTCTTTTTCAACACTATGAGAAATCTGCATTATTTTTCTTGAATGATGGTCATCTTGATGCAATTATTAAAGATCTTGCAGCATGTGCTTTAGAGTTTCTTGAATGTTATCCCTTTTAGCTTGAAGTTGTAGACTATTTGAGGAGCATTGTGCTGGAGGAATCTAAAAAGTTAGAGATTTATGATGAGATTTGGGTTTTTGGAAAAGATTGTTTGATTAAAAAATTTTTGCACACCAGTAATCTAACATCCAACATTGAAGGAGTTTCCAAGTGGCAAATGTTTTAGGTCACATCACATGGCCACAATCCATTATTCTAGAAAGGTACATTTTTCTCACAACCAGTAAATGGATTTGCATAGTTGGTCTTGCACATATTTGTATCATCTTAAAATGAAAGCACTTCCATGATAAGAGCATTTAGCCCTCCGAGTAAGTGGTTTGGGGTCATATCGAATGCCTTGAATGGATATTCAACTTGGACCTGGCTTTTCCCCCTGTTCTACCACATTTTCCACTTCTTCCTAGCATTTTCTTCCATCCTGAACTGTGAACCTGAGATTCTTGACCATAAGGTCAAGGTCGACCTCCACCCTGACCTAGTCAGGGTCAACCTAGACCTTGACCCTAGGGTTTGAGATCTTCGGTGTTAGCTTCCAGTTGCAGGATCTCATCAAAATCTTGCATTTTCCCTCTTCGGGGCCACTATTTCTCGGATTAAGTGTCAAATTCTCAAATTAATATTTGAGGTGGACCTTTCTTGATATTTGTATAAGAATCCTAATTTATTATTGGAGATTAGCCTTTCTCAATTTTTGTGCCTAATACTCAAATTAACTTTGGGGTTGGCCTTACCTTGAATTTTGTAACAAGGCTCTTAAATAATTATTTATTTCTATATTAAGGGTGGTCCCCTCCTAGAGTTTTGTGTCAAGAATTTAATTTAATTTCCTCTCCATGTGCACCTCTCTAGAGTTTTGTGCCATGGGCCCTTAATTATTGTTTTCTACGAGGCCCCTCTTGTGCCCTAGATCACTATAAAAGGGAGCCTTCCTCTCTCATTTTATACACATCTCGTCTCACAATTTCTCAAGCTCTCAAGTGCAAGCAAGCAAGAAGATCAAGCATTCAAGCATCCAATTCATCAAGGAGATCCATTAGTAGCCATTGAAGGATTCAAGCTCTATGGAACTCTCTTGTTGAAGATTCCTCCATTTCCATTCAAGCCTCTTCCTAGTTCAAGATCCATTCAAGATTGGTGTTGAATATCTAAAGACAATTGATTGGAGACATCCTATATTTGATTCTACATTCATCCATTCTTGTGGATTCAAGGATTTGAATCCTCCACAAGGGTTTCAACTTAAGCAAGATGAATTGTTTACTTTGTTTATTCCAACAATTTCAATTCAATTTCAAGGTTGATTCCTAAATTGGGGTTTGACTAAGGCAAACCCCCCCCCCCCCCAAACAAACAACCAAAAACCCTCTTTTTCTTGTAGGTACAGGTGTGGAACTTCAGATCTGAGAGTAGATTTAGATACCCTTTTCGCTGAACTTTCAAGATCCGCGAACAAAGTCAAAGTCAACCTTCATTTTCCTGAGGTCGTCCTTGACCTTTTAAAAGGTCAAAGTTGACCTAATCAAATGTGGGAAAAAGATTTATGGGTTTTGTAGATCTCGCAGTTTTAGTTTAAAATTGTGAGAATCAATTATTTTTGAGATCATTGATAGGGTTTTCAGCTGATTCTTTTTCAGAGGTAAGTACCTTTATCTCTTCATTTCAATATTAGTCATCTATATTTACTTTCTATGTCAATACAATTTTATGTAAGTGTAAAATATTGGTCTTGGGGTCTCTTTTATGTGCAATCCATTGTTCTAGGACCCCATACACTATTTTATCCTTTACAATATTCTGGTAGGATCTTTTGACCATGTACATGTTTAGATGCTTTTGTGTGTTTTAGGTTAGTTTCTTTGCTTCTATTAGTTTTGTCGTGATTTGTTTAGTTTCAGTTTTGGCTTGTGGGTTTAGCCCTGCTCCCCTCCACCCTCTTTACAAATAACTTCCTGCATTCCATTTCTTTGTGACTCTATTTGCCCAATGGTCCATGGCACTGCTCCTTAACCAATAATCTAGAGTTCTCTGCATATTTGGAAACATGCAGTCCCCTAGATAGAGCCAGTGTTAGTGTCTATTTGAGTCACCATGTTAAAAGTGTCCTTGACCCTTTGATATATTTGATCATTGTCTAGTTCCCTCCTTTTTCAAAGTTTGTGTCAAAAGGTCTTTCAAAGTCAACTTTTCCCTTGAGTTAACCGTTGCAACATTTCAAACTTGTTTTGGTCTAGTCGGCTCCCTTCGGCCATGTGTTAGTAGTCCTTCATCACTCATGAACCACTTTGAATCACTTTGAACTTTGGTTCAAAGTAGTTCAAAGAGGTTCAAATTTTTATTTCAAAATTTCAGTTAAATGGTGCAGCTCACGAGGTTCCACAGGTTCGATGGAAAAATCTAAAACTACAAATTGCAAAGTTTTATGCTCAGTTTGGCCAAGCATGGCTCCTGAAAGTTCAAATCCATTCAAATGTTAAGATCCAATATGGTTAATTTTGTATTGGCAAGGTATAATAGGGTTCATCCACTTCAACCAAGGTTAAAGTAGTGCAACAAGTTCAATGGTTCAACAACATTAACACAATAAGTGAATTGTTTTGATAGTTTTATAGACCTCTACTCAGTACTGAATAAATTTTTCCTCAAGAATAATTTACTCAATCACCTCAGTGAGAAGGAAGAAAACTAGGTTTGAAACAATATATTTCAAATTAGTAAGATCCAACGGTGTAATAAAAAGTTACACCCCCTGCAAGATGACTGAGTTTTATTGTTAGAAATTTTTTGGTCTGCCTAGCAAAAGGATTATCTTTATTTTGTTTTAATATATTCAAATGCATCTTATTGTATAAAGGAATATATTATGAGACCACTATTATTATAATGTTATAAATAATGTTTATAATTTTGTAAGTGGGTATCTCAAAGGTGATGAATGTTATCGAAAAGAAGGAAAAAGATTAAAAAGAATAAGTGAAAATAGTGTCTAGAATCAATTTTTATAACTGACTAAATGTCATCAGGGAAAGAAGATAAATATGCTAGGAAAAGAGAAGGTCGAGGTTCTATTTTTCCACCTTTGGCTAGAGACTTTGGGCTACAAGCAGAGGGGTTTTATTTTTTGGTTTTAATTTGTAATTGCAGAGGAGGAAAGGGGAAGAAATTTTGTTTTTAGACTTAATTTTCTGTGTAGTTGGAAATGGTTATCTTTTGGCTACCATTCTGTATCAGAGGGTAGATGTAATACAGTTTGAATCTTTGAGTTTGGAAGTACTCATTTATATTGCTATTAAACTTTGTGTTAATGCAGTTACTTTTGGTATATTCCAGCTACTAATGTCTTTTCGTGTATACAAAGAAATATTTGAATTTCATGTGTCACATAATCTGAAACAAGCTTTGATATTTCTTTCAATCTATTGTTTGTAAGAGTTGGGCTGGGAATCTTTGAGTTCTTAGTTTGTATTTATCTATTTGTAAATTGTCCCACCTATCCCATCTTTATGGATAGATGGTTGCTCGCATTCTGTGCCTTCCGATTAAAGGCATGCCAATGATTCTATTCATTGAAAATCCAATGAAGGGAATTGTACCTTCACATCAAAATTCAAAGAGCGCTTGCACATAACCATTGCAAGCATCTCAATTGTTAGCTGCAGAGTTTTGTCTTCTTGTTTGGGCATTCTGGAATTATTTTGAAAGGGTTTTATCAAAAGACAAATTTTTTCACTAACAAAACCCTAATAACACAATATGCAAGCTGAAACAATGAAAACAATCTACACCAAAGATGAATACATAAATAAAATTAATCAAAGGGTTTACAAAACCATAGAAAAATAAATCAAATCCACAAAATCAACACTGATAACACATCGATATGAGAAGGATCAATCTTCTCTCTATTCAAAACCAAAGGAATGATGTTGCTACAAAGTCTCAAAATATGTGAGCTTAATATAAAGTTTCCAAAATATGGAGAAGAAAATAGAGAAAGGAAGAAATAATTGCTAAAAAAAAACATAAGGAAAAAACCTTGTAGAAAGGTTATGCCCAAAAATAAAGGTGGGAACTTAACTACAACTCCATTCTGAATTGAACTCAAACTTTACTCTAACTGCTAAAAATAGAAACCAAGATTGGATTTGAACCAAAGACATGCATGAAGAGGTGCAAAACTAAGGAAATTTGCATGAAAATAGGCCCAAAATCCCCCTCAAACATGCATGCATCATGTGGGATCCATAAATGATACAAAAATGCCCATATCTCTTGATAAGTAGTATGCATTTTCCATATCAAGTCAAATTGTGATATTGCTTGATGAGTCAAGTTTATGGGATGTTTTGTCTATGGTTTTCTAAGTTTAGACTTAAATATCTTATGGCTTTTCATAAACATTATATAGACTTTTATGTTTCTAAGCTTTAGCCATATGTATATTTGATACTTTTGAAACTAAAGGACAAGATTGAATATATATATATAGATTAATGAATGTTATGATAAAATCTAGTATGTTTCTTCCCTAGCTTTAATGGGTAGACCTCCTACAGTCATCTGACAAGGCTACGTTAAAATAGGAAAACTTATTATAATCTCTGCCTTGGATTTGTGTTGTGGATTCTATTATGCTAACCTTTTGCAGGAGAAGAATAAGTCAGCAAGGAGCACAGACTCAAGGATGAGTGGGTCTTTTAAGGTGAATAACTGTTTCAGATTTCATCATAGCTCCACTCCTTTCATAACTTTGCAGTTGCTGATTTAGACCAAGTCAATCTAGTTACCAAGTGTTCCTATATTCTCGAAGCACTAAATATGGCTTATCTTCTTGCATAAATGATGCTGTCATTCTTGTAATTGAAGTTGTTATGCTATGTAATGAAGGACCTAGTTTGTAGGTGTTCTTTTTTTCTTAGTTTCTTTTAAATAAGCTGAAACTTATGATTCCAGGCTAGTTAGATGTTTTGAGAAATTCATACTGTAATCTAGCAACAAAGTGAAATACCTTGATATCCTATATTGTATCTATGTTTTGTTAAATGAATATATGACAGTTCCAGATTTCAATCTCTGAGTTATAATTCATTCATACTTCCATGGGGGCCCACAGGAGAGGTGAATCCACTATTCATGTTTAAGTAGGATTCAGTTAAGTTTCTTTGAAGTTGTTAAGCATTGTTGCTCCTGCAGCCACTGGTAACAAAACCACTGACTGTTTCCTGTAGGATAGGTTTACTTTTGAAGCATTATCTATTTACTGTTAAGTTTTTCTTTCAAGATGAGAGTTAATCTTTAGTTTCAATTTCTAGTATAAATCTCCTATAGCAATAGCTTTTACTTTAGTAGTGACAACTCTTAAGGAGAACTAAAGCATAAAATTTGCAACCATCATCTCAAGTTCACGTTCCCAGATTGATACATTTAATGAAGTCTAGCATGATGTTCTAAGTAGATATGTGATGATTTTAAGCAATGAATCATTGTTAAAGGATGTCCAATCCTTGAGTTACTAGGATATTATTCTGACCAGTCATTTTTTGCGCCGTTGCCAGGGATGGTGTCAATTTAGTTCAACCCAAAAGTCATTAAGTTAGTTTGCATTCTGCATAATTTTGCATGCATAGACGTAGGGATCATCTTGGGTGATTCCTATCGAACCTTAATCAAGAAGAACCATTTGAGGTTTTCAATCCAACACTTGAGGAACCCAAATTAGAGAACCCACAAGAAGAAGAACCATTTTGAGAACGTGTTTGCTGATGCCTATGATTAATTACCTTCACTTCCATCATCTAAAGAGTCTTACCATTTAAATGCCCTCTTTGCTTACCTAGAATATCTAGATAATGTAATGGCTCATCCTACCTTCCCTTTTCCTATTCCTACTCAGCAAGGTAACCAAAATCTGAAGAACATTCCTGCAATCGTGCTTCCTGTATTCTATGGACTCATCACAGAGGATCCATAGACTTTCATTTTTGAGTTTGATGTCCTTTGCCAAAGATATGACTACACCACTCATGGCCATAAGCTCAAACTATTTCCTTCCACTTTAAAAGAGGTTTCTCTACAGTGGTTTATGAGTTTGGGTGTTGATGCTGTAGCAGATTGGAATGCAATATGCAACATGTTTCATGATAAGTATAAAGATTATTGCAGAGGAGGGGACTTAATGACATATTTAAAATGTCACATAAGGAAGATGAAACCTTGGAAGACTATGTCTCCAAGTTCATGTTCATCCTGCAGCGTAACACACAACATGAGCTAAATGAAGAATCTCAAAAGCATTTGTTTTTTAGAGGTGTGAATGATGGGAGCATAGAGGCCCTTGACCTTATGGCAGGGGGGACATTACTTAGAAGACTTGGGATGACATAAAGAGCATATGTTTGAACTATTCTAGAGCTACTATCAAGAAAGGAAGAGGCTTGAGATCCTTACCTCACAAGTCCAACAACGTGGGAGTGTCCAAAATGGAGCTATCCAATCTATTGTCAGATTTCAAGCAAGGCATCATTAATGATGTCACTACTCAGTTGGACACAATGTAGGCAAGGAGAAAGAAAGATGAAGTGGATGCAATGTTAGCAGAGTACTGTCCACACTGTAGGGAGAAGAAAAAGAATTGCTAGTGTAAGTCTATTGCAAGCTTGGAGTCCCAACCTATGCCTACCGAGTTCAAAGCCATTGATGAGAATAGAGAGGTGCTCTACATTGCCCAATGAAGGCCATGGGCTCAGAGACCAAGTATTCCCCAAGATCCTCTTCAAAATTTTAATAATAATAATGCATGGAAAAATCAACATCATAGTGGATTTAGTGGGTATAGTAGTTGGCAAGAGCCTCAACAAGGTTGGCAACAACCTCAACAAGGCTGGCAATAGAATCTGTAAGGAAACTCAGGTGCGAAAATAGCTTCCTACGCTAATCTCTATAGGAAAGTATTGTGCAAATTCTTATAAATCCTTACAATTTCAGATTCGTTAACTACTTTAACAAAGATATTGCAACCACATAGAATGCATACAGAAAAATAGAGAATGACACAATGATATACCCTAGGGAAAACCTTTCGGTAAAAAACCCCAGCACTCCAAAACCTGCACAATGTATTATCTTCAACACAAAGATTACAATACACTTGCAATGCAAGTTCTTTCAAGAAATGAGAGACAAAGCCAACAAGACTTAAATTTTTGTTATATCTCTCCCATAGGAGTAGCATCATATATATAGAATCCTCTGGACCCAAAAATAGGCACAACCACCAAGACCCATGCACAAAGCCACATGTACACGGTTGTTACATGCAATCCCAAGAATAGGCAACCATCCCTAGAATAGACTATGACAACTTGTCATAGAATTCACCAAAAATAACGGTCACAAGAGAAGTGTAAGAGAATCTGTCATACCAACCTATTTTTGGCATATTCTCTTACACACACCAACCACTTCTTCTTGGGTGCCCAAATAGGCCCAAGTCATAAGATGCTCTTACACCTGTCATAGCACACTCCTTAAATAGTTCTTACACGTCATAGGAATCCATCATGACCATTTTAGTCATGATCTCCTTACGCACAAGATGCGGACACATCAAGTGGAGTGACACATCAACATGCCAACTAGACATGTACACTCACACTTAATTACATTATTTGCAAAAAAATACATTTACAAAACAAATAATAAGAATAGGAATTATCCAAGGTTGAGACACCTTATTCCTAACATTCTCCCACTTGTCGAACACCTTGTAAGAGCAACAGGAACTTTAACCGCTATAGGCCAAAAGGTCCATAGACTCCAAACACCATTTGAACTTCTCAGTGCCCACTGGTTTCGTTAATGCATCTGCAACATTCTTCATAGTATCTACCTTCTCCAAATTTACCTTTCCATCTTCCACCATATTTCTCACAAAGTGAAACTGCGCATCAATGTGCTTCGTTCTGGCATGGAAAGTTGGATTCTTTGCAAGGCAAATAGTGCTCTGACTGTCACACCAAATAGTAATTTGTTCTGCATCAACACCAACATCAAAACACAATCTTCTAAGCCAAATGGCTTCTTTACAAGCATGAGTAGCAGCCATGTACTCAGCTTCTATAGTGGACAAAGCAACCATAGGTTGTCGCTTACTCATCCAACTGATGGCACCACCAAACATAGTGAACACATAAGCACTGGTGGATCTCCTGCTGTCAATATCACCTGCCCAATCTGAATCCACAAACCCACGAATACAAACTGAATGCGGAGATCCAGAAGAGTTACCATGATAACATATGGAGTAATCTGATGTACCCCTCAAATATCTGAATACTCGCTTAACTGCATCCCAATGTACCCTTCCAGGATTAGCCATAAACTGACTCAGGACTCCCACTGCTTGGGCAATGTCTGGTCTAGTACAGGCCATAGCATACATAAGATTGCCAACTGCACTAGCATAAGGTACTCTACTCATGTCCTCCACCTCACTAGGAGATTTTGGACAATCATCTACAGATAACTTGTTCCCACTGAAATAGGAACACATAGTGGTCTACAATCTGCCATGCTGAACCTGTCTAACACAGACTTCACATACTTACTTTGACTCAACCAAAGTTTTCTATTAGACCTGTCTCTACTGATTTCCATACCCAAGATGTACCTAGCTGCCCCAAGATCTTTCATCTCAAACTGTGCTGACAACTGAGATTTAAAATCAAAAATCATACCCTTACCCTTCCCAAACAGCAACATATCATCAACATATAATGCGACAATAAGAAGGCGATCATTTTCAACTCTGAAATAAACACAATGATCTGATTTTGAACTTACAAATCCAATTGACAACACAAAGGCATCAAACTTAAGGTACCACATCCTAGGAGATTGCTTCAAACCATATAGAGATTTCTTTAATCTACAAACTAAGGATTCTTTACCTTTAACAATGTAGTGCTCAGGCTATGACATATAAATCTCTTCCTCCAAATCACCATGAAGGAAAGCTGTCTTCACATCCATCTGTTCTATCTCTAAATCATATGATGCAGCAAGAGATAACATAAATATAATGGATGTCAACTTTGCAACAGGAGAGAATATTTCACCATAATCTATTCCCTCTACCTCTGAATACCCCTTTGCAACCAATCTAGCTTTATACCTTTCAACACTGCCATCTGCACAAAATTTCTTCTTGAACACCCATTTACAGCCAACAGATTTTCTCCCTTTAGGCAAAGGTACAAGGTCCCAAGTTTTTTTTTTGTCCAATGAAGCCATCTCATCATCCATAGACTCAATCCAGGAACCTGCATCTTCCATGCCCAAAGCCTCTTTCACAGATCTAGGCTCATCAGTGTTAGTAATCAAAGCAAAGGCACAACTGGAATCTAACATAGAATAACCAAACCTTTCTGGTTGCTTTCTTTCTCTCGTGGATCTCCTCAAGGGCTGTGGTTGAGGTTGTTCTTCCTCTTCTACTCAACTATCAGAGCTGCTAGAGCTCTCCTCATCATTAGGCCCAACATGGTCTCTCTGTTCAGTCTTCTCAGGGGTAGGAGGCAACTGAACAACATCTTTTTCCTTTTCTTTTTCATCTGGTTGTAGCACAATAGGAGAAGATGTTAGCTCTTTGAAAATAACATTTCTACTATACAACACCTTACTAGTCACAGGATCCCAAAGCTTGTATCCTTTCACACCAGCACTGTATCCGATGAAAATACATTTAACAGCTTTGTTTTCCAACTTAGATCTTTTCTCCTTTGGAACATGTGCATAAGCTTCACAACCAAAAACATGAAGATGTCTAATTGAAGGCTTCTTACCAGACCACACCTCCATGGGTGTCTTACCAACAAGGGCTGATGTAGGAGATCTGTTAACCAGATAGCAAGCAGTGGCCATAGCTTCGGCCCAAAACCTTTGTTCTAAACCAGCTCCACTAAGCATACTCCTAGCCTTCTCTTTCAGTGTCCTGTTTATTCTCTCTGCAACTCCATTTTGCTATGGGGTATAAGGAGTTGTCTTATGCCTCTCGATACCTTGTTCTTTATAGAACTGTTCAAACTCTGCTGAGCAAAACTCACCACCATTGTTAGTTCTCACACACTTAATCTTCTTACTAGTCTGATTCTCTACAAGAGCTTTAAATTCCTTGAACCGACTAAAAACTTCTGTCTTACTTTTAAGGAAATAAATCCACGTCCTTGTACTGTAATCATCTATGAAAGATACAAAAATACAGACTTGGAGATTGAAGGAACTTTTACAGGACCAAATACATCAGAATGAATAAGATCCAAAACATCAGAAGATTTGTGAGAACTAGAGTAAAACTGAACACAATTTTTTTTACCATAGACACAGTGTTCACAGAAGTCAAACTCGAGATTGCAATCATTTAACCCCTCAACAAGATTTTTATTTTTTAGGGTTCTGAGACCCTTTTCACCAATGTGGCCAAATCTCATATGCCACAACATTGTCTTTTCTGTAGGAAGCTTACCTTCCAAAGTATTTGCACTACCATCAGAACCAATAGCCACAGACTTCTTCACTGCTTGTTCAGATGGTGAGGATGAAGAACTATTACATAGAGGATTACATGCATCTAGCTGAAATAAGGTACCTCTCCTAGTACCCCTTGCAAGCACTATCGATCCTCTCAACATCTTGCATCCTTCTTTCGAAAAAACAACTTGCACACCTACATCATTCAACATACTTATAGATAATAGGTTTTGTGCCAAACTCAGAATGTGCATAACTCTATTGATTCCCTTTACTCGTCCATCAGGAAATTTGATAGTGACCCTTCCGTGTCCAACTATCTTTAGGTGAGAATCATCACCCAAGTACACCTTTCCACCATCGAACTGTTCATATTTTGAGAACCAATTTCAATGAGAGGTCATGTGAAAAGATGCACCCCAGTCAACCAACCACACATCATTAGATGCATGGGCTGCCAAAGCTGTGATGAATGCATTGCCATCTTCTTGAGATCTTTCTGAAGCTGAATCTGAACCTTTCTTCTTCTTCTTCGGCTCTTTGCAGTCTTTACGGAAGTACCTAGATTTATCACAGTTCCAACATTTTTCCTTGGACTTATTGGAAGTCTTTGACTTCCCACGGGATTTGGATATACCCTTATTGTTAGTCTTATTATCATTTTTCTTCCCTCTTTCAGTGGATCTCCCATGAACATCAAGGGCTTCTTTTTCCGAAACGGAAGCCTTTCTCCGCACTCCTCTGATAGCAGCGAAGACACCACATCATCCATTTTGAAGGTGACTAAAGTGCTTCCAAGAGCCATCACAAGATGGTCCCATGAATCTGGTAAAGAACACAAAAGTGTGTAGCAATGATCCTCCTCCTCTAACTTGACACCAGCTGATGTCAACTATGCAACCAGCAGATTAAATGCATTTAAATGATCCGTTAAGGATCCACCTTCCTCCATTCGCAGAGAGTAAAAATTCTTCCTTAGGAACAACTTGTTCACCAGAGATTTGGCTTGATACATGGCCGCAAGTCTTTCCCACAAACTATTTGTGGTTTTCTCATCTAGAACATTCAGAAGGACTGCATCGATTAAATAGAGTCTTATGAGACCCTTAGCTTTACGGTCTTTGATATCCCAATCTGCTTGAGCTATAGTTGCTGGTCTTGTAGCACTTGAAGTCACTTCCCATAGGTCACGATCTTCCAACATGTCTTCCATCTTGAGTTTCCACAACTCGAAATTAGTGCCATTAAATTTTTCCACCTCCATTCTTCTATATGATGAACTTGCCATCTCAATTTGCAAATAAGATTCAGAATGCTCTGCAGAAAACTCCCACTCAAACTTGAGATCAGCTCAAAAAACCCTACCCAACAACTAGGATCAAAAGTTGATCAAGCTCTGATACCACTTGTAAGGAAACTCAGGTGCGGAAACAGCTTTCTACGCTAATATCTATAGGAGAGTATTGTGCAAATTCTTATAAATCCTTACAATTTCAGATTCATTAACTACTTTAACAAAGATATTGCAACCACATAGAATGCATACAGAAAAATAGAGAATGACACAATGATATACCATGGGGAAAAACTTTCGGTAAAAAACCCCAGCACTCCAAAACCTGCACAATGTATTATCTTCAACACAAAGATTACAATACACTTGCAATGCAAGTTCTTTCAGGAAATGAGAGACAAAGCCAACAAGACTTAAATTTTTGTTATATCTCTCCCATAGGAGCAGCATCATATATATAGACTCCTCTGGACCCAAAAATAGGCACAACCACCAAGACCCATGCACAAAGCCACATGTACACGGTTGTTACATGCAATCCCAAAAATAGGCGTCCATCCCTAGAATAGACTATGACAGCTTGTCATAGAATCCGCCAAAAATAACGGTCACAAGAGAAGTGTAAGAGAATTTGTCATATCAACCTATTTTTGGCATATTCTCTTACACACACCAACCACTTCTTCTTGGGCACCCAAATAGGCCCAAGTCATAAGATGCTCTTACACCTATCATAGCATATTCCTTAAATAGTTCTTACGTGTCATAAGAATCCATCATGACCATTTCAGTCATGATCTCCTTACGCACAAGATGCGGACACATCAAGTGGAGTGACACATCAACATGCCAACTAGACATGTACACTCACACTTAATTACATTATTTGCAAAAAAATACATTTACAAAATAAATAATAAGAATAGAAATTATCCAAGGTTGAGACACCTTATTCCTAACAGCATCAACCAAGTTGGCAGTAGCCTCAACAAGGTTTGCAACAACCTCAGCAAGGCTGGCAGCAACATCAGCCAGGATGGCAACAATCTTAATAGGGTGGGTCACAACCTCAACAACCCTAGCAACAACCCCAGTAGGGGTGGCAACAACTACACAATTGGATGAACCAATCAAACCAACAAGCTTTGATGCCACCACCTCAACAATAGGCTTTGATGCCTCCTCCTATAGCCAACATTACTTCCCCGAAATAGAATCAATTGCCTGCTCAGCCTGCTCATAATCCCAACAATGTTAAACCAACAACATAGTAGTAGAGCTATGCAATTTACCTGAATAATATCCATTTAAGATCTGGCACAACCCTTCCTCCTCCACAATAGCCTATCATTACCAAAGTTGAGGATGCCTCAGCAGAATCAACTAAGGTACCTATCAAACTTGCTGCTCCTGCTGCTCCTGCAGCACAAGAACCCCCATTTTCTCATAGGTTGGAGGAACAAGCTAAGCCAGTGGAAAATCAAGCAGTGTTAGATTTTCTTGCCCAACTAAAGCAAATGATAGTAAAAATTCCCTTGTTAGATGCCATAAAGGAAGTGCCTGCATATACTAAAGCCATCAAGGAAGCTTGTATCAAATAGCCTGGGAGGAAGAAAAGGGATCCTAAAACCATACATTTCCTAGGCCAGTTATTTATTTAATGTTCGAGAAATTAACAGTTCCAATGTATTCTGATCCTGGTAGCCTTGTGGTCACAGTCACTATTCAAGGAATGCAAGTCCAAAATGCTCTAGTTGACTTAGGTGCATCCATAAATGTCATGACCAAGGAAGTAATGTCTCAGTTGAATATCATCAGTCTTAGGGAAACCTCAACCATCATTCGGCTTGCTGATAGTTCCACCATTACACCTAATGGGATGGTAGAGGATGTAATAGTCACCTTGAATTCTTGGGAATATCCGGTTGACTTTGTTGTCCTTTTTCCAAAGGCTAACATGGGAGGGTATCCAATAATTCTAGGAAGGCCTTGGCTAGCTACTGTAGATGCCTATATAGCTTGTCGATCAGGAAAAATGACTATATCCAATGGAGTCAACACTAAAAATCTAACTTTATATTCCCTAGCTCAACCTCTGTTGCAAGATGACGAGATAATCTGGCCAGACTTGGATGATACTGAACCTAAGGTCAATTCCATTCACCAGTTAATGATGATATCTAGGAAACCTTTTTTAGCTTCTAGGGGAGAAGATGAGATCATTTCCTCCATTATTATGAATGAGTATGGAGTGCAATCCCAAGTGTGTTCCCAAGAGGACTGTGTTCTTGAAACTCTATTGCCACCTTCCGATGCTCTGCAATATTCAAAAACTTCAAAATTTCTTCATACATGATTGCCTCATGAAATGGAGTCTTCCCCAATTGCTCAACTATCCATGGTAGAAAAGGTCACTAAGTTAGAGGTCAGCCCAGGATGGGAGTTAAATGTAAACAATGCTTTGACTCTCTCTCAATAGACTAATGTCCTACAGCTTCTAAAAGAACATCAACACACCTTTGCTTGGGATTATACTGACATGAAAGGCCTAGAACCTAAGCTTTGCACTCACAAAATTTATATTAGCCCTGAATTCAGACCTGTTCGCCAACCTCAGCGAAGGTTTAACCTAGCTCTAAGGGATATAGTTAAGAATGAGTTGCAGAAGTTGTTAAATGTTGGCTTCATCTATCCCATTTTTGATAGTCAATGGGTCTCCTCTTTTGTTATAGTACCTACGAAAGGAGGGAAGTGGAGAGTTTTTGTTGACTACAGGGAGCTTAACACAACCACTAAGAAGGACCACTTTCCATTACTATTCATAGATCAAGTCCTTGATAACCTAGCTGGAAAGAAATACTTCTCTTTTATGGATGGATTTAGTGGTTATAATCAGATACAAGTAGCCCCTGAAGACCAGGAGAAGAAAAAATTCACCTACCCATGGGGTACATTTTCCTATTCAGTGCTGCCTTTTGGGTTGTGCAATGCCCCTACTACTTTCCAGCGAGCTGTGATTAGTATATTCTCAGATATCTCTGCTGATTGCATGGAGATTTACATGGATGACTTTACCACCTATGGGCATACTTTTGAAGAGGCCAAGGCAAATTTGGAGAAAGTTCTTCAGAGATGTCATGATTATAAGCTCTCTGTCAATAGTGAAAAGTGCTTCATGATGATGGAAGAAGGGGTTGTCTTAAGACATTTCATATCTTCAAAAGGTATTCAAGTGGACCTTGCCAAGATTGAAGTGATTAGCACATTACCTACTCCAGCAAAACAAAAAGATGTGTGAAGTTTTCTTGGACATGTCGGGTATTATAGAAGGTTTATAAAGGATTTCAGTTAGCTTGCAACACCACTATATAACTTGCTCAAGAAGGATGCTGAATTTGCTTGAGATTTTGCGTGTGCAAAGTCTTTCCTACAGCTTAAAGAAGTTCTTACCATAGCATTGGTTTTGAGAGGACCTAATTGGGGCTTGCCTTTTCACATTCATATTGATGTCTTAGACTATGCTATTAGAGTTGTGCTTGGTCAAAAGGTGGACTCAGTTGAGCATGCAATTTACTTTATTAGTAAAAATTTGCAGGGTGCTGAGTTTAATTACACTGTCACTGAAAAAGAACTTCTTGCAGTCATTTATGCCCTGAATAAATTTAGACACTACATTACTGGATATGAGATCTATGTGTGTATTGACCATTCTGCTATTAAGTATCTCATGAACAAGCTTGCAATTTCTGGAAGATTGGCTTGCTGGTTGCTGCTTATTTAGGAGTTTGACATTACCATAATAGATAAACCTGGTAAAACCAATGTGGTAGCTGATTTTATTTCTAGGTTGCATGTACCTAATGATCCTGCAGCCATTGATGGCAATTTTCCTAATGAACATCTTTTCTTGCTGATTGCACACAATCCTTAGTATGCCGATATTGCCAATTATCTCACCACTGGTAAGACACCAGCTCATTTCTCTGCTAAAGAAAGAAGACTGTTGATTGAAAAGAGCTTTAATTATTCATGGATTTCTGGATTCATGTTTTATACTGGTCTTGATCAAGTAACTAGAAGATGCATAAGAGATGATGAAACCTATGATATCCTCAAGGCATGTCATGATGAACCTTGTGGTGGACATTTTGTTTCCAAAAGGACAGCATTGAAAATTTTGACTACAGGCTACTATTGGCCCAGTCTCCACAAAGATGTTGCTTAGTACACCAAAAAGTGTGACAAATGCCAATGCATGGGATGACCTATAAGGAAAAATGAAATGCCCCTATAGCCATAGGTAGTTGTTGCACCCTTTGACAGATGGGGGATTGACTTTGTCAGTCCTATTGAGCCCTCTTCCCAAGGTAAATCCTATATCCTTGTCTACACTGACTATGTTACAAAATGGGTTGAGGCTAAACCTATGAAGCACCCTAGGGATAACAATGTTGCAAAGTTCCTTTATGAATTCATCTTCACCAGATTTGGAGTACCAAGGGAGATTCAATCTGATTAAGGTCCTCTGTTTACTTCCAATTTGATTGCTACTCTGATGGAGGAATATAACATCAGGCATGGTAAATCTTCACCCTATCACCCCCAAGCTAATGAGTAGGTGGAAGTTACCAATCGGGATTTGGAATCTATTCTCACTAAAACAATAGCCATCCATAAGAAAGATTGGGCTATCCAACTTCCTAAAGCACTTTGGGCATACTGAACTACATGGAAGTCTACAACTGGTTTCACACCATTTGAGCTTGTTTATGGTCGCTCTGTAGTCATGCCTATAGAGTTCAAACATAAGACACTTAGGACAGCTCTTGATCTTGGGATGGATCTCACTGCAGCACATCAAGACAAGATTTTGAGTTTGAATGGCCTTGATGAGTGGTAAAAATCTGCCCTACATAACACATGATTGATACAACATCAACACAAGCAATGGCATGACAAGTTTGTCAAGGACAAATTTTTTTTAGTTGGAGATTGGGTGCTCCTTTATGACTCTCGATATCAGCATAACCTAGGGAAATTCCAAACCAGATGGCTTGGACCATATGAGATTATTGTAGTCTTTCCAAATGGAGTAGTTTAGCTCTCCATAGTTGATCCAGTTCATTTCAAACTATTGGTCAATGGTCACAGATTGAAGTTATATCACAAACCCCAGAGTAAGGATGAGTTCTTGCAGCAATACTCTTTTGTCTTTGGTGACACACTTCTTGCAGCAACTCATAATGAGCTTTTTGCTGATTTGCCTTCCTCACTCTAAAAAGATCTTGTCACTTTCATAATAAACACTTTGTTAACGAAAGTCACTTATCCATAATAAATTCTGTTTCATTTCTTGTCTATCACCCATCCACCTCATTTCTTCTTTCATTCATGGATAGCAACAACTACCACCTCAGCAACAATTTAGGTTAGCACACATTTCAAGGTATGTAATTTTAATTTGTTTTCCCCTTATTTTTATCATATGCCTTGTCACCATTGCAAGTGTGGGACCACTTGCAATATTTTAGCTGAGCGAGGAAGTATATCAATTTTTTTTGTCATTATGTTTATGCAATCTTTATATTTATTCCTTTCTCCTATCGTACTTGCATTTTTTTGCCATGATTAGACACTTTTGAAAATCATTATGCTGCGTTGTTATTTTTTGCATGTATAAAGTAAGGTGGCAAGTTATGTTGAGTACAAGTTCTGCAGAGAGTACTTATAAGTAATTATGAAACGTTAATATGATAATTTGCATTTATGTTACTCATAAGCTCATTTCTCAAGTCGCATTGCTAGAAATTTCCAAATTTGAAATCATCCTACAACCTGCCTTTTTAAGCTTTCTTGTTCAAATTGTGGTTGTCTATTTTTATCTCCTGCAACTCCATTTTGGGTATCTCAGAAACTAGATGATGGGAGGTGACCTCATTCATAGGGAGCCTACTGTGCATAATGTTTTGCTAGAAGACCAGAACTGCAGGCCATATTTTCAGACAAGGGGTTGGATGGATTATATCCAGAAGCTAACTAGTTGGGATGACGAAGTTACACTTTAGTTTCTTAACTCCTTAAAAGATGGAGTGGCTACAGTTAAAGGATTGAAGGTGCCATTTTCTCAGTCAATTCTAGTAGAGATTGTGGGGTTACCGTAGGAAGGTGAGGAATTTGCCAAAAATCTTGACCCAACTACTTCCAGAGCTCAGTTCACTCTACATGCAGACCCATTGCTTGAAGTTGACTAGAAATAAGGTACATTTAGACTATCTCTTCCAGAGCCATTTAGGCAATGTGCAGTTCATATCATTAGATATTTTACTTGCGAAGGGTGGCACTCATTCCTGCGTTTCATTTACTTTAAATTCTTGAGTTGTTTAAGACATGACAATAGGCCTATCAATGTCCCTAGTTTTGTGTTTGACATCTTGTCAAAGCATGCCATTATAGTTCAAGAGGGTAAATGAAATTCTATCTCTCACCACTGTTTAATCAAATTAATAGTGGAAAAAGCCTTAAGGGAGAAGTCATAAATTTCTTAGGATGAATTTCTGCTACAAGGGTTTAAGGAGCCAACCCCAGAACCAATTGGGCGTAGACTGGGACATAGGATTAAAAATACTAAAGGGGTTAGGAAATTTTTTATTGAAATTGGACAATGTTCTTCATCCAAAAAGAAATCTAGGGTTAGGACCCCTAATTCCACTAATTCCTCTACTTCAAGATCAACTCATGAAGAGGAATTGGAGACTCCTGTAGAAAAGGTTGAAGTTGCTCTTGCAGTGGAAACAGTTTCTCCAAAGGACAAGAAAAAGAAAATTAACCCTGGTACTAGTCGACAGGCTAAGGCATCTCCTGCAGCCACAAGCACTTCCAAAAAAAGGAAAGCTCCAAAAAAGGAGGAAACTTTGTTAAGGAGAAGTGCTAGGAGGAGGCCAAATACAACTGCAGAGATTCTAGTTGATGAGCCAAATGTAGAACAAGATTCTGGGCAGAAGGAAGAAGAGGATGGAAACATTCAGCAAGAGGCTGAATTACAGTCTGAAACTTCTCAGCAAGAAGAACAATGGACTGAGATCATGGAGCAGGAAACATTTGAGGGATTTTCTAATGTTCAAACAGAGCAGGTTCCTGGTAAGCTAGTAAATGTAGAAGTCATTATAATCGGAGATGAATCCAGCTTAGAAGAGCAAGCTTATGTGTTTCGAAGGAGAGGATCAACCTCTAGGAATCCTCGGGAAGATGATTTAGATAGTGATGACTCTGATAGTTACATCAGGGAAGTAGATGACACAATTTTCTCTCCTACAATAGGATCTCCCGCAACAGAAAGGGATCCTTATGAAGAAAATCTAGATATTAATGTAGACCTTGTGAATAAGGTGGTAGAGAAAATTTTGAATGAAGGATTAGATACATTAGCTTTAGTAGCTCAAAAATTCTCTAACACCAAGAGGGCTATGATCATCTGGATAGATCCTTTGAAGAGGGAAAGTGCTAATAATGGTAAGTCATCTGTTGGTCAAGTAGCAGACAATTCTTTCCTCAGTTTAATAACAGATCAATCTAGTTCAACATCTTTGTTATCTATTATCTTCCAATTGTCTAAGCAATTAAATTATGAGAGAGAGTAGTGGAAAAAGAAACAAAAAGAACTAAATAGGGTAGTATACTATCATCATCAGTAAACACTTGTTCAAGGGGAAAAGATAGAACATCTAAGTGTGAAACTTGACAAAATCACATCTCTAATTCCTGACCTAATGGGTTGTAGATCCCCATCACCTGTCTATGCCTTGTTTCTCAAAGAACAACTGTTAAACTATCAAATGACTTGCATTGTGTAGGACAAATCTTCCTCATTACAAGAGCCTACTCAGTTTTCTCAAGCCTTCCATAACTCTACTGTAGCCATTCAAAATCTATTATGTGAATTATATCTCCACAACCTAGCAGTCCCTAATGACCGAGTTTGGAATCCCTTGCTTTATGTTGGAAATATTCAACTTAGAACCCTCATGTCCTGGGTACAGAATGAAATTAGTTGGGACACTCAAGCCAAAGTGTATAGGGATTTGGAGTCAGAAATTCCCCTATTTCTAAGGCCTAAAGCCAAAGGTCCTCGAACTTACTATTATAATTGGTTAAGAATTGCCCCCTCTGAATCAGGTAGCAAGGTCATCTATCCGATGAGAAATGAAGCATTTAATGCATATGAACAAATGGTAGATTCTGAATTACCTGAGGCTAAAAATGCCATTAAGTGGTGCTGGAACAATTTATCTAGGGAGATGAGAAACAGAGAACCACATTCACTTCTCAATTTTGCTATGGCAACCTAGTACGCACCTTGGTATATTTCCTTGGGAAGAGAGAGGGAAAGTTTCTGGATTCCACTAACCTTTCAGCCTCCATTACTGATGTCTCCTCTACTTGCAAACTCAAAAAATTTGGACAGTTTTGATATGTAGAAGGAAAAGGACAGATGTAAGAAACATAGAGAAATGAAGGGATTCTATTGGAGTCTTGTAGAAGGAGGTACTGGATAGAGAACAACTGCTGATTATAGATTGATAGCCAAGTTGAAGAATTTATTTGCTGCGAGACCAAAAAATAACTAAGCTGGGGGGAATGATGAGTCAAATTTATGGGATGTTTTGTTTATGATTTTCTAAGTTCAGACTTAAATATCTTATGGTTTTTCATAAACATTATATAGACTTTTATGTTTCTAAGCTTTAGCCATATGTATATTTGATACTTTTGAAACTAAAGGACAAGATTGAATATATATATAGATTAATGAATGTTATGGTAAAATCTGGTATTTTTCTTCCCTAGCTTTAATGGGTATACCTCCTGCAGCCGTGTGAAAAGGCTACATTAAAATAGGAAAACTTATTATAATCTCTGCCTTGGATTTGTGTTGTGGATTCTGTTATGCTAACCTTTTGCAGGAGAAGAGTAAGTCATCAAGGAGCATAGACTCAAGGATGAGTGGGTCTTTTAAGGCAAATAACTATTTCAGATTTCATCATAGCTCCACTCCTTCCATAACTTTGTGGTTGCTGATTCAGACCAAGTCAATCTAGTTACCAAGTGTTCCTATATTATTGAAGCACTAAATATGGCTTATCTTCTTGCATAAATGATGTTGTCATTCCTGTAATTGAAGTTGCTATGCTATGTAATGAAGGACCTAGTTTGTAGGTGTTATGTTTTTCTTAGTTACTTTTAAATAAGTTGGAACTTATGATTCCAGGCTAGTTAGATGTTTTGAGAAATTCATACTGTAATCCAGCAACAAAGTGAAATACCTTGATATCCTATATTGTATCTATGTTTTGTTAAATTAATATATGACAGTTCCAGATTTCAATCTCTAAGTTATAATTCATTCATACTTTCATGGGGGCCCACATGGGAGGTGAATCCCCTGTTCATGTTTAAGTAGGATTTAGTTAAGTTTCTTTGAAGTTGTTAAGCACTGTTGCTCCTGCAGCCACTGGTAACAGAACCACTGACTGTTTCCTGCAGCATAGGTTTACTTTTGAAGCATTATCTATTTATTGTTAAGTTTTTCCTTCAAGATGAGAGTTAATCTTTAGTTTTAGTTTCTAGTATAAACCTCCTATAGCAATAGCTTTTACTTTAGTAGTGATGACTCTTAAGGAGAACTAAAGCATAAACTTTGCAGCCATCATCTCAAGTTCACGTTCCCAGATTGATACATTTAATGAAGTCTAGCATGACGTTCTAAGTAGATATGTGATGATTTTAAGCAATGAATCACTATTAAAGGATATCCAATCCTTGAGTTACTAGGATATTATTCCGACTAGTCATTGCTATCAGGATTTAACTGTGTAGTTTTTTTGAGTCAAAATCATTGACCCATGTTTCATGAGTAGTGGTTCAAAAAAACCCATATCTCATGAGAATGAATGAAGCACTTAGTACTCATTACATTTAGGTGATGCTCACAAAGGCGAAGCACTGAGACTTCCTGGGAGGTCACCCATCCTAGTACTACTCCAGCTCGAGGACACTTAACTATGAAGTTTCCTCCATGGTTAAACCCACTCTTCTTGAAACCTCATTTTCCCATATCTACTCAAAATAGCTCCTCAATCCACATAGAAAAGAAAATATCCCCTTTGACCATATTTGACTAAAAAAATCACTCTTTACAATGTACTTTTATCTCCATTTTGTATCAAAATATAATATTAAGTATTTATCATCTACACGAGCAATAAATATTATTAACAATAACCTCCATGCAAAATAGGATAAAAATAAATCTCGTCTATCTGTCTCCTTAAATCATGCAAAAGAAAACCCCCTTTCCCTTCATAATCAAACTCTGCTTCTCCATAAGCACATGCCTATATATTTATTGCATTTTTTAAATTTAATATTTATCATTTGGTTAATAATGCATTGATTAATAGATATTAATTATAATTTTTTAAAATGAAAAATATATATAAAATAGCAAAAACTAGATATTTATTATTAAGCAATATATGAAATATATTACTTAATAAAGACTAAGTTTAATTAATATTAATTAAGTAATATACTACATAGATTACGTAACAATATAATTATAAAATTATTATTATTAGCTAGAAATTAAAGCCTTTGTAATTACAAGGTATTTCTTTTAAAGATTTGTGTAAAAATCTTTAAGGAAAACATGCCTTTCTTTGGCTCTTTCGTTGATGTTAGGGCATGAAACCCTCAAAGAAAAAAATATGCTTCACTTTCCTTCTTTTTTTTCATTTTTTAAATTTTCCTTTGTGCTTTTTGAGGCTCTGCCATTGACATGGAGTCTAACTAGGGTTTCAATTGATATTGGAAGCTTTTCATGATGGAGTTTTTGATACATTTTGTTGTAGATTCTTCATTGGGCAATGCTTTTAGAGGTAGGTCTTTTATTTTGTGAGAAAATCTTCTGTTGATTTATTTGTGCAAGAATAAATAGTGGAAAGAAATGGGAATATTTTCTTACCTATTTAAGAGTGTCTATGTAACTCCATAACAAATTCTATATCTTTGCAAAAATAGATTTTTTAAAAGGAAAGAAAAAAACATGTGACTTCTTATATACTTTCCTTGTCTATTTTAAGGGTCTTTGAATCTTTTTGCATTAAATTTATTCCTCCATATTTTCATTAGTCATTCAGAGACTCTATTTCCTTGAGGGCTCCTAAGGGTTTCATCTAGACTATTTGGAGGCTATGACTCTTTGTATCGAGTGAACCTTTTTATATATACCATTGTATATTCTTTGTAACAAACATTCTACATTTCTTTTTGGGTATTTCTTTTTGCTTGAATCTGTGTAATAAAAAGAAGATATTTATGTGTGGTTCATGCTTCCTGTAGCTAAAAAAGATGAAAAAAATTAGGGGTTTTCAATGTTCTGCAATAAGGATTCTCAAGGGTTTCATTTTTTCCTGTAGGTCATAGCTTCACAATGTCCAATCTATGCTTGAAACCCTTAATAGTCTAGGTATTGTCTTCTACTAGAAATTGTGGAATCGATCCTATTTTGCAAGACATGGTTAAGATATTATGTGTTCACTTCCATGAAAGCATCCAATTCTACTGTTATACTCTATGCACCTTCCACTTAAACTTCTCACTATTTCCTTCTTTTCATAGATGCCCTCACTATTAATTGTGCTACTAGAATGCATGTCCATTATTTTCTATTATTTGATATTGGTGCTTGAAATCTATGGAAATATTCATGACTCTATTTTTTCCTGAGGGTTCTACCCTTTAACTAAGGGTTTGATAGAATATTTTTCATGTTTTTATTCAATAAAAACCCCAATGGTCACTTCTGAAAGCATGCATTTATGTTTGACACTCCACATAGTTTTTGCTAAAGAAGCTTTCAATTTTTTTTGAGAAATAATTAGGTTTCCAAACCCTAATAAAACCATATTGTTTACCTATTTTGTAAATCATTGAATATATAATTATTTAGTAGTATTTCTCAGATCTATTGTATACTCCTCTTATAACAACATGTGACTATATTTCCCACATTTCTTCATGATCACTTACATTTCAAATACCTTCTTGTTGTCATAAACATGGTATTTTTGCTACTATGCATGATTTTCCTTTAAAATCACCAATACCTTATGTTGTGAATGTCCCTTCATTGTAAATTAGGGTAATTTTTTAATGGTGACAATACGTAAATGAAAAATCACAATGATGCTTCTAAATTCTCTTATTGGCTTTATTGTTATAACGATACATCAACACACTATCAATCCACTTTATGCTATCCCATGTATGAATCTTATAAAAGATAGTGACTTGTTGTTATGAGATTTATTAGCTCTATCCTTTATAACTTTTAACTGTCATAACTCTAGCTCTATAATTATAATCATTGTCTTTGAATGTGCCTTGACAGTCTTATTTGACCATTATTATATCATTTTATTCTTGTAGTAGTTTGTCATATATGCAATGTATTTATTCCTATTGTGACTCTACTGCGCCTTTAACATATTTTATATCTTTTTTCAACATGTTATGAACCTGTAAAATGGTGCTTTATGAATATAAATGATTATGATATGTATGCTATCATGGTGTTGTGATATAGAAAATGGTGATCAATGATAGACTCCCATTTTTATATACATTGGAATACAAAACCCTCCCTTAGGATAAATCTAATTTGTAAAACCCAAAAGGACAAAAGGGTACTACAAATTCAAGATCTAGATAAAGGGGGATGCAATTATTCCCTATATGGATAGAAAGTTTGATTATGATATGTAAATGCAAGAAAAATGCTTATGCCATGACTAAGGAAATGGTTACTAAAAAGATCTGATATCAAATATTATGTATCAAGGTTGGCACAAGATGAACAAAAGAAGAATAAATTCACCTTGAAAACTAGAAGAGGACATGTGAACTTTAGATTTGCAATTGACTATCAAAAACCTATAAGAATAAAAAAAACTGTCCAGGTTCTGGAACTCTAAAAACTGTAACTTATGATCGTGAAATTTGCAGATTCTCAAGAACATGTTGAATCAAGTCGTCCTAGTCCCAAAAAGTTGGCCTAGTCCTGGAAACGTAAAAATTGTTAAAATTTGTAGAGGCTCAAACCCTTGTTTTGAAACCCTGAAAATCTAGATCTGAAATTGTATCACATGTTCCTGCACACAAGAAAGAAGGGGAAATTTTTGTGTGGAGGGGCTTGCCTTGGTCAATCCCCTATATAGGAATTAACCTGAAATGTAATTGAAATTTCATGAGGAAATTTAATCTAGATCTAAAACATAAATTACCTTATACCTCAATGATGCAGTATTGCTTTGGAGATGATCACAAGTATTGATGCATTAGCTTGGAATCCACAAAAACCCAATAGGGAATCATGAAACCAAACCCTTGAATGATGGATGTTTTATTTTTCCACAATGTTGAATTGAGGAAGAAAGAGGAGAAGAAGACTTGAAATTATTGATGACTTCCTGCACTTGAATGCTTTATTGTCTTGAATGCACAATAGCTTTCTTGTAGATGTGAATACAATTGATAGATGTCATTGATTTCACAATAGTGGATGTCAAAATGAGAGGGAGTGGTATCATTTTTACACATTTGAGGGACCATATTTGTGAGGCCAACCCTGATTAAGCACCTAGGAGAAATAACTCCACATTAGGCCCAAAGCCAACCAAAAATAAAATCCCTACGACCAGGCTAAATTTGGCCTAGTCTAGGTAGACCTTTTTTGAACATCATCTCAGGACCTAGGGTTACGTGTGAAAAAGGGGTTTTGGAAGATGTAACCTACTAAGAGCTTAGGGTAAATCCAAAAATTTAAAATACATATTAAAGGATCTAGATGGAAGATGAATTATGTGATGGGATGACAAATGAGAAGTTATGTATAGAACTTAGACCCATTCTCAAGTTTTGAACAAATAATGTTTATTTGAAGGATGCAAAAGGGCTAGAAAGATATAAAATCAATGTAGGAACCCATAGATGCAAAAATGAGGCTATAAATGAGCATCTAACAAGGGTTCTTACTTTTTAGGACAATACATTTAGCCCACACTTTAGTAGGAGTATGAGTCCACCTCATCCTCATGGTAAAGTAGAAGAAATCAAGAGAGAGATGAATTATCATGGAAAAATACAAGGAGATAAGACATCACTAAGTTTAAGGACATAATCCCCAAAACTAAGGATCTTAACTTGCACATCCATATACAAGGATACAAAAAATAAATAAAAAATCCTAGAGATTACTAAGATTCCAAGTGAATTATTCAAAGAAAACTTGCTAGAGAAAATGTCTCAACCACTAATATCATACTCAGAAAGCTATTGCAAGAGCACAGGTGGTCACCTAAAAAGAGAGAGAATACATCAAGGATAAGATAAGACTCCATGATATGATCTAATATAAAAGTATTTTATGATATGGAAACATGGAGGAGAGATCAAGACAATCATGAATGACATAGGATAGGAAATTATGTTGCACTAAGCGATCCATGAGAGAGAGAAGAGAGGAAGGATAATTGAAGGTTTAGAAAATTGTGTTATGATAGTTAACTCTACCTTGAGAGGTTTGCGCCTATTGGAAGCTTTGAATATTGTGTGCCTGATGGAAAATTTATGTGTGTTGTGGCTTTAGAAATTCCATCTTGAAAGTGTTTTTGCACCTACTAGAAACTTTGTCTATGCGTGTTTGTGTTGTTGAACCTTCATGAATGGATGTTAGTATCTATTGTATTCATGAAATTTTTTTGTATGTGCACCCCATGGATGCATGTTAGTATCCATCATATCTATTGAGCATCATTTTTACATGAGATAATGAATAGGAATTTGTGCAAATAAATTCCCCTCTTAGAAGAATGATGTAAATCAATCTCAAGGTTCCTTTCAGGCTGGGTCTCAACTACTTATATAACTCAATTGAAGATAAATGTGAATCTGTTCACGAGGAGGCCTTTGCTAGTTCGATCTTTGAGGGACTACAAAACAATCTTAGAACAAACAATCTTTCTCTCTTTTTTTTGTATTTTTTGAATCTTTAAGAAAATAAATGTAAATTTGATTTAATCTACTGCAACTGATTTGTAAATAAAGAGAAAGGTAATAAGAATTTGAAATGAAATTGTAGAAAGTAAACTAATTGAGATAAACTAGTGTTGTGTTGCCTTGCGAATTAAAGTACCAAGAAGATGGAGAAAACTCACAAAATGTAGATTTGATCAAATCACAATCATGATTTTGTAGATGCAATCATCAACAAAAATAAATGCAGATGTAAGATATATCAAAATTCATCAGATCACGAAGCCACCATGAATGTGTACACATATGAGACAAATTTATTTTGAAGCACCAGAGAACAATCTTCCCAATAATTCATCACAACAAAGCAATGCAACAATGATAAACACTAGATTAATGTAATCACAGATCAAAATCACCATACAATCAATTGGCTCTTTGAAATAAAGGAATGAGAAAACACACATTCATAAATTTTGCAAAGATAGTAGAAAATATCACACCACGATTGAAGCACCAATTGTAAGTATTGTATTGCAAAGTAATCAACCTTAATTACATTGTTTTCTTACAATTCTAGAGCTTTACTCTTTAGGGAAATAAATTTCACAACTAGGGTTTTGGCTACATATGAAACTTGGAAATAAATCTAAAACTAAAGCTTACTAAAAGAAAACTATTCTTGAAAAAAATCTAGATTATCTAGCATGAAATTAATCCTCATGCATTACAATTTTGAAGCAAAGATGCATTAAAAAACTCAAAATTTTCTCTAGAACTTCTTCATGTCTATGCATGTTCTTCTCTCAAGACTTTGAGGTTTTTCCTTTATTCCTTTCCATGGCTCTCCTTTGTGGATCCAACTGAAAGATACCTCCTAATCATGTAGAAATGACCCCAGAGAAGTGATCAATCTAACTAAAAATCTAATGTAGAAGACTAGAAACTTTTGGCGGTGATGACCTAGAAATTTTGGACCCCGACCCTTGCTCCGAAAAAATGAAGTTAAAAAAATGACTAAGTGTTGAACAACCCTTTTGACCAAAATTTTGGACTTTCGGAGGCCAAAAAAATTGAAAGGCCAAAAGGCCAAAAATATTGAAGTACAAAATTAACTAAGTGTCAAGAAAGTATTTCCTCCATGTGAAAATTGGCTAAGTCTAAAACTGGACACTTAGTGACTTGGGAGTATCTCCGGATGTGCCTTGCGTAGCCTATCCATTATCTCTTGAATCTCTTCAAAATCCACCATTTGGATTCTTTTTAGGTGTTCTTATTTCTTTTCTTGGAAGGAGACCAACTCATTTGCAAAGCCCCTTATTTCTTCTTCATGAGCTAACATTTTTCACATCTCCTCCTTTTGCAATTTCCTCTTTTTCAAGAAACCCTCTGACCATGTCCTCTGGCTTAGTGGTATCTCATCATCATCATCATCTTCTTCACCTTATTCACCATTTTCCACAAAAATATCCATATGATAAGGTGTAGAGGACCTTTTCCTCTTATAAACATGCCCTTTTATGATTCCGACATGCCTAGGTCCGGTCAGTTTTACCTTGGGTGCCATCTTAGGTACATTTACTTGCTCTTGGCCGCTAGAAGATGGGGCATCAAGTGGAGCTATTCTTTTGGTCATCCTAGTTGTTGGAGGCTTGGACTGAGGATTTGACCCATAATTAGTTGGGCGTTTGAGTCTGTACACTGTTTATGGCCTCAGCGATGCAAATTCCTTAAATTGTGGCATCAATACCTTTTCCCCTTTCTTCTTCCTCTCCTTGGAAGGTTGGGTTGGTTTTTTCTTCATTGGAACTAGGTCCATTTTCAATGGATAGGAAATCCATGCCTTAGTCATCTTGATGAAATGAAGAGATTTGAAGTTTATGTCATCATTCTCGTCTCTATCCACCTCAACATTAAGGATAGCCCTAGTGTAAATTTTGTCCTAATTATAAATAGGATCTAGAATATCCTCTAAATCTGCATCTTTCACCTTTTGTGAGATGCATAGAGGTAGGAAACCTTGTGCTAGCTCCAAGATCATTAGGTAGTAGTCACGAATTCTAACCTCATAGCCATTTGTGCAATTCATCTAGTGGTCCTCTAGGTGTGGTTCATGCACATAATGCCTCCCCATTATATGGTTTTAGGTGCTAATTGGATCGAACCTAGTTCTTATTAAGTTAAAGTTTTGGAGGGGGCACTCATCCCATTCAAAGGATAAAGACTTGCATACCCTTGTGTCCTGAAAGAAATGGGGTCCTATTGAAATAGGAAAGTCCCAACAGTGTTTCTTATTATGTCTTATGTGCTCATACGCGTCTAAGAGCTGCCTTGCCATTTCTAATAGGATGATCCTGTCAGAAGGATACCTTGGAAATTTCTTAGGAGTGAGAGTACTCCCATCCACCTTGATATAAGTAAAGGTCTTAAATTGGATGTAATATGCCCCCTGGGCCTTCACTTTTGCCACAACATTCTCTAATAATCATTTAGCATAGTCTCCCTCTATGGAGCGGGTGATTGTGAACACAAAGGTGTCATTTACTATCCAGAACTCTGAGCTATATTTTTTGAGATGATCCTTCCTCAACAATTGAGGGTACACTATAAATGGCCAAGCATTAGGTTGACCCATAGCACCGACATTCACCAACCCTAGATATACTGCCCTAGCAGCCAACATATATACAACATATGAAGTCATATAAAAATGTGGATCATTTTTGACTGAGATCAACTGCTTGTCTAAGTTGTCACTGAGAATTGTGGCCCAGTCAAACCTTAACTTCCTCCCCTTTATCCTTTCAATAAGAAGGATCATCCATGGTTCCAATTGGATGGATTTCTATAGCCCATATACCCAGCTAATCATGTTGATTTTTGCCTGGATATCCTCTTTCATATATCCCCTCCTCATATCTATCTTCTCAAGTTTATTCTTTGGTAGAGGTTGTATGAGGTAATCATTATTGACAATTTTATGAGACAATTGGATGTCCTTGTTATACAAGTTCATGCCTTTGTCGATTGTGAAGCCATAGAATCTGTCTATCCCCTTCAGCAAGTGGAAGACATCCTCAATTTTATCAGGCCTAAGGTCTAGCACCACCTCTCCCATGGTATTCTTTACCAACCTTTCATTTGGCACATAATGATTTTCCAGTTTGACAATCAGGTTCAAAGAGAGAATGGACATTGGATGTGCCACTGCATTCACCAATGAGTAGTATACTAATGAAGTATAGGGCTTTGATCATCCTACTGGTAGGGTGCACCTTACCAGGTAATAATTCCAACTGACATTCCCAATGTTAGTATCAGTGATTTTTGCATGAAGATTCCCCACCCTAGAGGGTGCATGGTATCCCTTGAACTGGTACTTCGTTGCTGGAGAGTTTACATTTTCATACATTCTACAAGAAGGAACATGAATCAGTAACAATCACTAGAGACAAGAAAATCTATTGATGAAGATAAGAAAAGCACAAAGAAACAAAAATCCCCAAGGACACGGGCCCGAAAGGCTCAAAAGGCAGTTTTGGGAATTTAAAAAGTTTCTTTTGGGAGGTCTGATGTTGGGTTTTAACATTTCAGAGTGAAAAGAACATCGGGTGCTGAAATGCCGAAAGTGCAAAAAGACTGTGGACTTAGCAAATTTTTTTGGGGGAAATACTAGTTTTCGGGACATCAGAGTTTGAAACTCCAAAAAAAACTAGGGCTGATCAAGCCAAGGGAAGAAAAATAAGGTGTGAGCTCAAAAAAGAGTTTGAATCAAGCTCGACCATAAGCCCGATACTAAGGGGTCCAAGGGGACAACCCTGCAACCCCAAAGCGACACAAAGAAAACCATAAAACTAAAAATCCTAGTGGAAACTTGAAAAGACACAAAAAATCTCTAAAAACTAGAAAAAAATAAGGACAAGAAGAGAATGAAACCCTACCTTGACAAAACACCTAAAGATTTGAAAGAAGATGAAAATCCACACTATCTAGCAACTGGGAAGCTCTTTGGATGCAAACGCGCTCTCAAAATCTGTGAAAACAAGAAGCAAATAAAAAAAGCATAAGTGACCAAAAAGGTCGTGCATGCACCTAATATAGGCCTTCGAAGGATGATGTCAACCACCCTCTGGCTTTCAGCCTATTGGCCTTTCAGGCTTTCGAAGGTTTCAGACCTTCAAAACACCAAAATGATGAAAGGCCAATTGCTTATTAGGGAAATTGGACTTTTGGTGTTTCAGGGTTCCAAATTTGTATGTATGATTGGATATCGATAGTAGACAAATAACACTTAACCAAGGGAAAAGTGGATCTTTGAAGAATGAGAGAGATTGAAAGAATCCCCTTGGCCCCCAAGTGTGGAGATAAGGATAATGGGGACCTATTATGATAATTTCAAGGTATGTTACACCATGCATGAAAATGAGCCCCCAAGGAATAGGCTAACAATGTTACATAGTGTGGAGCAACATAATAGGGACTTAGATATTATTTAGAGGAATCAATATTGAAAAATAACTCATTGGGACATGCTATGCGAATAATAGCATTATCAATGAGTTGTTTAATTTTGTAATGTAAAGATTGACATTCATTACTAGAGTGATCATGATATCAATGATACATGTAGAAAGGAAGATTCATAAGATGTTGACTACGTTAATTTTTTTTAGGCCTAGTAATCACCTTAGCACAAAGAAGTTTAGGAAAAATCATTTCTTTATTAAAGGTAGATTAAGGAGAAATATTAGATGATGAAGGAGAGGATATGGATAGAGAAGGAGAATCAAAACCAAATGATTCAATAGGTTTTTTAGTATTCTTAATTCTTTTTTGTGCACATCTAGAACCATGGTTGGGATTGTGATTCATGACATTGCCAATAGTAACTATTTGTGGCTGCTTGTATGGCTTAAATCGTAGTCCATAAGAATGTTCATGCCCCTCATTTCCTAAGGGATTTTGAATTCATTGTTCATGTTTTCCACATCCATTTCCATTGAATATGTTCTTTGATAATAAATGATAACCGGTGCCATAACAAGAATCCATATCATAAAGAGTTAATGGAGCCTCGTAGGTTACTATGTCATCATCATCAGGTTTGATAGTTTCTATAGATTCATTAGGAGTGGAAGAAGAGACAAAATTGTTACTAATCTTATCAGAAAGATGAGTTGTATTGAATTATTTGTCAGGTTTAGATAATTGAAGGTCCAATGTTGAGACTTTGTATTCTCCTCTATAAGTTGGTTTTAAATTTAAGGACCCCCAATCATCATCTAAAAGGAAACTAGTATAAGGATGATCATCATTAGATTGTTAGAATAATTGAGAAGGGGGTGAATCAGTTATCCATAGTCCCAATCAGAAAATGTATATCTAAAAACAATTTACTAAAACTTCTGTAGCTCGGTAACATAAAATAGTATTTTGTCTGTGCTTTTACCGATTACCAGTTAATAACATATAGTGATTACCGATCAAATCCAATATGCAAAATGTAAAGTATGACAACAAACAATCATCAAAATCAACACATAACACAAGAGATTTAATGTGGAAACCATGTGAAGGGAAAAACCACCTGGGACTGACAACCCAAAATTGTTCACTCTTTTGAAGTAAGGTCAGTGAAGACCCAACCCTGTTAAAGGTTACAAACACACTACAAGGTGTGACCTTGTTAGAGGATTTTAGACCAACTGTTATCATCCAACCATCATTCACTATGGGGTTGACATGATAACAAATGTACACTCTATGAATGACATTAGAAGACTTTCTAGTCCACTTTGTTAAGAGATTTATCTGTTTACAATGGTTAAAATGTAACAACAGTTGATCTGATTACAACACAAATTCAATTATAGATTATTAGATCTATATTAAGCTCATTCAAATCCTTTGATCATTATATCAATTTTGTTTCAATAAATATTTAGTAACTTACTATTGCTTAGTAATAGCTTTCTGATGCTCGGTAATCTCTGCAGTTCAATTCTCCTTAACCAGTTTGATCAGGCATGCATGAAGCTTGTTCACACAATATCACTGCAGTATCCTTCTTTCGACATGATTTCATCATGAAATCCTAGTCTCTTAAATAGATGAGTAAACCATTTTAATTCCATCCATCAAATTTTGCTTCTTAATCTCCTTGTTGATTTTGCCACTTAAACCTTCCTCAACTGATGTGTTAGTAACACGTTTTGTTTCAATCCCTTAGATCTTCTTCAAATTATGTTAGCCGTTGATCTTCATAACAAACAATATCTTCATCTCTTAGTTTGAGGTACTTTACAGCTCATCAACTTCCATCGACTAAACTAGTCATTTAGTTCTTTTCTTCTACTCGGTTAACAAAGAAATGTGTCGGTGAACACAAGCTCGGTTAATACTGTGCTCGGTATACACTACACTGTGTCAGTGTATACTAAAATGGTTCCTTAACTGACAACACTGCTTTGTGCATTTTTCTCTATCCTTCATCATAGATGAAATCAACATAATCAAGTCAATAACATAAGGTCATAGACTCATCCATAAGTTACCCAATGTGTTCCTTATTCTTATCTGTCATCTCCATCTTCCTCATGTAGATATATATGTTATTCATCTCTTTTCTTGTTCCTTCTATAGATGTTTGGGTATAGTAACTTACAAGATAAGTACTGTCAAAACTAGTTGACATCAATGACAACATATTACTGATTTAATCATCTTACATATCTAATCAACAACTCAGTGATCTTAAATCATAGATCTTCAAGTTATACAATGTATTCAAATTAGTTGTAGTTCATCAATCTCTCCCTTTGGCATTGTTGGCAACACAAGCAATATGAAATATGCCATACACATACCAAACATGTATTCTACAACTCTATCAACAAATGCTATAATGGTACAAGCTCTCCCTAGCTTAATATGTTTAATCACTACGTTACATAAAAGCATTTGCAAGTGCAGACTGACTTCTGTAGATATGATCTTTTCAGCTCCCAGGTTTTCTTCTGTTCTTAGTAACTGATCTTCAATACTCTCCCTTTTCTGTATTTCTCCCCTTTGTCTTTGGCTTCATATTCTTCATATTGATCTCTCTCCCTTTGATAGTAATGCCAAAGAGCAATACAAACATACAACTCTGTAGTAGCCATGTAACTCTCTATTTTTCAGTGCATTCTCTATATCGTGGTATACTATTATGCAAATCTATTCTAGTACTTCAACCTTTCACAACCTTAGATAGAAATCCAAAGTGTGAACTCTACTGCATCAACATATATGATCTTCTGATAAGATTAGGCTGATGCAACCTTTGGATCACCTTAGTGATCGGTAGATAGGGGACGGACCCCAAGTCCAGTCCTCAAGTATTCATATGTATCCTTCGGTAGAGGATTTGTAAATATGTCAGCAAGTTCTTTTGATGTAACAAATTCTAGCTTCACTTTCTTTTCCTGTACTTGTTCCCTTAAGTAGTGATACTTAATTGATATATGCTTTGTTTTAGAATGCATCACCAGATTCTTTGAAATAGTAATAGCACTAGTGTTATCACAATATATAATCACCGGCTCAGTGATTACCTCATTCATTCCTCCTAACACTTGCTTGATATGTGCAATATTTGAACAATTAGTAGCATCAACAACATACTCTACTTAAGCTGTAGACTGGGAAATACAAGCTTGTTTCTTACTTGTCCATGTAACAAGTCTTTCACCAAAGAAGAATGCTCCTTCGATGGTACTCTTTTTATCATCCACATTTTCCAACCCAGTCAACATCGGTGTATACCTTCAGTTCAAACTTTCCTTTCTTAGGATACCATAGTCCATAATCTTCAGTTTTATTAAAGTATCTTAAGATTCTCTTTGTAGCAACCATGTGTTACTCTCTAGGGTTTTTAGAAAATGTAGCAACTATTCCAACAACATGTGCTATATTAGGTCTACTATGAACTACATACATTAACTTACCTATCATGGATCGGTACAGTGTCTGATTTACCTTAGTAGTTCCATCTTCTTTAGTTAGTTTACATCCAATAGCCATCGGTGTTCCCATAGGTTTAGCATCTTCCATGCCAAATGTCTTCAATACTTCCTTTATATATTTAGATTGTGTGATGAATATACCATCATTCTACTGAATTACAAATTTGATCTTGTCCTCCAAATATTATGTCATCCACAAATATCTCAGCAATCAAGATAGTATCATCAGAATTTCCTTTCATGTACAGATTACTATTCTCACTTGTTCTAACAAATCCAATACTCAGCAAATAGTTATGCAGCCTTTCATACTAGGCTCTTAGTGCTTTCTTCAAACCATATAAATCTTTATGTAGTCTACATACCATATCTTTGTTTTCTGGATCAACGAACCCTTCAGGTTGTTCTATGTAAACTTCTTCTTCAAGTATCCCATTCAGAAAAGATGGTTTAACATCCATTTGGTAAACTTTGAACTTTTTGTGTGCAGCATATGCAAGTAACATTCTAACTCCTAATCTAGTAATAGGTGCAAAAGTCTCACCATAATCTATTCCTTCCTCCTATGCATATCCCTTGCATACTAACCTAGCTTTGTTCCTTGTTACCTTTGCATTCTCATGAAGCTTGTTTTTGAATATCCACTTAGTACTAATAACATTCTTGTCCTTAGGTCTGGGTACTAAACTCCAAGTTTTGTTCTTCTCTATCTGTTCTATTTCCTCTTTCATTGCATTAACCCATTCTTTATTTTCTAATGCAACTTTAACATTCTTCAATTCATATTCATAAACAAGACATGTACCTTGTCTTGCTTTACTTCTTGTTTATATGCTAGCTTGTGTATCTCTAATGATTTGTGTCTTAGGATGATGTCTTCTAAAAAATCTTGCCAGTATCCAATCTCTTCTTTCTTTTTCATCCTATGCAGGTTCATTTGCTTGCTCAGTGGGTGCTTCCTACTCGTCAATTTCTTTTTCCTGTTCCTCGGTATTGTTTTCCTATGAACCAATTGTCACTATCTGTGACGTCAGTAGGTACTTTGGTTGTTCAATGTAACTAAATCTACCATAGTCTTTCGATTCCTTTGTGCTTTCCTCTGCATTCTTATCATCAAAATCATCAACCTGAACATTAGTACTTTCAATCATTTTATTAGTTACTTTGTTAAGACACTTATATGCTTTAATTTTAGTGGAATATCCATAAATATCCCTTCATCACCTTTTGAGTCAAACTTCCCATTTCTTTCATCTTTCAGAATAAAGTATTTACTTCCAAAATTTTTGAAATAACTTATAGTGGGTTTGTGACCAAACCATAACTCATAGGGTCTCTTATTAGTGTCCTTCTTTAGTTGTACTCGGTTCAGAACATAAACAACTATGCTAATAGCTTCCCTCCAGTATGTTTGAGCAACATTCTTTTGTAACATCAGTGTCCTTGCATAGTCAATGATTGACCTATTCCTCCTTTCAGCTATTCCATTTTGTTGTGGTGTCCTTGGTGTAGAGACCTATCTTTTAATACCATGCTCATTACAAAAGTTAGTAAATTCATCAGAAATAAATTCACCACCTCGGTTAGATCTTAAGCATTTCAATTCTTTACCAGTCTCTTTCTCAACTTTTTCTTTATACCACTTGAACATCTTAAATGCCTCTGATTTTTCCTTCAAGAACATGACTATCATTAATCTAGTATAATCATCAACAAAAAGAATAAAATATCTATCTCCATAGTAACTTTGAGTTCTCATAGGACCACATAGGTCGGTATGCACTAACTCAAGTAATTTCTTTGTTGAATAATCTTTTCTTTTGAAACTAGATTTTGTCATTTTACCTTTATGACATTCATGACACATAACATGATCAGGCTTAGATAGGTTAGGCAGACCTCTAACCTTTTTCTTTTTACTGATCTTAATCATGTTATCAAAATTCACATGACATAACCTCTTATGCCACAACCATGATTCTTCATCTTTCATCATTAAACAAGAAGATTGATCATTATCAAGATAAAACAAATTACCTCTCAATTGTGTTCCAATTCCAATAAGTCTTCCTCCATCATCAAATATCTTCACTTTCTTTCTCTCAAAAGCAACTCGGTGGCCTGAATTGTTCATCTGTGCCACATTTAGCAAATTATAGTTTAGACCTTTTACCCAATAAGCATTGTCACATATAATTTTATCATTTATCATCAAGGATCCTTTTCCTCTAACCATACAAGGTGCATCATTACCCATTCTAATAGATCCTGCATTGTGTTCTTCAAGATAATCAAATTTCTCTTCATCACAAGTCATGTGATGTGTACAACCACTATCTATAATCCATGTATCATTCTTATTAACCTTAGAGATAAGTGTTTTCTCTACATACCTTTCATCTTCCTCTGAGTTATCCTTCATTGCAACAAATACTACCTCCACATCTTCATCAGTGTCAGTATCAGTGACATCTTCTTCTACAATGTAGCACACCTTCTTGCCTTTATCATTATTATCTCAGTTGTTTCTGTTGTAGTGCCAGTAACTTTTGTTGCCTCTTCTCCCATAGCTTCCTTCACCGGATCGATCTTTGTTTCTATCATCATCTTTCTTGTGTGGACATCTAGCAACAATATGACCAACCTCTTTACAGTTAAAGCATGCTAAAGGTAATTTACCTCTATACCTTCCTTTACCTTTAGGTAACCTTCTGGCCATAAGAGCTTCAAGTTCATCAAGCTCATCATTAGTATTTCTATCACTATCATCATTCTTATTTTTGCTACTAGACTTACTAATCTTCAGAGAAGACATAAAAGCAGATTCAACAGATGGTAAAACACTATTATCAAAGTTATTTAGTTCAAAGGTTGTAAGCTTACCAATTAGATTATCAAGAGTAAGGTTGTTACCAGATGTAGACCTAGTTTCATGAATTGCAGATATTCTGATTGCATACACTGGCAATAAGGTTCTGAGAACTTTTCTTACCACTGTCTCTTCATCAATAGCACTATCAGATGCTCTAATAGCATGTACTACCTCTTTTAGTCTATTTGTGTACTGCACAATATTTTCTCCTTCCTTCATCTTCATATCATTGAATCTACCCCTTAAGCTTTCAACTCTGGCTCTTTTGACATTCACATCACCACTATAAACTTGAGCAAGTTTATCCCACATATCTTTAGCAGTAGTGCAATTTTTAATATCTTCAAATTCAGCATCGGTACAAGTAGCAACAATCTCCATCATAGTAACATTATGTTCATGCCTGTCTCTTAGTTGATCAAGGGTCAAGGGACCAGTGGGAGGTGCAATGTAGCCATTCTCCATTAGTGTAAGGGCAGAATTCCCAATTCTAGATACATGCAGCTTCATTCGGCTTTTCCATACTGTGAAGTTATCCTTGTTTAGCTTTGGCACTTCCCTCTTATACATTTTGAGATCTTTGTGCTGAAGTCCTTAAAACTCTGTTCCAAGAAACCAATGCTCTGATACCAATTGTTAGAATAACTGAGAGGGGGGTGAATTAGTTATCCACAGTCCCAATCAGAAAATGTATATCCAAAAACAATTTACTAAAACTTCTGCAGCTTGGTAACATAAAATAGTATTCTGTCTGTGCTTTTATCGATTACCAATTAATAACATATAGTGATTACTGATTGAATCCAATATGAAAAATGTAAAGTATGAGAACAAAAAATCATCACAATCAACACATAACACAAGAGATTTAATGTGGAAACCCTGTGAAGGGAAAAACCACCTAGGACCGGCAACCCAAAATTGTTCACTCTTCTGAAGTGAGGTTGGTGAAGACCCAACACTATTAAAGGTTACAAACACATTGTGAGGTGTGACCTTGTTAGAGGATTTTAGACCAACTGTTATCATCCAACGAGCATTCACTAAGGGGTTGATAGGATAACACATGTACACTCTATGAATGACATTGCAAGACTTTATAGTCCACTCTGTTAAGAGATTTATCTATTTCCAATGGTTAAAATGTAACAACAGTTGATCTGATTACAACATAACTTCAATTACAGATTATCAGATCTATGTTAAGCTCATTCAAATCCTTTGATCAATATATCAATTTTGTTTCAATCAATATTCAGTAACTTACTATCGCTCAGTAATAGCATCCTGATGCTCGGTAATCTCTACAGCTCGGTTCTCCTTAACCAATCTAATTAGGCATTCATGAAGCTTGTTCACGTGATATCACTGTAGTCTCCTTCTTTTGGCATGATTTCATCATGAAATCCTATTCTCTTAAATAGACGAGTAAACCATTTTAATTCCATCCATCATATTTTGCTGCTTAATCTCCTTTGTTGATTTTTCCAGTTAAACCTTCCTTGGCTGATGTGTTAGTAACACATTTTGTTTCAATCCCTTAGATCTTCTTCAAATTATGTTAGCCATTGATCTTCATAACAAACATTATCTTCATCTCTGATTTCGAGGTGCTTTATAGCTCATCAACTTCCATCGGCTAAACTAGTCATTTAGTTCTTTTCTTCTGCTCGGTTAACAAAGAAATGTATCAGTGAACACAAGCTTGATTTATACTGTGCTCAGTATACACTACACAATGTCATTGTATACTGAAATGGTTCTTTAATCGACAACACTACTTTGTGCATTTTTCTCTATCCTTCATCATAGATGAATGCAACATAATCAAGTCAATAACTTTTTATTGGGATATGATGACTGCTGGTGGTGCTGGGGTGATGCTGGTCGCTAGGGGTTCATTGTTCACTAGTACTTTTTTTGGGAGCTCGAGGGCCTCTGGTGCTTCTGTTGGGGGTTTGAAGGATGTTGATGCTTCTACTGGGGGTCCGAAGGTTGCTGGAGTTTCATCAGTTGTTGGTGTTTCTGCTGGGAGCTCGAGGGCCTCTGGTGCTTTTGCTGGGGGTTCAAAGGTCACTAGTGATGGGGTTTCACCGACCGCTAGTGCTTCTATTGGGGGTCTGAAGGTTTCTAGAGTTTCTATTGGTGCTTGGGCATCGCGGGTTGCTGGGGGTTCACTGGATGTTGGTGCTTTTGTTGGGAGCTCAGGGGCCTCTGGTGTTGGGGGTTTTCTAGTCACTGGGGGTTTGCCGTGCACTGGTGCTTCTGCTAGGGGTTCATAGGTTGATGGTGCTTCACTTACTGCTAGTATGTCACCGATAGTCTCTACTAGGGTTGCTGGAGGTGTTCTTGGGAAGTTGCAGGCCTTAGAGGCTCTGGTCTTTGGGGGTTTGTTGGGTTCTTTTGCTGGGGGTTCATAGTTTGCTAGAGTTTTTGGGGGGATGCTAGCTATTTCAGCTAGGGTTGCTATGAATCTCACTTGCTCTACTATGAAAGGCACTCCTTGTAGAGCCTTTCCAGTTAGCTAACATATTTCTGTTGTGCTGGATGAGGATACTCTTTCTAAGATTGATGTGGTAGCCTCTACTTTTTTTGAGCATGGGTTGATTTGCAGATTCAAGGGTTTTTGGCCCTCTTAGCTTGATCTTCATTCCTGGATTTCCAATCATTAGGAACCTCTTATCTCTGGTACAGTCCATATCTTCCCTATGGCTAAAGGATTTTTTATGGAAAAATTTGATGATGCTGAGGATAGAAATATTATTTTGTGTGAAAACTTCTTTAGCTGGGAGGATCATTTTATGCTATTGCTGAAACCATGGCATTCTAATTTTTCTCCATCTTCTAAATCATTTGATTTGCAACCAATCTGGGTTAGGCTTCCTAATCTTCCCTTCCATCTTTGGATTGACTCCATTCTAGAGGCTGTAGGGGAAGCTTTAGGGGATATGTTAATTATGGATGAGAAATCCTCTAATTTATTTCATTCTACTTAGGCTCGTATCCTGGTGGATATTGATACCTCAAAAGGTGTGCCTTTAGAGATTAAACTTGAATCCCTTACAGGTAGAAGTTGGATTCAGCAATTGGACTATGAAGGCATCCCCTTCAAATGTAGAAGATGCTTTAAGACTGGTCATATTACCTCTCAATGTGATCTTCAGAGACATAATAAGTCTTCTTCATGGTGGAAGGGGGCCTCTTCTCAGCACTATACTGTGAAGAAGGTTCAGAGTTTTTTGAATGTGGTAGAGCAGGTTACTGGCCCTGTCTCTTGTCCTATGACTATTTCTATTCCTTCTTCCTCTTTGGTTGTTAGTAGTACTTTTGTTGGATCTATTGGTTTATCTACCAGCATTTCTTTTGGTGGTTTTGCTCTTGCAGGAAGTAATTCTTCTATTGCTAGCGTTCCTCTTGTTACTCCTGGTTCTTCTAGGTGTCCTGTTCCTACTACTGGTAGTTCTGGTGCTGGATTGTCTGATGTGGCTGCTAGGTCTGATGGCCTCTTTCCAACTAGTTTTGTCTCAGAAATTCCTTTTGGTGCTGGGAAGTTTGGTACTAGTTGTGTGGCCATTGTAGGTTCTATCCAGACTTCTCATACTGGTTCTATTGTGGTCGGCTCCTGTCCTGCCTTTGATTGGTAGGAAAAAGCTTCTTTGGTAGAGGAGGGATGGACTGCTGTTATAGGTAAACATAATAAAAAGTCCCCTCTACATTTTGATATGACTCTCCTCTCCCAGAAGAAGGGAGGAAAAGGAAAATCCTAGGTTGGGTGTTGTTGTAAAGTGTTGGCTTTACACGTTTGGCTTCAGTAGCTTGAGCATTTCTATTTATCTTTTGTTTGGCTATTGATGTTTTGCTAGATTTGTGCTGCTAGTAGTTCTACTGGTATTATGTGCTGGGGGGCACTGTAAGGTTTTTTCTTTTTTGCCTAACTGTTTCATTTAGATCTATGCTAATTCTTCTTATCTTTCCTAGGGTTACAGTTCCCTTCAAAACCTGAATGTATATGGTTTCAGGGCCCATTCAAAACCTACTTTTACCTTAATAAAAAACATAAGGTCATAGACTCATCCATAAGTTACCCAATGTGTTCCTTATTCTTATTTGTCATCTCCATCTTCCTCATGTAGATATATCTGTTCTTCATCTCTTTTCTTCTTCCTTCTATAGATGTTTGGGTATAGTAACTTACAAGATAAGTATTGTCAAAACTAGTTGACATCAATGACAACATATTACTAATTTAATCATCTTACATATCTAATCAACAACTCAATGATCTTAAATCATAGATCTTCAAGTTATACAATGTATTCAAATCAGTTGTAGTTCATCATAGATTCCTGATTTTTTTTCTTCAATAGACATATTTTTAGTGCTCGATTCAACATTCAAACAACTATTAAGTCTATCATATGCCATAATTGTGTACTTCAATTTTTTGTAGATAAACTTAACTTTTCATTGAAGAGTGGAAGGAACAACATGCATAGTGTGTAACTAAGGTCTACCCAAAAGAAGGTTTTAATTAAGAGGTTCAAGCATCACATGAATGGGAGGGTCTAGAATAAACATACCTATTTTAATAGTAATGTGATGATGCCCAATGTATTCTTAGCAATATTGTGAAAACCATGAATAGGAATGTAATCAAGTTTAATAGTTGAAACATCATCTTTGATCTCTTTCAACATGTCCATACTACAAACATTAATTCTTGGCCCATTATCAACTAAGGTCCAACGAATAAGATTACCATTGATAAGGAAAGCTACCATAAGGGAATCATGTTGATCTTGAATTTTTTTAGAAGGTAAATCATGTTGAGTAAAATTTTTTTAAGGTGGGACAGGTGTAGCATGCATACATTCCAAAAAGGAATTGATGTTATATTGATTAGGTGGTGGAGGTGGAAGAGTGGTTAAAGATTTTTTCAAGGCTTCATGATATGTAGGAGAAGTTTGAAGAAGTTCCCAAAGAGAAATATTAGTAGGAGAAACATGTAATTGCTCTACCAAATCATACTCCTGTATCATCTTAAAATGGAAGAACTTCTATTGTAAGAGCATTTAGCCCTCTGAGTGAGTGGTCTAGATCATGTCAAGCACCTTGAATCAGCCCTTTGCTTAGATCTAGCTTTCTTCCCCCATTCTACTTCTCTCTCCACCTAATTTCACTTTATTTCTGCATTTCTTGGCATGATGGAATGAAGTCCTGAGGTTTTTAACCTCAAGGTCAAAGTCAACCTTGAGGGTGAAATTTGACCTTAACCTTGACCTAGGTCAGGGACAACCTCAACCCTGACCTAGGGCGGGGTCTACCTCATCCTTGACCTAGGGTTCAAATTTTAGATTCCCATGATTTCTAGGTGTCGGGTTTCAAAAATATTTGTTTTCCTGCTTCCGGGTCGACCATTTCAAGTTTCAGAATGGTAAATCCTTAAATTACATTTAATATGGGTCCATTTCTAGGGGTTAAGGTTAATTGGGATTTAATTCCCTAATGTCAGCCTTCTCTAGAGGTTTGTGCCCTAGATCACTATAAAAGGAAGCCTCCCTCTCTCATTTTATCCATCTCATTCCTTCATGCATCAAGAACTCTCAAGGAGACATTGGTGATCAAGTTTTGGCAATCAATTTTTCTCTCAAGCAAGATCAAGCAAGCATCCATTCTCAAGAAATCATCCATTCAAACAATCAAGTTCTCCATTGAAGATCTAGGATTCAAGCATTCAAGCCTTTGAAGGGATTTGGTTCAAGAACTCAAGATTCATCATTAAAACCCTAGATCTAGCCATCATGGTGGTGTGATCTTCCTTCAAGATCCTTTGTTCATCTTCAAGATCCATTCATTCTTCCCTCAAGGTGGATTCCAAGCATACAAACATGGAGGTTTGATTTACATTTGTTGTGTTATGCTCAAGCTTTCATATTAACATACTTGATTACATTCAAAATACAATTGCATATTTATTGAATTGCATAGCTTCATTGATAGATCTACTTCTACTACTTGCTATCATTCTCTATTTCAATTCCATTATTAAGGTTGATTTCAAACTGGGGTTTGACTAAGGCAAACCCCTACCCCAAAAAACAAAACCATTTTTCTTGTAGGTACAGGTGTGAGACAATGAATTAAAGTGTAGATCTGGATACCCTTTTCACGGAACTTCCAAGATCCATGAACAAAGTCAAAGTCAACCTTCAAAATATTAATGTAGCCTTTGACCTTTTATCAGGGTCAAAGACTACCCGCTGTTAGAAAGATACAAATTTTCTGGGTTTTCTTCGTCTTGGAATTTCCAGTCTGAAACAGGTTGCAAAATTGCTCGAAACTGTACACAGGCACCAGAAAATAGGTATTTCCAAATTAATTTCATCATGAGGTATGTATCTTATTTTATCTGATTTCAAGTATTTCCCTTATAATTCAAATGTATGTGTAAAATATTGGCTTTGGGGCCTCTTTTATGTGCAAACTATTGTTCTAGGACCCCATCCACATTTTTTCATTATACATTTTGGTGAACCTGAAATGCTTACCCCTTTCTTTTGTGGAATTAGATGCCCTATTGTATTAGATTCCCCTTTGCATCATCTTGTGTGTTCACCTCCACTATACATTTTGGTGAACCTGACACGCTTACCCATTTCTTTTGTGGAATTAGATGCCCTATTGTGTTAGATTCCTCTTTGTATCGTCTTGTGTGTTCACCTTCACTATACATTTTGGTGAACCCTACACACTTACCCTCCTTTCTTTTATGGATTTAGATGCCCTATTATGTTAGGTTTATGGTTAATCTTTTCTTGCATTAAGATTGGGTTTATTTATGCCCTTGCATTTATATTTCAAAAATACAAAAAAATTACAAAATTCCTTTAAAAATACAAAAATATTTTCATTTTTCATGCTTGTAGTGTTACTTTGTGGTCAACATGTATGATTTTTGTTTTCAATACTTTGACGAAGCTTTTATTGCAAAACAGGATAGATCCCTTAATGAGGTACATGGAAGTGAGGATGAAAATTGTTTGAATGAGATCTCCATTGATCCTATTCGTATTTCATCTTCCTCTACAACCTCTTTAATTGACCTTGACAAAGATGAGTTAGGGATTGATGTTAATTATTCTCCTAATATATGTCTTTTCTATGAGCCTAGTTTACAATACAATTTACCTTCTTTCCCCTTTAGGGATCAAGCTTTAATTACTTACGACACTCCTATAATGCACTTAATGGATAGGGATGATAATCCTCCTATTTGGGATGAACCTTTGAATTTGGATATTGATTACTCTATTCCTCATGAAACCATTGTGGATAATCCTCCTATTTGGGATGAACCTTTTAATTTGGATATTGATTACTCTCTTCCTCATGAAACCATTGCGGATAATCCTCCTATTTGGGATGAACCTTTGAATTTGGATATTGATTACTCTCTTCCTCATGAAACCATTGTGGATAATCCTCCTATTTGGGATGAACCTTTGGATTTGGATGTTGATTACTCTCTTCCTCATGAAGCCATTATGGATAATTCTACTTTTTCAGATGAACCCTTGGATAAATACATTGCTTTATCCCCTCCTTGTGAAGAATTTTTGAAACAAAAGGATGACATATTCTCTAAAACACACTCCCCTTATGCGAAAGAAGATGAAATTATAAATCCTTCACCTCAATTTAGGATTCCTTCTAGTGATGAGGCATTAGCAGAGAAATATATGAATTCCCTTAATGATCTTCCTCTTAGTGGTGATCTTAGTGGTAATAAAGATCCTACCTCACAACATTCTTACCATAATATTAATTATATCTATTCAAACCCTTTTCCAACTATGGTTCCAAGTGTTCCTCCGGCGGTGTCTTCCATTCATATCACTTCCTACACTTTTACTAGTGTTCCTAATCTTCGTAATCATAATCCTATCTTTCCTAATCTGATTCCTAATTCTCAATCTGGTATTCCTAGTTCTTCACATAATTATGTTAAGATTCAAACTATGGTTCATGATGTAGATGTGAAAATATTCTTCAAAGTACCTTCTCCTTATTATCCGATCCATAAAGATAAGAGAAAAGAAACTTCCCCTTTGAGATTTCATCATAATTTTACCTCTCACTCTGATATAACATAGATCTTTTATCCTCTAGACTGGGGGGCAAGAGGTATATTTCTTACTATCTTTTAAAATCCATTATGTTCCTGCTTTGAGCTTAATTGGTTATTCTTTCATTTATCTCGATGGTTTGTATTATGATAGTTTTTCATCCATTGTTATCTTCTATTATTCAAGATATATTTTCTAGGACACATGTTTTCCAAAGGTATTCCTTGTCTCTATCCCTGGGGGGCAAGGTTCTTCCTTCTTTCTCTTTGTCTAGGGAATTTCTTTCCTTAGCTTAGTGGTATTTGTTTATATTGCAATATTACTTCATCATATTGAAGGATGTTTTGACTATGGATAACCTTCTTATATGAGAAGTTGTTGTCCTAAGTCATCACTTCTTCTCTATGTTGCAAATTATGTTCTTTATAAACCCTCACCCTTGCTTTGGTGTTAGAGTTGTTTCCCTCATTCCAAAGATTCATCTTCCTCTTGTTTGCAGGGGGCTTGATGATTGAATCTTTGTTCTCACCTTTTGAAAGATGATATTTTATATAAAAAACTCCTCTATGGTGGGGGTCTTGTCGATAAGATCTCTTTCATTTGAGGATCCTTTTCCATGAGTGACATATTCTTTTCATGATTATCTATGCTCTTGGATGTAGGGGTCACTATCCCTCGCTAAGAATATGGTATACATTATTGTAAACATGATATCTCCTTGCATTGTGAAGTAGGTATCCTCTTCCTCTTCCTTATCCTGTCTAGTAGACTACCATGTTAAGGAGGGGGGAATATATAGGGTCTCCCTTGTACTATAGTTTTTTATTTTTATATGCTAAATATTGGAAGGTAACACACATAAGTTTCTAAATCCTGAAAAGACATGAATCTTTATGCTAAATCCTTTGAATGTAACACACATAAGTTGCTAAATCCTGAAGGGACACACATTTTTCAATTTTCAATATGCTAAATCTTCTAATGGTAATGCACATAAGTTTCTAAATCCTGAGGAGACATGCATTTTTTCAAATTTTTAATATGCTAAATCTTGGAAGGTAACACACATAAGTTGCTAAATCTTGAAAAGACATGCATTTATATGCTAAATCTTCTGAAGGTAATGCACATAAGTTGCTAAATCTTGAGGAGACACATATTTCATATCCATAGTGATACAAGAAGGTGGATCTATGGGTATTCCAAAAGCTATGAGAAGATGCACTACAATTACAAGCACAGTTTATGGGTGAACATGCTGGGCTCTCCCTCTAGGGTGATTCATGGTAAGGTGGGCATCTTACTAGGTGAGGTAATCACTCTTTTCCCTTTCTCTCTTTTCACTTTCATGCTAGTAGGACTGGATCATGAAGCTATGTTATTTATAGTGTTTCTCTTTTCTTTCTTATGTAATCATTTATGCTTTTATGATAGCTTTCCAGATAAGATATTAATATGAGAAATATTTCTTAGCGAGGTTTCTTATGCTAATTGATTTGGGTTATTTAGTACTAATCTATGTTCTTTTCATTTTCTCTTTTCGTACCCTCATGCATGTATGTTGAGTTAGAATACTTAGTCTAGGGGCTTGTGTCCTTAGCTAAGTGTTATCCTATCTCATTTCAAATCCACTTGGACCTTTTCTTCCTTCTCCTTTACCAAGAGTTTGCATCGAATCCATACTCTTGCTAAAGTGGGGGCTTAATGTATCATCTTAAAATGGAATAACTTCCATGTTAAGAGTGTTTATCCCTTTGAGTGAGTGGTCTAGGTCATGTCAAGCACCTTGAATCAGCCCTTTTCTTAGATCTAGCTTTCTTCCCCCATTCTGCTTCTCTCTCCACTTGAATTCACTTTATTTCTACATTTCCTGGCATTATGGACCAAGGTCCTGAGGTTTCTGACCTCAAGGTCAAAGTCAACCTTGAGGGTCAAATTTGACCTTGACCCTAACCTAGGTCAAGGATGACCTCAACCCTGACCTAGGGTGGGGTCCACCTCATCCTTGACCCAGGGTTCAAATTTTAGATTCCCATGATTTCTAGGTGTCGGGTTTCAAAAATATTTGTTTTCCCACTTCCAGGTCAACCATTTCGGGTTTTAGAATGGTAAATACTTAAATTACATTTAATATGGGTCCATTTCTAGGGGTTAAGGTTAATTGGGATTTAATTCCCCAATGTTGGCCTTCTCTAGAGGTTTGTGCCCTAGATCACTATAAAAGGAAGCCTTCCTCTCTCATTTTATCCATCTCATTCCTTCATGCATCAAGCACTCTCAAGGAGACATTGGTGATCAAGTTTTGGCAATCAAGTTCTCTCTCAAGAAAGATCAAGCAAGCATCCATTCTCAAGCAATCATCCATTCAAGCATTCAAGTTCTCCATTGAAGATCTAGGATTCAAGCATTCAAGCCTTTGAAGGGATTTGGTTCAAGCACTCAAGATTCATCATTCAAACCCTAGATCTAGCCATCATGGTGGTGTGATCTTCCTTCAAGATCCTTTGTTCATCTTCAAGATCCATTCATTCTTCCCTTAAGGTGGATTGCAAGCATACAAACATGGAGGTTCGATTTACATTTGTTGATGTTATGTTCAAGCTTTCATATTAACATACTTGATTACATTCAAAATACAATTGCATATCTATTGAATTGCATAGCTTCATTGATAGATCTACTTCTACTACTTGCTAGCATTCTCTATTTCAATTCCATTATTAAGGTTGATTCCAAATCGGGGTTTGACTAAGGCAAACCCCTACCCCAACAAACAAAACCATTTTTCTTGTAGGTACAGGTGCAAGATGATGAATTAAAGTGTAGATCTGGATACCCTTTTCATGGAACTTCCAAGATCCGCGAACAAAGTCAAAGTAGACCTTCAAAATATTAATGTAGCCTTTAACCTTTTATCAAGGTCAAAGACTACATGCTTTCAGAAAGATAAAAGTTTTCTGGGTTTTCTTTGTCTTAGCATTTCCAATCCGAAATAGGTTGCAGAATTGTCTGAAACTGTACATAGGCACCATAAAATAGGTATTTCCAAATTAATTTCATCATGAGGTATGTATCTTATTTTATCTGATTTCAAGTATTTCCCTTATAATTCAAATGTATGTGTAAAATATTGGCTTTGGGGTCTCTTTTATGTGCAAACCATTATTCTAGGACCCCATCCACATTTTTTCAATATATAACTCCTTTCCAAGATTTTGGGGAAGTTGAGGTGGCGGAGGAACTATAGGTTGAAGGTGGTAGAGAATTAGGAAAAAATGGATTAATAGGTTGAGGATTTTTTCTTGTGCAATAGGTGTGAGCTACCACATGATAATAATTAATAAACTCCAAAGGACTCGTAGGTTTTCCTTTAACCATTATAATAGGTTTTTTTAAAGTTTGAAAAGGACTTTGTTGAGTATATCCTTTAATAGTAATCACAAGTGTGGTGAAAGATTGAGGATTAGATTGAGATTAACCCTTTACAATAATGATAGGTCTATTAGGAGCTTGAGAGTAATTTTATTAAGTGAATCCTTTGATAGTTATCATAGGCTTGTTGACTACCATAGGTTGAGCATGAACAATAACATTGACTTGATCAAGCTCTTGATTGTTCATGGGTTAATCACTAGAAGGGAAAGCATTAAGGAAATCAATAATAATATGATCCTCTTCTTCCAATATTTCCTTAGAATAGGGATTAGGGAGTTCCTTTAATTCTTCATCTCTAGAAGGAATGCCAAATAAGGTGGTTTTAAGGAAAGTATTTACTATATCTTTCTTTCTCTAAAATATCCTCATAAAGGGTGCATGTCTTAGGAGAAGGGGGAACATAAAATGTGAATGCATCATATTTAGAGGAAGTAGAAGAAATTTAAACCATTATATCATCTTATTTTACCAAAGGTGCTTCATGAGGAAGAGAGTAATCCATATCATTATCCAAGGGTTCATCCCAAATAGGAGAATCATCAAGTGTAGGAACATCTCTATGAATAAAGCACATTGTAGAAGAGGAATGGTTTGCTAAAGCTTGATCCCTAAAAGGGGAGGAATTGAAAGGAATATAGGTAAAAGTACCATCATCCTTAACCAAAGTATCCTTATAGATAAGGCTTATATTAGAAGAAGAGTTAACATCAATTCTCAACTATCCTCCCCAAAGAGGAAGATAATTAAGAGAAAGGTTAAAACCATATTCTTTCTCTAATATATCCTTAGAAAGTGATAGAAGAGAGGACAAAGAAACATCACATACATTAAATTGATTCTATTTAGTAGTAACATATTGTAAAGGCAAGTTAATAGGAAGATGTTTTTTATCTCAAAAGTGAGAGAATGGTTTTGGGATTATACTTTAAATAACTTGTGGAATATGAGAAGAAAGAAAGAAGTACATACAAGTTAATGAAAGGCAACAAGTAAGAATGAAATGTAAATATAATATGTAGAAAAAATGTGATAGAAAAATGCATATAAAGTGTATCTCTATGTATACAAATGGAATCTAACTACCAAAATATCCAAATGCATAAATTTTATCAATATAATGTTAATTCATACAAAATAGATGTAGATATGTAATTGCAAGGATAAATGCACACAGATGAGCTAACTACCAAATGAGAAAGTATAATGAATGAAAGAGTCAGGTTCAAAAAATTGTGATGTAGGTGAGCCTACACACATAATGATATAAATGTAATGCAAAATAGATCTAACTAGATGCATACAATGTAATAAAGTAGATATAGATAGAAAAGGAAATCTAACACCAAAATCAGAATGGAAATGTTATGAGTCGGGCTCACCAAAATATGATATAGAAAATGGTGGTCAATGGTAGAATCCAACTTTCTATATACATTAGAATAAAAAACCATCCCTTAGGGAAAAATTGATTTGCACAACCGAAAAGGATAAAGGGGTGAAAATACAAGATCTAGATAAAGGGGGATTTAGGTATTCCCTATATGGATAGAAAGTATTATTATGATATGTAAATGAAAGAAAGATGCTTATGCTATGACTAAGGAAATGATTAATAAAAAGATCTGATATCAAATATGATGTATCAAGGTAAGCTCAAGATGAAAAGAAGAATAATGAACTCACGTTTTAACTAGAAGAGGATAAGTGAACTTCAGATCTGGAATTGACTATCCAAAACCTAGAATCAGAAACCATCTAGGGTCTAGAACTATGAGACATGTTATTTTTTATTGTGAAATTTGAAGATTCTTAGGAACATGTTGAATCAAGTTGTCCTAGTCCCAAAAATTTGGCCTAGTCCCAACAAATCAGCCTAGTCCTGGAAGGGTAAAAATTGATAAAATCTATAGAGGATCAAACCCTGGTTCCAAAACCCTAAAAATTTGGTTCTAAAAATGTGCCTCTTGTTCCTACACACAAGAAAAAATGGAAAATGTTTGTAGGGAGGGTTTTTCCTTGGTTAAGCCCTTGTATAGGAATTAACCTTGAAATGTAATTGTAATTGCATGAGGAAATATAATCTAGATTTGAAACATAAATCACCTTATACCTCAATGATGCAATGCCACTTTGGAGATGATCACAAGTGTTGATGCAATATCTTGGACTAAAAAAGAAACCCAACAGGAAATTGTGAAACCAAACCATTAAATGATGAATGTTGTAATTTTCCACAATGTTAAATTGAGGAAGAAAGAGGAGAAGAAGACTTGAAATGCTTGATGGCTTCCTTGCACTTTAATGCTTTCTTATCTTGAATTAACAATAGCTTACTTGTAAATGTGAATATTAGATGGATGTCATGGATTACAAAATAGTGGATGTCAAAATGAGAGGGAGAAGTATCCTTTATACACATTTTGGGGCTTACATTTTTGAGGTCGACCCAAATTAACCACATAGGAGAAATAACCCCGCATCGGGTGCTTGACTTAACAAAGGGATTAATAACTAGGTGCGTCACTCAACTCATGTAATGGATATCTTATCTAAGTAGCTATCTTTCTCATTATGAAGGCCCATTTAATCATCAACCCAGGGATGTGAACTTGAAATGGGTCTGTATAGTTTATGCACTAAGTTCCCACTAGAGCCATGCTATCTCTAAGATGTAGGAAGTAAATGTTTGAAAGTAAGTCTATTATATGGCTGTAGGAAATAAATGCTTGGAAATAACTTAACCAAAATAATTGAAGAATGAAATACTCAAATGAAATACTTGCAAAATGAAATACCTGCTTTGGCTATAGGAAAAGTCACAGGAAATGACTTCTAGTGGTTGTAGGAACAAACCAATTCTAGAACTGAAACTAAATACTGTAGGAATATAAACAAACACTAAGGGCTACTCACCAAGTGGCCCCCCTTGAGTGAGTGAGTCCATAAATTAGTTACAAATCTTGATCTTCAAAACTTCATCATTTTACTCATATAATATAAATAGTTCTGATTACATTCATGAAAAATGAACTTAGATAAAAACATAATATGCTATTACAAACTCTCTTCTAGATTTTTTCGTAAGAGAGTAACTACTTATTTATAAGAGAGCTAACTACTAACTAACTAACCACACCATAGAAATAGGTAGATTTACATTATTTCATCCTAGGAAGATGGAGCATAAACATCCACTAGAATAAGGAACAAGAAACTCATTTAACAACATTGAGAATAAATTTAGCATCGACCACTTCCTAGATTTTCTTAGAATTAAGAACATCACTCCTAACTTTATCTTTTCTTGGATGTCACTTGCATCTTTATCCATGAAATTCTTTAATGACCTCTTCTTCAACTACATGACTAAGTCTTCACAACTAACCTCTTGAACACCATGATGGTCATTCTTCCTGAATGATCTGATCTGCATCATAATGTTAACAAGAACAAAACATATCCAATATGCAATATATATCCATTTTCAACATGATTAAATATCCATTGGAACATAATAACATTATCATATATAAGTATATTGCATATGTCATAAAAGTATTAATGTTTGAAACCATTTAAACATGAAACTTAAGTCTTTTGGTTGCATGCCAACAAATATGATCAAGACAAAAAGGTCAGGTCTTAGGATTATACAAAGAACAATCCTATAGAAAAAACTAGAAAAAACATGACAAATACTATCAATATTATAGAAAAATTAACATCCTATCATTTCCCCATACTTATACTAGTGTTAGTTCTCCAGCAATGTAAATTTTCTAATTTTTGCATTCACCCTGAAATCTCCAATGCTGATTTGTCAAGTGCTCTGGTTGCCAATGCTCCAGTAAAATTATTAGTTGTGCTTTGGATTTTCTCTCCTAGAAATCTCTTTATTATCATCCAATTTTGTATTTGTGCATCTATATAGTGGCCATATTAGAACATGTGGCTTAAATGTCAAAGGGAGCCAATGTTGACGAACTACAACTAATTGAATACCTGAATGACTTGAAGATCAGTGATTAGAGATCACCAAGTATTGAAATGATATGTAAGATAATTAAATCATTCATTTTGTTGTCATTGATGTCGACTAGTTTTGACAGTACTTATCATGATAGTTGCAAATATCTAAACATCTATAAAGAGGAGAGAAAATATGAAGAACTAAGATATCTACATGGAGGAAGATAGATATGACAGATGAGGATAGGGAATACTTATGGTAACTTATTGATGAGTCTATGACTTCATATGGTTGACTTGATTAGGTTTCATTAATCTGTTATGGAGTTGGAAGAAAAACTTAACAAAGTAGCATGGTTAGTAAGTGAAGCACTTCAATATACACCGAGCTAGTGTAGTGTATATCGAGCGACAATATTAACTGAGCTTGTGTTCACCGACACATTTCTTCATTAACCGAGTATGGATGAAATCATTTAATACTTAAGTTTAGCCGACAAAAATTATGAGCTGTAAAGTGTTATGATTTTGAGATTGAGGATAAAGTTTGTTACAAGATCCACGATTGAAAAAATTTAGAGAAGATCTAAGGGATGGAATTGAAACATGTTTTTGACACAACCGCCTAAGAAATTTTAAGAGGCAAAATCAATGAAGGAGATTAAGCGGAAAAATCTGATGGTTGATATGAAAATAGTTTATCTGTCTATATAAGAGATATGAGTTTCTTTATTGAAACATGTCGGAAGATAGAAGACTATAGAGATTTCATGTGAATACAGTTTCATGCATGCCTGATCAGACTGATTGAAGAAGAACTGAACTATAGAACAATACCGAATATCAGAGAGCTTTTACCAAGTGAAAGTAAGTTGAGGAAGTGAATTGATATATTGATCAGAGGATTTGTATTGGCTTAGAATAGATCTGAACATTTTCAATTTGAGTTGTATTGTAATCAGATCAATTATTGTTTCAGTTTAACCATTGATACAGAAAAATCTCTTAACCGAGTGGACTTAACTGTCTTATGATATACCCCATGTCATTTAATGAATGTACATTGTTATCCTATCGACCCCATAGTGAATGCTGGTTGAGTGATAACTGTTAGTCTTAAATCCTCTAACAAGGTCACACCTAGTAGTGTGTTTGTAACCTTTAACATGGTTGGCTCTTCACCAAGCTCACATTAGAAGAGTGAAAAGTATTTTGGGTTACCGATCCCAGGTGGTTTTTCCCTTAACAGAGTTTCCATGTTAGATCTTTGTGTTATGTGTTTTTGTGATGATTGATTTGTTGTCATACTTTACATATTGCATATTTAATTTGGTCGGTAATCACTGTGAGCAATTAACTGGTAATCGGTAAAGACACAGATAGTTTAGTATTTTATGTTACCGAGCTATAGAAATTTGATGAATTTGTTGAAAGTGATACATTTTGTAATTGGGACTATTGGATAACTGATCTAACAGATTCACCCCCCCTCTCAATTATTCTAAAAAATGTTCCATTCTATTTTGTCTGCCCAACTAGGAGCTTTGTGTATTGCATCTCTAAAGTTAATTAAACTATGAGATTCTTCTTTCTTTAGAATCATTGGCACTCCTTCCCACCTCTGTGTCAATGCTATTGCTACTCTCTATCCTTTTTGAAAGTGCATGGTTTCAAAATCCTTGTATACCTATCTCTAAGTTCAATAACCCTTTTCCTATATTCCGCACTTGGTATTACATACACAATTTTAAGCCAATCTAAATAAAGGGTTGCAAGATTCCTACTCTTAGGCCTTAGAGGCATAATGCTGGTCCTCTCTTTTTCTATGTAATTTCTCAACTTCTTCCAAAGCTTATTTCATTTATTTCCCACCTTATCACATCTTTTAAGTGTATATCTCCTATAAAAAGAAATGGGTTCCATTCGATATCAAGTGACACAACATAATTGTGTAAGTAAAATTCACAAAGAAAATATTGCATCCAAGTGGGGGAAATTTGGTAAAGGTCATAGAACTCCTTAGCTATGTCAATACTAGGATAAAGGTCTCTAAGGATCCTCATCAATTTAAACAAGATATATTTTTTCTTTTAGGAAAAGGGAATAAACCCTTGGTGGAGGTCTACATTCCATTAACTAAGGAATATTGTATGTTACTGTTTCAAGTTTATGCCTCAAATATTCAATCTCTTGTTATTTCTATTCTATTTTCTTTTGCATCTTACCTCTTTCCAAATCCCATTCGGTGTATTCATTCTACACTTGTTTTAAAAAATTTAAAGAAACTGCATGGAATGTTAAATGCAAAGTAGGGGTATGGTCATAGACCTGAGTTCTTGTACCTAAGCCACTAGATTCTTCTAAATTATGTACCTCTACATTCTATCAGTCATCACCCATCTGTTGAAGCTCTTCTAGCATAGCCAGTTTCTCAGCTGTAGCTACTAAATTTTCTACTCTTGTTATTTCCTCTTCAGTTGTAGGTGGGTGAACTTTTTCTTTTTTTCCTCCTATGGATGTAGGATGGAAAATTATTCTCTTAACTCTTTTATGTACATCTCTTCTAGAGATGTCTCATTAAGTGCCTCCTCCTCTATGTCATAACAACCCCTTAAAGGGTTATCAACATCATATTCCATTAATAGATGTTCATGCTCAAAAGAGTAATGGAAGATGTCTGCTATTTCTTTTTCCATTATTTATATCTATTCTTCAACTATGATTTCTTCTTCTAAAATTAGGTTATCAATAAGACTCTCTTCATGGGGTGATCTAGGGTTGGACACTGAGGTTTCCTATGAAATATCCATAGTAGGGACCTTAGTTTGTGCTTCTTCTTTCCTTTTTATTGTTGCACTACATCTCACAGGGGTTTCTGTAGTGGCTATACGACCCTTCTTTTGAATTTTCCTTTTTGATTTCTTTTCTACAGGAGATGGTGCAATAGGAAGATGGGTTTCTATATACTCTACTGTAGGAGTCAGGATTTCTACACTTTTTATTTTCCTAGAGTTGGTGTTAAGAGACTTAGGAGTCTTTTTCTCTTGTGCCTCTTATGAATTCTCATCTACCTTCTCCTTACCAATATTTATCCTTTTAGTAGCTCTAGTTTGAATAGGGGTTTGTGTTGAAGAGGGACTACACCAATAGTTTTCTTTGGGGTCAACTTTGCCCTAGGTAACTCTGGATGCTCAACTTTAGAAGAAGAAGCTTCTAGGGTTATTTTTATAGTACCCCTATTAGTATCTAATCTTTCCATAATTTATCTACCTGAAGGCCCTACATTTCCCAGTTGCATTCTTTGATCTGTAACACAATATTCCCAACTCATAGGTGACACTTCTTGCAAAGATCATTCAACTAGAATTTTTATCAAACTATGGTGAGTAACAACATTATTATTTCCCTTTTTAACTTATTCAACACTTATGGAAAGAAAATTAAACAATAAATTTGGAACATTCACAAGACACCGGTTCCTGACATGACTCGACAACTTAAAATGAACTGAGTGTAAGTAATAAAACACCCTTCACATGTTAAATACCTAATTATGTATAAAAATATCTATGCATATAGCTCACGTAATGATAGTTTCCTTTCTCCTTTTCCTATCTAAAGAGGGTGATCACCACTATGTGTGAACTCAACTCTAGCTATTCTTGCATCATGCTCTTGTGGATACAACTTCCCAGTGGTTGAAAAACTAGAGACTTTTGATATGTGCTCTACCATGGCTAGGACTCTCAATCCCCTTAACTTGGATTCTCCATTAGAAAATTTACTTAGATATTATTGGGAAATTGCATCATCATAACCATTCAATCTCAAAAAATAGTCTAGCTACCCACACGTAGTAAGTAGATGGAGACACACCTGGTCTTGCATTAGAATGTTTTGATCAACTAGTTCATGCCGAATAGGTTGGCCTCCCATACTAAATATCTAAAAATCTCTACAATCCAACTCAAATTATCTACAATATAGCTCTCAATGCACAAAAATTCCTTCTGCAACCTCTTGTTTTCTCAACACAATTTCCTTCTACAACCTCTTATTTTCTCAACATAATTTCCTTCTACAAATTTTCATTAAAAACCCTCGCTAATACCAAATTTAGGAATTTGAAGAAGGTGATTAAGATGAAACAAGGTTAAAGATGCAATAAATGGTAATAAAGGAAAGACATTATCAAAATTACATGTATAGAGTGTGCGATAATACTTGCAAAAAGGTTTCAAAAAGATTTAAAAGATTTTACACAACTTCAAAAATCATATCATCTTATATTAAGCCAAAGATTTTATTACAAAGGACATCAGATGACATCGCCTTTTACAATATGTGTTTGTCTTGTTACATGGAATATAATGTGTATATGATTAGACCTTTTTCCCTACTTAAATGATGACATTTGTGCGCACATGGAAAAATGACAGGTTGAATTAAATAATGAATGCAATATACATACACATACTAACAAAATCATGGAACAATAAATAAATCAAGTGTGAAATAAATATTACTGCATACCTTGTGGATCATCCTTAAATTATAGTATGAGTTCATCATAGTGCATGATGACATATGCCTAAATGTACAACTATTTGATGGGTTGAAGTGGAGTTATAAGTTGGGTGTAAGGTTTTTGGAATGAAAATGAATTTATTACGAAAAAAATAATTCCTATAGAAAAGGAATTTTTATTATGGTCTACATGTCATGGAGATTTCAAAGATAAGCTTCATGTATAAGGCTTTCACCTTTGGTTGCAGGAGGGTCTTCATGTGGGTGTTGCTTGAATTGTTGTAGGAATTATTTTTTCATAGTTGGCTTATGGTAAAGGTGAATCCTGTGCCCATTTACCAACACATTGAACCGCATAGGATCAATGATTTTCAATTGAAATACACCATTGTCAAACACTTTTTCAATCTCATATGGCCTAATCCATTGTGTGTTCAACTTTCCTTGATTTTCTTGAAACTGAGAATCATAAAGCAGTGCCTAGTCACTAGGGGAAAACTTTTTGTTTTTGATGTGACTGTCATGCCAATTTTTTCTTTGAATTTGAAATAATAGAGTGTGCTACAAGGATGTCTTCCTCATTTTATCTAATTCATTTAGTTGTAGGATCCTATCCCATTGAACTACAAGAAGATCTATATCCAGTTCTAAGGTTGTCCTTAGAGTTTTATGTTCAAACTCAATGGGCATCATAGCCACCTTTCCATACAATAGCTCAAATGGTGTGAATCATGTTGTGGTCTTCCAAGTAATTTGATAAGCCCATACTACTATAGGAAGTTTATTGGCCCAATATTTTTTTTGTGTAAGTGGACTATCTTTGTAAGAATAAACTCTATTTCCCTATTTGCGATCTCTACTTTTCCATTTTCTTGAGCATGATATGGACTAGACTTCCAATGCCTCATGTTATATTCATTCATCAGTGTAGTAATCAATGTTTACATAAATTGTGCTCCTTGATCTATCACCATATCTCTTAGAACTCTATATCAGGTGAATATATCTTCATGTACAAGAATTATGCAATTTTGTTATCCCTAGAATATTTTATTTCTCTTACTTCCATCCATTTAGTGACATAATCAGTAGATACTAGGATGTAAGAGTTTCCATTTGATGGTGGATCTAATGGTCCAAAAAAATATAGAACCCATTTGTCAAAAGGTTTGACCACTACCTAAGGGTATAAAGGAATTTCATCATATTTTGTAGGCTTTCCCATTCTTTGACATCTATCACACCTCCTAGTGTAGCTTGTTGCATCATTGTGTAATGTTGGTCAATAGTACCCTATTGTTAAAAACTTCATTATTGTCCACTTGGATGAAAAATGAACCTCACATGGTTGATCATGGAATTAGTGGAGGATGTCATAAGTCTCATCCTCCTATACACATCTCCTCATCACTTGATTAGGTCCTCTACAGAACAAGTAGTCTTCTATCCAAGAAAAGTTAAAACTTTTCTCAACCAACAATCTCTTTTTCTTAGATGAGAAATAAGAAAGGATTTTTTTATAAACTTTAATAGGGTTAAAGTGGAACCTTCATAATGTACCTATCATTCACCACTATTCATTTGTATATGTTTTAAATTGTAATAAGAAAATTAAATCTGGAAATACTTGAAAATTAATTAAGATAAGATACATACCTCATTATGGAACATATTTAGAAATACCTATTTTCTGAAGCCTATGCAGAGTTTCAGAAGATTCTACAACCAGATCTGGGACCAGAAAAATGTAACAGAGAAAACCCAAATTTTTTTTGTCTTTTTAGCAGTAGGTAGTCTTTGACCCCGATAAAAGGTCAAAGGCTACATTAATATTTTGAAGGTCGACTTTGATTTTGTTCCTAGATCTCAGAAGTTCACCAAAAAGGGTACTTAGATCCGTCCTCCAACCCTCAAAACAATGACTATAGATATCTGAAAAAAGGTGTTTTTGGGGTGGCTATATAGGGTTTTGCCTTAGTCAAACCCCCATTTTGGTGATCTCCACCTCCATGAATAGCCGATTGAAATAGAATGTGTGTGTGTATTGAAAGTGTAATGCCAAGATCTAATCCTCTAGATAAAAATCCTAGCATGAATATGTATGAGAAAACAATGCATAGATTTGAATGAGATAGGAAAGCATACCAAGCCCCGAAGGCTAAAGTAGTCCTACCAAAATCATAATCCATAATTGCTACCCCATGATTGTATCTTTGAATGCTTGAATGTCAGTAATGGTGGATCAAGGAAGAAAGGATCTCTCTCTTGCTCCAAATAGGTGTTCACAATGGTGTGCTCACAAAGATGCTTGATATAAACAATGGCTTGATCTTCTATATCATCCTCTTGAAATCTTGCATTTTCACTTCACCATTCCTTTCTTTCTCAGTTGTGTTGTCTCCACTTGATGGATACTTCCTCATGAAATTTCTTGGTGAAAATGAATGCAAATGAGAGTCTTTATATAGAGGTTTCAAGGTGAGGCTCCTAGAGTAATTTGAGGACCCATAATTCAAATTTCACCTCAAATTATGGTACAATCACAATAACCAACTAAGGAGGAAAAATAATTAAATGAATTTTGAATTAAAACCTTTCCACACTCGGATCCAAAGGCCTAACATTGATTTTGGGGCCCATTGGGACCAAATATGAAAAAAGGGAACAAATCCTAGAGGAGGTAAAAGATGACCTCGTAGACCTAGGTAGACCTTGACCTAGGTCAGAGATGGCTTTGAATATGACCTAGGTTAGGGTCTAGGTCATCTTTGACCCAGAGATCCAGATCTTTCCAAAATCAGGGACAGAAGGTCCCAGGGATGCCCGGAGACCTAGAAATGATGCTAGAATGAGAGAAAGTGCCAGGGAGAGGCACACAATCCTATGAAAATTGTGATGAAGGCCATGAGGACCTATTTATAAATCCTACCTATAAATAGAGCCATGGAAGAGGGAAATTAAGGAGAATCCTCAGGATTCTAATGCTAATTTCACCTTGAATGAAGGAATCAAGTGCATAATGCACCCTAAATGCAAGTCTATCATGATAAATGTACAAAAGAGGGTGCTAAACCTATCAAGATGGAAGTGCTTCCATTTTAAGATGATACATTTATCCCCCACTTTAGCTTAGATATGACACTACATGAATATGCAAGCTAAAGTAAGAAAACATCATAGTAAATAAAAAGGATATAGCCAAGTCCTCGATGTACAGATCCTGCAAAAAATCATTAGAAATTGCAACAAAAAAGGTTAATGAAAATCCATAAATCACCTAAGGCTTACTATATGACAATTTTAGAAGTGCATAAAGCCCCTTATGCCCCCCTATTTCAGCTTTCTACTTCTGAAGGGTGAAACAGGGTGATAAGAAAAACTCTATACACTGGATATGTAGTTTTTTGAAAAGTCCTTTCCTAAACCAATTATAAGGATTCCTAACCTTCCTAAACTAGATCAAGGATTTAGGTATCTAAATCACAATTCCAATTCCATTAACGACATTGAAAACAGAGTTACCGAACTCAAGTTATGATGAAAAGAGTGGATGTCTATCTAAATGCATAAGAAGGGAAATCCGAGTTTACCTTGAGGAAAACCTAATAAAACCCTAATTTGAACTTATAAATAAGGAAAAGAGAGAAAAAATTACTCATTCTTACCATATGCAAATTCAAAACAAGGAAGCAAGATGCTGAGGAAAGAGGAACTTCAAGCAACGCACCTGGAGCTTCTGAGACACCACCTGGCTACTAGACAGTCACTTCCTGAGGTGAGTTTGTTGTTGTATGCTACTGTACTTTCAAAATTCCTATTTTTATAGGCAAGGTTGACTTTACCCCTCTTAGGTTGGCCTTGACCCATAAAATTTGACATTGACCATAGGGTTTTTGCCTATTTATGGGATGAGGTCGACCTTGACCCAACAAGGTTGACCATGACCCATAAAAGTTTACATTGACCCAGTAAGGTCATCCTTGACCTAACCAAGGTTGAATTTGACCTAGTTTAGTTAGATTTGCAATTTTGATGATGTAGACAGCTGATATGATATCTGTTTGTGCTTGCAGGACTTGGTCTATTTCTGAGAGCATCCCTTTGGAGAGTTGCTAGTCAAGGTCAGAGAGAGACTATCCGAGCTTGATGATGAGGAGATGCAGTTATTGAGGGATGTGGGACTATACTAGGTATCAATCCTTCCATAGATTAGACTACACTGAGCCATGCTATCAGCTCTAATAGAGAGGTGGGATGAGGATACATGCTCCTTCCATCTTCCCTTTGGAGAGATCACAGTGACATTAGAGGATGTCTACAGGATCATGCAACTTCTAGTTTGAGGTGAGATTGTCAGACCTAGAGCATAGCATGCTTGTGAGGAGATTCATGTAGATGCAGATTATTGTATAGGCTAGATTCCACAGATGCAGACCCAACCATATCAGGTTCTATTATCATCCATACTATCAAGCCCTACACCTTTAGTACAGAGAGTGATGCTTTGCATAGTATCCTTGGTTGTGTTACCTAACGCAAAGGGTACTATATTTTGTACACCTATTACACATCTCATATAGAGGATGGAGAGAGAGAGGATTGTGTTCTCATGGGGTCGCAACATGTTAGCCCAACTATACCATGAGCTAGGTCAGCTAGTGCGGTATGAGAGGGAGAGTCTATCGATATGCACGCTCTTGCAGATTTGGCTATTTGAGAATTTCACATGTACACATCCATAAGGATTTCCAGTGATGGTAGATGAAAGTACACTAAGAGTCTTCATGTATCCTTTGAGATATGTTTAGTAGTTTGGAGATATGCTCTATTGGAGAGTACATCTAGACTACATTTTGAGCACTAATGTGATATGGAGACCCTACTGTCAGATGAAAAAGTGGCCTGATACATGATTCTAGATGAGATATTCATAGCGATGTAAGCTGCTAGAGGGTCATCAAAATCATATAGTGATGCCATACTATTATGATCAGGTGATGAGGTAGTTTGGCCTGTTACAGGGAATCCCTAGAGCAATACCTCTCTATGTACATTCAATGAGGTATTATTAGAGACCTGGCACTATGTGCCGACCATCGATGGAAGACATAGAGGATAGCAATACACATGAGATAGAGGACATAGAGGTACCATCAGATGTGACCTATTTAGGTGTGAGCTAAGATTACATCAAGTACTGGAGTCTGCAGGGGATCCATCCTATCTTTCTTGAGGATTATCCCACGGGTGATCCAGGTTCTACAGAGGGGACACACTAGGATAGTGGTACCATAGAGGAGGATGAGGATATTAGAGATGAGGAGGAGCACATCTCCAAGGGAGATCCCATGGAGGAGGAGAGAGCATAGAGAGTAGAGGAGAGAGCTGAGGACATGCCCCCAACTAGTGATACTGGTGTAGATATACCCATTACTCATGCATCACCACTGAGATCATGACGGCCCCCATGACCCCACACAAAGATACCACCTTTGAGACCTAGATATAGAGAGCATGGAGAGAGTAGTCACTCCATGCCTCCACCATCTAGACACTTTAGTGACATCGAGGAGTGAGACCCAAGTATGAAATATGAAATTTGATTGAATATGTGATTTGATTTGAGATAAAAAGACACAAGACTGATAAATATTTTCATTCTACAACTAGCATAGTGGAGTGGAGGAGCTTTGTATATGAGATTATCAAGGATACAATTATATCCTAATGACTACCAGCTGAAGAGCGAGATTCATCCATTGGCCGCAGAGATCTTGGCAGGCATGCCAATATCTTTGCATGCATCCAGTGAGAGATGAGATTGTGTAGAGAAAGAGAGGAGAAGCTGATAGCTGAGCTACAGAGTGCATGAGAGAATCCACAAGGTATAAGTATATCAAGGAGCCACACACAAACACACAAATCTTCATCTTGCTATCATAGGGCAAAGAGATCTGGTAGCCATCGGCCATCAGAGCGTGGTGATAGATAGGGCCATTGGCCACATATGTATTAGAACATGAAAAATTCTTTTTGATGAATGAAAAAATTTCTCTACTAATTAGTTCCATGCTTGATTAATATGCTTTCATCAATATAAAACTTAATAGAAAGAAAGGAAGTGCATAAATATATTCAATATGTAATTTTTCTAGAACTACATAACCTATAAAACAAACTTTATAAGGAATACATAAATGCACAAGGAAAAAATTAATGAATTTAAGGATAATAATGTTTGAGATGTATAATATTAATGGGTTCCTTAATAGAAACACCATCCATATTAGCAAGTTTATAAGCACCCGAACCAAAGTCTTCAATAACAATAAAAGGTCCAAGCCAATTAGGGCTAAATTTTCCTTTTTTGCCCAGTAAAGCATTCACATTTCGTTGATTCTCATAAAGAACTAAATCACCAATTGCAAATGTTCATTCAATTACCTTATGATTGTATTTTTTTTGAAGAGATTTATGATAAGCTTTGATATGTTCTAATGCATGTATTCGTTGTTCATCCAACATTTCTAGCTCTTGTAAGCATTGTTCATGAAGAGTATCTTTATCAATTATCCCATGAAATGAAACACGTAGAGAAGGTATTTCTAGTTCCAAAGGCATAATAGCATCAGTACCATAGACAAGGTTGTAAGGAGAAGTACTTGTGGCAATACGAACAATAGTCCTATAGGCCCATAAAGCATAAGTCAGTTGAGTATGCCAATCTTTCACATGCTTACTAAATATTTTTCTCAAAATTTGTTCAATGATTTTACTTAATGCTTCAACTTGTCCATTAGATTGAGGATAATAAGGAATTGAAAATCTATGTTGGATTCTATATTTCTCCAAGAATTTTGTGACTTCTTTGTTTTTAAAAGAGGTTCCATTATCCAAAATTATCATCGAAGGAATACCAAATCTTGTTATGATATTATTAAGGATGAAATCACAAATAACATCTGCCGTTGTTGAACAAAGAGGAACAACTTTGACCCACTTCGTGAAGTAATCCGTAGCAGTGAGAATGTAAGTATGTCCTTGGGAAGAAGCCAATGAGATTTTTCCAATAAGGTCAAAACCCCAAACACTAAAAGGCCATGAAGAAACCTGATTACAAAGCTCACGAGCAGGAGCATGAATCAAATTACTATGTTGTTGACATTGAGGACATTTCTTAACAAACATGAAAGAATCTCATTCCATTGTTTTCCAATAATATCTCATTCGAAGCAATTTATGAACCAAGGATTTTCCACCAAAATGTCCCCCACAAGAACCACAATGAGCTTCTGCCAAAGCTACAGGGATTTCAGTTCTATTGAGACATCTCAATAATAATCCTTCATACGAGCATTTATAAAGTGTATCTCCTAAAATGATGTAACATGCTGCAAGCTTCCTAATATGATTACGCGTGTCCCTTGTTGCTGATTCATGAAAAGTACCATCCTTTAAAAAATGAAAAATATGTGAATACCATTCATCTGAATGCAAATTAAAACAATCAGAGGTAATCTTTTCAGAGATTGCAAGGCTTTTAAGAGTTTGTATAGTAAATTGAAAGTTCTCAGCATTATTCTCGAGACAAACCAAAGAAGTTGCACTTGCCATGGCATCTGCATGTCGATTATCCTTCCTAGGTAAAGTCTGAATCATATAAGAGGAGAATTGGGAAAGCACATCAAGGGCTAAATCTCTATATTGTGTCATTTTAGCATTCTTAGTCTAATATCCTCCTTTAATTTTTTCAACAATTAATTGTGAATCTCCATATATTTGTAAATGTTTGATATTAAGGGATGAAGCTGCTCGTAGGCTAGCTATAAGAGCTTCATACTCCACAATGTTATTAGTACAAGGAAAGGATAATTTATATGATAAAGGGATGGTTTTTTTTTGTAGGGGGAATTAATATAATACCCACACTAGAACTAGTCTTACATTTAGACCCATCGAAATATAATTCCCAAATATCATCTTGTTGAATAGCTAGAATATTATCATCAGGGAATTCTATTGAAGGAGAACAAGTATCTAAGTGAGGACAAGGAGCTTCAGCTAGATAATTTTTTAACGCTTGTCCCTTAATAGAATTCTAAGAAATAAAATTAAGATCAAAATCTGTAAGAAACATCACCCATTTTGCCAACCGGCCAGAGAGATCAGTCTGTGAGAAAAGATGTTTCAAAGGATCAAATTTGACAATCACATTAACTTCAACATTTATAAGATAGTGCTTGATTTTCTAACATGCATAAACTATAGCTAGACATTTTCTTTCTAAATATGTGTATCTTCTTTCATAATCAAGTAAAGTCCAACTAATGTAATACACAGGTCTTTCCTTACCATCATCATCAATTGTAGCTAACAACTCACTCATGTCTCGCGGAGTCACTAAAGTGTATAAATCTAATGGTTTATCAAATTTAGCAGGCTGCAAGATAGGAGGATTTGCAAGATACTCCTTAAATTTGTCAAAAGCTTGTTTACACTCATCATTCCAAGAGAAAGTGGTATCCTTTCTAAGTAAAGAAGTAAAAGGGATAGTTCGGTCCGCTAAATTAGAAATAAAGTGACGAATAGCTTGTATTTTTCCTTGTAAACTCTATAACTAAGAAATATTCTTAGAAGGAGACATATTAACAATAGCTTCAATCTTTTTAGTATCTACTTCTATGCCTCTCTTAGAGATTATAAATCCTAAAAATTTACCGGAGTCAACTCCAAAGACACATTTCTTAGGATTCAATCTCATGTTGTAACTTCTAATCCTTTCAAATGTCCATCATAAAATAGTAGCATGATCTTCTCTTTGTATGGATTTTGCTAAGATATCATCCACATAATCTTCAAGGATCTTATGAATGTAGTCATGAAAAATTAGAGTCATAGCTTGTTGATAAGTTTCTCCTGCATTTTTTAATCCAAAAGGCATCATGACCCAACAAAAGGTTCCCCAAGGTGTTATAAATGTAGTTTTAAATTGATCTTTAGGAGGGATAAAGATTTGATTATATCTTGAAAAACCATCCATAAAAGATAACAAGGCATGACCCACTGTTGAATCCATAATAATGTCAATATTACATAATGGGAAATCATCTTTCAAGGATTCCTTATTTAAATCTCCAAAATTAGTACACATCCTTATCTTGTTTTCTCCTTTTGACATAGGAACAATATTTGAAATCCAATCTAAATAATCAATAGAACGGATAAATCCAGAATCCAATACTTTTTCAATTTCACCTTTGACTAATAAAGCAATTCATGGATTTATCTTTTAAATTTTTTATTTCAGAGGTTTCACAGTGTTAAAATAATGTTATGAGTAACAATCTTAGAATCTATACCCGACATATCTAAATATGTCCAAGAAAAGATGTCTTTAAATTCAAGCAAAAGGTAAACCAACTGATCACGTTCATCCTGATTCAAACATTTCCCAATCTTTATCATCCTCTCAGTGTTGTTCTCATCCATTTGAACATCAATAGTTTCATTTATTAACAAATCATTTCGTATTGGAGGATCCATTGGTAAAGGAAGAGTATCCTATTTATCATGTTCCTCAAAATAATGATCGGTACTTAAACAATAAGGCTTCCATCATTTGTGATGAAACTTAGGTAAGTATTCATAAACCCCTAAAAATTCCATTAAGGCTTCATCTTCAGGAAAAATATCCAAAGTAGGTGCTTGATTAAGGTCAATGAGAAGTGGGTTAACCAACCTCAACTGTCCATTGCAAATATGATTAACATTAAGAGGAAAAGTAGATGGTTGTCTATAAGTATTAAATCCTAATCCATACGTATGATCATAAACTTTATTATCTAAAGGTACTTGTATACCTTGTTCATATTTACCCCATCCTTTCCCATTAAATCCTGATTTCTTAAGAAAATGATAACCAGGACCATATCAATTAGTCATATTAGAAGGAGTCCAAGGAGTGGCATATGTCACAATATCATAACAATTAGGCTTTATAGTTTCAATCATTTCATTAATCGAAGTGGCAAAAAAATTACTTTTTAGTTCTTTAGAAAGTGGAGAAGGAGCAAAAACTTTTTTCTCAAATTCATTTTGTTGCTTCATAAATTCCAAATCAGAGACCTTGTATTCTCCAATAAAAGCAAGATTAAAATCCAATGTCCCCCAATCATCCTCAGTCAAAGAAGAAGATGGAGCTTCCTGTTGTTGAATCTCAGGTTTTATCTCAGATTGTTATATTTTTGGTTGTTTGTCAATCTCTTTACTAGGTTGAAGAGGCTTAGAGATTTTGGCATAGTCTGCATTTAAGCAAGGATTCGGTGCATCATTTGTGTGTAATGTATACATTAAGTTGTTATAAATGAACCTAACCTTGTGATGAAGAGTAGAAGGAACTGCATGCATAGTATGTAACCAAGGTCTTCCTAAAAGAAGGTTATAATTGAGAGGTCTAGACATAACATGAATAGGAGTATTTAGAATAACTAGACCAACTTTAACAGGTAAGGTAATAATGCCCAAATTTCTCTTCACAATATTGTCAAATCCATGTATAGGAACATTATCAGGTTGAATAGTAGTAAGATCAGCCTTAATTGCCTTGAGCATGTCTACGCTACAAACATTAAGCCTAGATCCATTATCAATTAAGGTTCTTTGAATGATACTCTGATTAATAGAGACAGCAACCATAAGAGCATCATATTGATTCTACACCTCTAGGGAAGGTAAATCATTATCAAAAATCACAATAGGAGGTACAGAAGGCATAGAATGCATACAATCCAAAATAGAATGAATATTATCTTGATTAGGAGACGAAGCAGGAAGAGTAGATAAAGCTTTTTGTAATGCCTCATGATATGTCGGGGAAGTTTGAAGTAATTCCCATAAAGATATCTTAGCAAGAGTAGCACGTAATTGGTCAACTAAATTATACTCCTTAAAGGTAGATGGAAACCTAGGTGCTTGAGGAAGCATAGGTTGAGAAGGTGGGAAAGAAACTGGAATAGTAGACTGAGGGTTATTCCATGTGCGATAAGCATGTGAAACTAAATCAGTGTTATCAAAGAAATCCAAAGGATCTCTAGGTTTACCCTTAATTGTTGTACAAGGACATCCTTTTACCATCATCAAAGGTGTAGGATATATCATTTTAGGTTTATCAATGTTACAAATAGTGGGACATGAAGGTAACCATGCACACACACCCTATGGTAAAGGTCAATTGGAGAGGTTGTGGAGGAGAGTGAAATAGGAATAGGATCCATGAAGATCTTATCCAAACCATTTTCATCCTCACTACCATGTACCTCATTAGGGAAGCTATCCTCATGTACAATAAAAGCCTCATCAAAGTACTCAAAACAAGAATAATACATGTTGAATACAAAGAAATACTAAAAGCATGAAAATGTAAAATATTTTTGTATTTTAAAGATATTTTGCAATTTTTTTTTGTATTTTTGAAATATAAATGCAAGAAATCTAATCTTATAAGCATGCAAGATTTAAATCTAACACCAAAAAGAAAGATTTGTCATAAACAGGTTCACCAAAATGAATAGGATTAAAATGGAACCTTTGTAATGTACCTATCATTCACCACTATTCATTTGTATATGTTTTAAATTGTAATAAGTAAAGTAAATTTGGAAATACTTAAAAATTAATTAAGATAAGATACATACCTCATTATGGAAAATATTTAGAAATACCTATTTTTTGAAGCCTGTGCGGAGTTTCGGAAGATTCTGCAACTAGAAAACTGTAACAGAGAAAATCCAAAAAAAAATTGTCTTTCCGGCAGTAGGTATTCTTTGACCCTGATAAAAGGTCAAAGGATACATTAATATTTTGAAGGTTGACTTTGATTTTGTTCATAGTTCTCAAAAGTTCACCGAAAAGGGTACTCACATCCATCCTCCAATCCTTGAAACAACGACTGTAGATATCTGAAAAAGGGTGTTTTTGGGGTGGCTATATAGGGTTTTGATGAACTACAACTGATTTAGAACTTGATTGAAGAATCTATGATTTAAGATCACTGAGATGATTGATTAGGTATGTAATATGATTAAATCAATATTATGTTGTCATTGATGTCAACTAAGTTTGAGAGCACTTATCTTGTAAGTTACTATACTGAAACATTTGTAGAGGAGTGAAAGAGATGAAGAACAAAAATATCTACATGAGGAAGATGGATATGATAGATGAGGCTAAGGAATACATTGAGTAACTTGTTGATGAGTCTATGACTTCATGTTATTGACTTGATTATGTTTCATTCATCTATGATGAGGAAAAGTGCTGAAAGACATAAAGTAGTGTTGTCGGTTGATGAAGCATTTCAGTATACACCGACGGAGTGTAGTGTATACCGAGCATAGTATAAACCAAGCTTGTGTTCACGGACACATTTATTTGTTAACCGAGAAGAACATAATGAAAAAAATGATTAGTTTAGCCGATAAGATTGATGAGCTGGAAAGTGTATGATTTCGAGGTAACATATAAAGTTTGTTACACAGATCGATAGCTAACAAAATTTAGGAAAGATCTAATGGATGAGAATCAAATGTGTTATTGACACAAGTGCCGAGGTATGTTTAAGAGGCAAAATCAATGAAGATGATTAAGCGGCAAAATATGATGGAGTAGAAGAAAATGGTTTACATGTTTATATAAGAGACTGGAGATTTCATAATGAGTGTGATGTCGGAAGAGAATGAAACTAAAGAATCATCGCATGAACAAGTTTTCATGCATTCTGATCATACTAGTTAAGAAGAACCCTACTGCAAAGCATTACCAAGTGACAAAGAGTGATTATTGACAGACAGTAAGTTGATATATTGTTGAATCAGAAATGTTACATTGATCAGAAAGATTTGTATGTGTATGCACCCTAAAATGGTCTCCTAGACTTTGGGCCCCATTTATTCAATTTATCAATCCTGAATCATTTTGATCATTAATCAATATTTTCAACAATATCAATTTCTTTATCAAATCTTAATTTCGATCATATATTGGATTTTTATCCTTGGGCTAACCATTTATCCTAAGTCTTTATTTGATTAAAAGGAATATTTCCTCCCCTTTTGATTAAATAAAAAGCCCCACCTTTCCCTCTTATCCTAAGTTGCACAAATAAAACATTATTCCTATTTTATAAAGAGGGAAAAAGCACTTTTGTCTCACATGAGGCTCAAAAGTCAACACTTCACTCTCATTGGAGGATGTTTGTGCACATGGATTGCTCCTCTTTCAACCTCCACCGCTGATTAAGACTTTTTGCCTCTTAATCTCCATGGTCCATTTCTCCTCATTTCTTATAAAAGGAGAGCTCTCTCCTCCATTTGCATATAGATAGATGTTCATGTTTTATGCTATTGTTATGCTGCAGGTTTTGGAGCTCTCTTTGAAGACACTCAAGCTTTGAAGCCTTGACATTCTTAGTTGCATTTCATAATAGTTTTGCTTTCATAGTTGCATTCATGGCATTCTTAGTGTAGATTTCCTTTTATGCAATCTCACATAGTCTAAATAGGAAGGATTTGTAATCCATTGCTATTTCCTTTCATAGATTAGTTGCATTGTATTTTCCTTTCATAGCTTAGATTTGCATTCTCATCTTAGTTGCATTGCATTGCATTTCATATTGGATTCTTGGAGATATTGGCATTGTTGCCCTTGTCTTCATTGTGAATCTCTCATTGTATGGTTGACTAGCAAGGTCACTTTCTTATAGCTCTAGCTGAGAGCAAAACTCATAGTCCCTTGCAACTCCATGCATAGAGAGCTATGAGCCGCTTTGTGAGGTCTCATCCTTGAGCAACCTTGCAAGTAATGGTTCATAGAAGTGCATATTTTAGTGTGTACAGTATGAGCTAAACATTGATCTATAATTTGCAATTGAAGTTCTATTAAGTTAGATCACCTACTATTACATATTTAACCATTATACATAGTCAAATCTCTTAACTGAGTGGACTAAGAAAGTCTTGTTATGTATCATTCATATAATGAACATTGTTATCTTGTCAACCCCATAGTGACTTTTGGTTGGATGATAATGGTTGGTCTTAAATCCTCTAACAAGGACACACCTAACTATGTTTGTAACCTTTAATAGGGTTGGGTCTTCATTGACCTCACTTCAGAAGAGTGAATATTTTTGGGTTGCCGGTCCCAAGTGGTTTTTCCCTTCACAGGGTTTCCATGTTAAATCTCTTGTGTTATGTGTTGATTGTGATGTTTGTTTTGATGTTATATTTACATATTGCATATTTGATTTGATCAGTAACTATTATAAGTTTTAGACTGGCAATCGGTAAATGCACAAAGAGTAAAAGTATTTTAAGTTATCGAGTAGTAGAAATTGAAGCATTTATTTTTGGATTATACATTTTGTATTGGGACAGTGATTAACTGATTCACCCCCCTCTTAGTTATTATAACAATTGGTATCAGAGCATTGGTTGCTTTGAATAGAGTTTTAAGGACTTCAGTAAAAAGATCTCAAAATGTATAAGAGGAAAGTGCCAAAGCTAAACAAAGAGAACTTCATAGTATGGTAGAGCTAGATGAAGTTGCACATATCTGGAATTGGGAATGCTGCACTAGAATTGATGGAGAATGGCTATATAGAACCGACACTAGGTCCCTTGACACTTGATCAAATGAAAGATAGGCATGAACACAATGTTACTATGATGGAACTTGCTGTTGCTTTTACTGATGCCAAATTTGAAGATATCAAAAGCTACACTACTGCTAAAGCTATGTGGGATAAACTTTCTCAAGTTTACAGTGGAGATGCAAATGTTAAAAGGGCTAGAGCAGAGAGCCTAAGGGGTAGATTTGACGATATGAAGATGAAAGAAGGTGAGAATATTATACAATATACAAATAGACTAAAAGAGGTAGTACATGCTATTAGAGCATCTAATGGAGTCATTAGTGAAGAAACTGTTTTAAGCAAAGTACTCAAAATGTTATTGCCAGTTTACGCAATCAGAATATCTACTATTCATGAGACAAGGTTTTCATCTGGTAATGTACTTACACTTGACAATCTAATTGGTAAACTTACAACCTTTGAGTTAAATAATTTTGACAACAGTGTTATATCATCTGTTGAGTCTGCTTTCATGTCTTCTTTGAAGATTAGTAAGTCTAGTAGGAATAATAAAAATGATAGTGACAGTAATACCGATGATGAGCTTGATGAACTTGAAGCTCTTATGGCTAGAAGATTACCCAAAGGTAAAGGAAGGTATAGAGGTAAGCTACCTTTGGCATGCTTTAACTGTAAAGAGGTTGGCCACATCACTGCTAGATGTCCACATAAGAAAGATGATGACAAAACCATAGACCAATCTGAATGAAGCTATGTGAGAAGATTCAACAAAGGCTACTGACACAATAGAGATAATCGAGACAGTAATGACAAAGGGAAAAAGGTATGTTTCATAGCCAAAGATAATGAATCTAAATCTGATTTTGATGATGATGTAGAAGTTGTATTTGTTGCTATGAAATATGACTCAGAGGAAGAAGAAGAAAAACATGAAGAAACAACACTGATCTCTAAAGTTAACAAAAATAATACATGGATCATAGACAGTGGCTGTACACATCACATGACTGGTGATGAGGAGAAGTTTGAATAACTTGAAGAATATAATGGAGGATCAGTTAAGATGGGTAATGACACACCCTATATGGTAAGAGGTAAAGGAACCTTAATGATAAATGATATGATAAAATGTGATAATTCTTATTGGGTAGATGGACTAAACTATAACTTGTTAAGTGTGGCACAGCTGAATAATTCAGGTCACCGAGTTGCTTTTGAGAGCAAGAAAGTGAAAATCTTTGATGATGGAGGAAGACTAGTTGGAATTGGTGCACAATCAAGAGGTAATCTATTTTATCTTGATACTAATGAGTCTTCTTGCTTGATGATGAAAAATGAAGATTCTTGGTTGTGGCATAAAAGGTTATGCCATGTGAACTTTGATAACATGATTAAGATCAGTAAAAGGAAAAGAGTTAGAGGGCTACCTAACTTGTCAAAACTAGATCATGTTATGTGTCATGAATGCCAGAAGGGTAAGATGACTAAATCTAGTTTCAAAAGTAAGGACTACTCAACAAAGAAGATACTTGAGTTGGTTCATACTGACCTATGTGGTCCTATGAGAAATCAGAGTTATTATGGTGATAGGTACTTTATTCTTTTTGTTAATGACTATACTAGATTGATGACTGTTATATTCTTAAAAGAAAAATCTGAAGCATTTAAGATGTTTAAGTGGTATAAAGCTAAGGTAGAAAAAGAGACTGGTAAGGAATTGAAATGCCTAAGATTTGATAGAGAAGGTGAATTTATCTCTAATGAATTTACTAATTTCTGTAATGAGCATGGTATTAAAAGATAGGTCTCTACATCGAGGACACCTCAGCAAAATGGGATTGCTGAAAGAAGGAACAGGTCAATAGTTGATTGTACTAGGACATTGATGTTGCAAAATAATGTTGCTCAAACATACTAGAGGGAAGCTATCAGTACATCTGTTTATGTACTTAACCAAGTTCAATTGAAGAAGGACACCAACAAGACACCCTATGAGTTGTGGTTTGGACACAAACCTACTGTAAGTTATTTTAGAATTTTTGGAAGCAAATGTTTTATTCTGAAAGATGAGAGAAATGGTAAATTTGACTCAAAAGGCGATGAAGGGATATTTCTAGGATATTCCAGTAAAAGAAAAGCATATAAATGTCTGAATAAAACTACTAATAAAATGATTGAAAACATTAACGTCCGAGTTGATGAGTTTGATGAAAAGAACATAGAGGAAAGTACAAAGGAATCAGAAGACTATGGTAGATTCACTTACATTGAACAACCAGAGTATCTACCGAAGCCACAGCCTGTGATAACCGGTCAGCAGGAAAACAATACCAAACAATAGGAAAGAGAAACTGATGAGTAGGATGACCCTACTAAGCAAACAAATGAACCTGCACAAGATGAACAAGAAAGAAGAAATAAGATACTGGTGAGTTTTGTCAGAAGACACCATCTTGAATCACAAATCATTGGAGACAAACAAGCTGACATGCAAACAAGGAGCAAAGCAAGATAAGGTACATGTCTAGTTTGTGATTATGAGCCGAAAAATGTGAAAGTTGCATTAGAGAATGATGAATGGGTTAATGCAATGAAAGAGGAAATAGAGAAGATAGAAAAGAATAAAGCCTGGACCTTAGTACCTTGACCTAAAGATAAAAATGTTATCGATACTAAGTGGATATTTAGGAACAAGCAGAATGAGAATGGAGAAGTGACAAGAAATAAAGCTAGATTGGTAGGCAAAGGATATGCACAAGAGGAAGGCATAGACTATGGTGAAACCTTTGCACCTATTGCTAGATTGGAAGGAGTCAGAATGATACTTGCATATGCTACACACAAGAAATTCAAAGTATATCAAATGGATGTCAAGTCAACGTTTCTGAATGGAATACTTGAAGAATAAGTCTACATAGAACAACCTGAAGGGTTTGTTGATCTAGAAAAGAAAGATATGGTATGTAGATTACATAAAGCTTTATATGGTTTGAAGCAAGCATCGAGAGCCTGGTATGAGAGGCTACATAATTATTTATTAAGTATATGATTTGTAACAACACATGAGAACAACAATCCGTATATGAAAGGAGATACTGATGACACTATCGTTATTGCTGAAATTTTTGTGGATGACATTATATTTGGAGGTCAAGATCAAATATGTAAAGCCTTTACTGATGAAATGAGGAATGAATTTGAGATGTCTATGTTTGGAGAGATTAAGTTCTTTCTTGGACTACAAGTGATTCAGCAGAGTGATGGGATATTCATCTCAAAATCAAAATATATCAAGGAAGTATTGAAAAAATTTGGCATGGAAGATGTTAAACCTATGGGAACATCGATGGCTACTAGATGTAAACTGACCAAGGAAGATGAAACTATAGAGGTAAACTAGACACTGTACCAATCAATGATTGGTAAACTAATGTATGTAGTTCATAGTAGACTAGACATAGCACATGCTATGGGAATAGTTGCTAGATTTTCTGCTAATCCTAGAGAATCACACATGATTGCTACTAAAATAATCTTAAGATACCTGAAGAAAATAGAAGACCATGGATTATGGTATCCTAAGGAAGGCAAGTTTGAACTCAGAGTCTACACCGATGTTGATTGGGCTGGAAATGTGGATGACAGAAAAAGCACCACCAGAGGAGCATTCTTCTTTGGTGAAAGACTTGTTACCTAGACAAGTAAGAAGCAGGCTTGCATTTCTCAGTCTACAGCCAAAGTAGAGTATGTTGCCACTACTACAAACTATTCAAACATTGCATATATTAAACAAGTTCTGGAAGGTATGAATAAGATAATCACTAAGCTGATGATTATATACTGTGATAACACTAGTGCAATAAACATTTCAAAGAATCCAGTGATGCATTCTATAACAAAGCACATATCAATTAAGTATCCCTACTTGAGAGAACAAGTATAGGAGAAGCAAGTTAAGCTAGAGTTTGTTACATCAAAAGAACAACTTGCAGATATATTTACAAAAGCTCTACCGAAAGACACATTTGAGTACTTGAGGACTAGACTTGGGGTCTGTCCCTTGTCTACCGATCACTAAGGTGATTCAAATGTTGCATCAGCCTAATCTTATCAAAAGATAATACATGTTGATGTAGCATAGTTCACACTTTGGATCATGTCTAAGGTTGTGAAAGGTACTGGAATAGATTGGCATATCAGTATACAAAGATATAGAGTATGCACCAGACAATAGAGAGTTACTTGGCTACTAAAGAGCTATTTGTTTATTTGTTTCTTTGGCATTATTGTCAAAGGGAGAGATAAAAAATATGAAACATATGAAACAATATGCATTTATGAGAACTATCTAAGGGAGAGACAAATTAAAGAAACAGAGAGCACTGAAGATTAGTTACTGAGAACATAAGAAGGAATCTGAGAGCTAAAAAGATCATATTTGCATATTGACAAAGCTACTTTTGTAATGATGTTAAGTAACGTAGTGATTAAACATATTAAGCTAGGGAGAGCTTTCACAAAATTTGTTCATAGAGTTGTAGAATAAATGTTTGGTATGTGTATGGTACATTTCATATTTCTTGAGTTGCCATAAATGCCAAAGGGAGAGATCGATGAACTACAACTGATTTAGAACCTGATTGAAGAATCTATGATTTAAGATCACTGAGCTAATTTATTAGATATGTAATAGGATTAAATCAATATTATGTTGTCATTGATGTCAACTAATTTTGGCAGCACTTATCTTGTAAGTTACTATATCGAAACATCTATAGAGAAGGAGTGAAGCAGATGAAGAACATAAATATCTACATGAGGAAGATGGATATGATAGATGAGACTAAGGAATACATTGAGTAACTTGTTGATAAGTCTATGACTTCATGTTATTAACTTGATTATGTTTCATTCATCTATGATGAGGAAAAGAGCTAAAAGACACAAAGTAGTGTTGTTGGTTGATGAAGCATTTCAGTATACACCGACGGAGTGTAGTGTATACTGAGCATAGTATAAACCAAGCTTGTGTTCAATGACACATTTCTTTGTTAACCAAGAAGAAAAAAATGATTAGTTTAGCTAATAAGATTGAGGAGCTGGAAAGTGTATGATTTCGAGGTAATAGATAAAGTTTGTTACATAGATCGATGACTAACAAAATTTAGGAAAGATCTAATGGATGAGAATCAAATGTGTTATTGACACAAGTGTCAAGGTATGTTTAAGAGGCAAAATCAATGAACATGATTAAGCGGAAAAATCTGATGGAGCAGAAGAAAATGGTTTACATGTCTATATAAGAGACTAGAGATTTCACAATGAGTGTGATGCCGAAAGAGAAGGAAACTGCAGAATCATCACGTGAACAAGTTTTCATGCATTTTGATCATACTAGTTAAGAAGAACCCTACTACAGAGCATTAACGAGTGACAGAGAGTGATTACTGATGGATAGTAAGTTGATATATTGTTGAATTAGAAATGTTACATTGATTAGAAAGATTTGTATGAGCTGAACATTGATCTGTAATTTGCAATTGAAGTTGTATTAAGTTAGCTCACCTACTATTACATATTTAACCATTGTACATAGTCAAATCTCTTAACTGAGTGGACTAAGAAAGTCTTGTTATGTATCATTCATAGAATGAACATTGTTATCCTGTCAACCCTGGAGTGACTGTTGGTTGGACGATAATGGTTGGTCTTAAATCCTCTAACAAGGTCACACCGAATAGTGTGTTTGTAACCTTTAACAGGGTTAGGTCTTCACCGACCTCACTTTAGAAGAGTGAATATTTTTGGGTTGTCGGTCCCAGGTGGTTTTTCCCTTCACAGGGTTTCCACATTAAATCTCTTGTGTTATGTGTTGATTGTGATGTTTGTTTTGATGTCATATTTACATATTGCATATTTGATTTGATCGGCAACTGTTATAAGTTTTACACTAGAAATTAGTAAATGCACAGATAGTAAAAATATTTTAAGTTATCGAGCAACATAAATTGAAGCATTTGTTTTTGGATTACACATTTTGTATTAGGACAGTGATTAATTGATTCACCCCCCTCTCAGTTATTCTAACAGTTTTGCCTTAGTCAAACCCCCATTTTGGTGATCTCCACCTCCATGAACAGCCAATTGAAATAGAATGTGTGTGTGTATTGAAAGTGTAATGCCAAGATCTAATCCTCTAGATAAAAATCCTAGCATGAATATATATGAGAAAATAATGCATAGATTTGAATGAGATAGGAAAGCATACCAAGCCCCCAAGGCTAAAGTACTCCTACCAAACTCATAATCCATGATTGCTACCCCATGGTTGTATCTTTGAATACTTGGATGTCAGTAATGGTGGATTAAGGAAGAAAGGATCTCTCTCTTGCTCCAAATAGGTGTTCACAATGGTGTGCTCACAAAGATGCTTGCTATCAACAATGGCTTGATCTTCTATATCATCCTCTTGCAATCTTGCATCTTCACTTCACCATTCCTTGCTTGCTCAATTGTGTTGCCTCCACTTGATGGATACTTTCTCATGAAATTTCTTGGTGAAAATGAATGCAAATGAGAGTCTTTATATAGAGGTTTCAAGGTGAGGCTCCTAGAGTAACGTGAGGACCCATAATTCAAATTTCACCTCAAATTATGGTCCAATCACAATAACCAACTAAGGAGGAAAAATAATTAAATGAATTTTGAATTAAAACCTTTCTGCACTTGGATCCAAAGGCCTGACATTGATTTTGGGGCCCGCTGGGACCAAATCTGAAAAAGGGGAACAAATTCTGGAGGAGGTCAAAGATGACCTTGTCTCTGACCTAGGTTAGGGATGAGGTAGACCCTGACCTAGGCCAGGGACAACCTTAACTCTAACCTAGGTCAGGGTCTAGGTTGTCTTTGACCTAGAGATCTAGATCTTTCCAAAATCAGGGATAGAAGGTCCCAGGGATGTCCAGAGACCTAGAAATGATGCCACAATGAGATAGAGTGCCAGGGAGAGGCACCAAATCCTATGATGATTGTGATGAAGGCCAGGAGGATGTATTTTTTAATCCTACCTATAAAATAGAGCCATGAAAGAGGGAAATTAAGGATAATCCTCAAGATTCTAACCCTAATTTCACCTAGAATGAAGGAATCAAGTGCAGAATGCACCCTAAATGAAAATATATCATGATAAATGTACAAAAAGAGGGTGCTAAGCCTATCAATATGGAAGTGATTCCATTTTAAGATGATACAAAACTATATAATTTTCAATTTATGCATACCAAGGTGTGTTATTAGAGATCAATAACTAATCATCATTGGTAAAACTATCATCAATAACCTTTGAGTTATTATCAGCCTGAAGTCTAGACAATAAATCTTCTACTACATTGACTTTGTTAGGCTTGTCAACTATAGTTATATCAAATTCTTGCATTTAAGAAAAAGCCATCTTGCTAACCTTCCTATTATTGAAGTTTTATTCATTAGATACTTAATGGATGCATGATCATTATGCACAAAGATCTAGTCTTTAGTGATATAATGGAGATTTTTTTTGAGGGCATAGATAACAACTAGCATTTCCTTCTCTATGACAATATAATTTAACTTAGGGCCTTGCAAATTCTTGTTGATGAATTATGTACAATTTTCAATTGCACTATACTTTTGTCCAAAAAATTCCCCTATAACATAGTTTGATGCATCTATATGTATGTGGAAGGGAAGTGACCAATTTGGCCCTCTAAGAATAGGTACTTGAGAAAGCACCAATTTTAGCTATAGAAAGGCTTCATCACAGGCATGAGTCCAATTGAATTCTAAATATTTTGTAAGAAGGGTATACAATGGGCCTTTCATATTACTAAAATAGTTTATAAATACCCTATAATATTAAACATGACCTAGGAAGCTTCTAACATCCTTCTATTTTGTTGGAGTAGGAAGATTAAGGATGACTTCTATTTTAGTAGGATCAACTAGTTGTATACCATCCTAAGATATATAATGTCCTAGGACTATACCTTCTTGCATCATCATACAAAATTTCTCACTATTCAAATCGAGTTTATGATCCTCACATCTCTTCCAAACCTTTCCAAAATTAGTTAAGGCTTCCTCATATGTGACACCATAAGTTTTAAAGTCATCCATGTATATCTCCATGCAATCATGAGAGATATCTAAAAAGATATTGATTTCACTTTTAAATGTGCCTGGGGCATTTCAAAGGCCAAATGGAAAAATATATTAGGCATAATCTCCCTATGGACAAGTAAATGTGGTATTCTCTTGGTCCTCAGGGGAAATATTTATCTGATTGTAACCACTATACCCATCTAGGAATGAAAATTACTTCTTCCCTACCACTGAATCTAGGACTTGATTAATGAAAGGTAGTGGAAAGTGACCTTTCTTAGTAGAAATGTTTAACTCTCTATAATCCACACAAAATATCCATTTTTCTTCTTTCTTAGGGATAATAAATAAATGAAAAACCCATTGGATGTCTGATATTGGGTAAATAAGACTAGCATTTAACAACTACTATAATTCGGTGTTCACTATTTCTCTTAAGGAAGGATTCACCCTCATTTATGTCTATCTAATAGTTATTCTATCCTCCTTAATATAAATCCTATGGGTACACAACTTAAAATATAACTCCTTCATATCCCCACAGTCCCAAGAAAAGTCTTGTTTATGACCTTGCAGTAACTTTGTTAAAGAAAACTTCTATTCTTGACTAAGTTTATTATTTATGTTCAAACAACAGCTTGGGGAAACCTCTATCCACTTGGTCAACTCTATTAGGGAGGATTTTATCAGAGAAGGAATTTGTATTTCATGGGGAATAAATTTATAGTAGATCTCTTCTGTTGTAGGAAGGTGGAGAGAATTAGAATAAGGAAGAAGGGGCTGCAAATAACATGTCTAGGTAGAGGAACACCCAAAATATTGATCCCTAACACCATAGTTGTTCTGAATAATATTGGAAAGAAACTCATCTTCTTCCTAAACCTATAGGAAAGGATCCCTTTTTAACATCATTAACTAAACCACTGAGTTAATTTCTTCAGTTTCTTCTCCTATATCTAGGGAAACTAGTTCTACAGATTTAGATTGAGTTTGAGTGGGTGGGTACAAGGCCAGTTTGTTTGTATTTAGACTATGAGATATGGTCATATCTCCTAAATGACATATAATATAATCTTTAGGAGTGACTAACCATGGCCATCCTAGTATCATAGGATATCTACCAAGTGTGGCTTTAGGAGAGAGGATCATAAAGTCGACATGATCTTCCCAAAAGTCCAATATAACAACTATATCTTCTACCATCCCATAAGGCTTGACTGTAGAAATATTTGCAAGCTATAGGATAGTATGAGTAGCCCTAAGGTTTAAAATTATGAGATTCTACATGGTGTGTTTAGTCATGACATTGATGGCTACACCTAGGTTAATTAAGGCATTCTTAACTAATGTACCATTAATAGTGATCTCTACTATTAGACTACCAGGCTCAGAGTACTTAGGAATACAAAATTTTCCTAGCATAATATTTTCCAGCTGACCAATGACATAGACCATTTGGGGATCCTTTCTTTTCCTACCAGGGTTTTTTAAACAAGCTTCCCTAATAGTCTTCCCATAGATAATAACATCTTTGATTTCTTGGAAAAGTGGAATCTTAACACAGATGTGTTTGAGATGATCAATGATGTCAAAAATTTCTTCCTCCTTAGGCTTAGCTATTTCAAATTGTGGAATTTTTGGAAATGACGGGTCTGAGTTTTTAGGAGGTTCACTATCCCTAGGTATGTATTCTTGAGTAGGTATAGTAGGTATATTTGATGGTTCTGACTCTTCAGATGGTATTTCAGTTATAACAGGGGAATTTGGTGTAGGAAATGTAGTTTTAGACCTTAAATTAATGTTACTGATGTTTAAGGAATACATAGGGTATTGATCAAAATTAGTTGAATACAAAGTTTCTTACTGCTAAGTTTTCCTGTTAGGATTTGGCCGAGGTTGAGCAGGGAGTTGAGGTTTCCTTGGCATATTAGTATTGGATTCAGGAGGTGGCATTAATGCTTGATGTTGTGGTTGTAGGGGTGGCTGTAGGAATTTAGAGGGTTGGTTTTTCCATTAATGGCCTCCCCTCCATTGTGAATTCTATTTCCAATTATCCTATGAGTGTTTACATGCCCCCTACCAGCTCCCTTGAGGTTGCTGCCAGTTCCCTTGGGGGTTTTTCCATTGAGGGTTTTGGTAAATTTTCCACTAAGCCTGGGTGTTATTCAAAGGCTAAGACTGATAATTAAAATAAGGCTTCCTTTGATTATTTTATACATTGGAATATGGACCACTAAAGGTTAAATGGTGTTGTGGCATACCTTGTCTTTGAGCCCATGACCTCCTTTGAGAAATGTAAAACACTTGATCATCATATCCTTCTACTAGTTTGAAGTCAGTAGGAAATGGATTAGTCTCCATATTAACCACCATCTTGCATCTACAATCTCTCTTCTTTTTTCTACAATTTCTTTATTTTCTGAAGCCACGCCAATATGTCAAGTGGAACATCACAAATATCAAGTCTTGTTGAATATCAAAGTTACAAAGTCATGACAAGGTGTTGCGTAACTTCATGAGTGTCATATTTTATGAGTAAATCAAATTTATGAAGTTGTGCTAAGTGGTTTGTGAAGCTTCATGATGGTTAAAAGATTTAACCGCTAGCATGTTCTGAGGTCCCACTAAGCTTTTGCACAACTTCTCAATGGTTAAATGTATATGATGGTGATGAGTTCCGAGGTCCCCACTGATGATGTGCATAACTTAGAAGAAGTTTAAAATAATAGCAAGTAGTGTACCATGTGGAAAGCTCAAAAAAATGGTGAAGTGCATCAATGGCCAAATAATTAATATCAGAATAGTTCCAAAGCTACGATAGTGAAGCACAACTGTTAGTGTAACTTGGGAAGGGTTTCAAGAGGTCCCAATCTGCATATAACGAAGTTGAGACATGGACAAGTTAGTCATTTGTGTAACCTCCCCTGCCATCTCAATCCCTTCGCTAGCCTAAGGATACTTAGGATAGTCACCCTTGTCCAACATCTTGACCTCTCACTAGTCACTGGGATTCTAGGAATTAAAATTAATATCAATACTATAAAATATGAACAAATAATTACTTACCTTGGTCCTTTACGGTTTCTCTAAAATTCCGAATCCCCTGTTTACTATTGCAAGATTGTAATTTGTAAATATGGCCCTCCAAAATTTTGTAATGAGACAAAAAAAGACTGTAACAAATCTGAAATTGTGTTCAAGTTTTCAAACTTTTGATTAACTGATTTGAATTTATATCAATCCATGATTCCAATTTCTATTTTTTGTGAATTCATGGGATTTTCAAAATACATTAACATCTTGATTTAAGCATGGCAAAAAATGTGTTGACCTGTCCAATGCACATTGTAGGAATTAAGAAATGGTTGGAAAAATAGGTCCTGCTCAATATAACAATCCCGACGAATATAACGGTCATCCACCAAGAAATGTAATTTTTTGGGGGTGAAATGGGCCAACTCATTCAATTCATAATTAATAACCATTGGTGAATTAAGAGGCTATTACAAGAAGCATGTTAGGATGGTTAAAGGTGAATATATTGGTAAACCACATCAAATGGAAAAATATTAATTGAAATTCAAAATATTATTTACCCATTACCATGTTAAATTTTGGTGATTTGGGCCACCGTGTATCATACAAGATTCACCAATTTTGGCAATGATAATTCCCAAAATTTTCCAAAAGGTGAATATTCACCACTAAAAAACACTCTGGGTCTAAGGATTATAAAGAGAATAATACTATAGAAAAAAACTAGACAAAACATGACAAATAACATTAGGAATATGGAAAAATTAACATCCTATCACTAGGTCCTAAGTGTTGAGAGATTGTTCAGATATTGATCAGATTGTGCATATATGTGTTGGCATTACTATTTTTTCATTGATGCCAACATATTCCTATTGTTAGAGACAATGTTATTGGTACGATCAGTCAGATGTTCTGATCAGTGTGGTTATTACATTAAATATCTATTACTATGAAGTTTTAGTTGTGTTAATTGATGTTTGTACTTGACTCTGTTAAAGTTGAAGAGGATCACATGATGATTTGAGTAAGTTATGGTGGATTTATCAGAGATGAATATTTTGGTTATTTAGTTTGTGATAGTATTTCATTCTCTAGATCGATGTGCATTGGTTATGCAATATTCTTGGTTGCTAACCTCTTGATGGGTTTAGGACATGGATGTGTGCCCTCAACTTGAGTGGTTCATTATTTGGATACTGGAAAGATAATTTTATTTTATGACAATAGTTGCTGATTAATGTTGCTAATGAATAATGTAGAGAAGTGTATGTATTTTGTGATAGATGTGTTTCTATTGATGTCTTGGCATTTAACGTTACTTGATGATGTCTCTATATTGTGTTCTATTCATGTTGTTGGATCGTGTTGGATTATGTGATTGAATTATGATAATTCTATGTGGCATGTTGTTTTTCTTCATTTGGTCTTAGCTGACCTAATGATGTAGCATGTTGTGACAAATTTTTGTGTCATCTATGAATCTAGAGCATGTTTGAGGATGTTATTATGAATTATTTCTATGCCTTAGCCAACATTCAATGGATCACTTTGAGTTTCGAGATGTATTGAGATAATATTTTGTAACTAGGTCCTTGACCAACCTAGTTGAGATAAATTGATGTAATGTGTATATGCATGTAATCATTTTTTATTGTGATGGCATGGAAGAGGATGTGAGAGGATGTAGAGATGTTGTACAAAGAGATATGAGTGGAATTTGCAATTGAGTTAGAAATTGTTGTACTTCATCGAAACTATTTTGGCATATTAGAGATGTTATTTGTTAGTTCATGAGTTTGGATGGTATGTCCTCCATGATTTGTAATCAAAGGTTGTTGTAAGATAGTGAGACTTCCTTGGGATTGATATCCTTGTTGTATTTGAGTAGTAAGCTCTAGGAAGTGTGTTTGAATACATGTGAATTCCCCTTTGTAATACTCCTAATAGGGTAAAGTGTTTTTAATAGAGTACATTCATATTTTGGGTTTGATCCCCACCATGGTTTTTTTTCTAATAGGGTTTCCATGTCAAAAATCTTGATGTTATGTGTTTTTTACTATGTTATTATCTTGATTTCATGTTTATCATTCAGATATAAAGTTAAATTTTAAAAATTTGGGTAAGGGTTAACTATTTTGTGGCACAACTGATTCAACCCCCTCTCTTAGTTGTGTGATGTCTTAAGTCTATCAATTGGTATTAGAGATAATGTCATCTTTTCAAAGCTTTTCCACTTGAGGAGATATGGGATGTCGACCTTTAAGAAGGAGATTGTGAGAATTGAAGGAACAAATTATACTATATGGAAGGGATAGATGATTACACATTTGAGATACCTTGGTGAAGAACATTGGACTGCTACTGAGAAGAATTAAAAACCTCTTGATGATTTGTCTATTGAAACTGGCAATGAGAAGAAATAATTTGAGTTTAATATGAGAGAAAAAGAAGCCTTAAAGAGTTCCTTATTAGATGTTGAGTACACAAACATTTTAGGACTGGAAAATACACATGATATATGGATAAAATTGTAGAGATTACATGAAAGAGATAAATTTGTGAAATAAGCTAAGCTACAAAGTCCAAAAGGGAAATATGAGTCATTGAGCATGAGTGAAGATGAGAAAATTACTTCCTATGTGAACAAGATCACTGAAATTGTCTATGGAATTAGATGGGCTAGTGAAAAGTTGGATGAAGAAGAGATGGTTTCTAAGATCTTGAGATCCTTTCCTCTTGCTTACAGTAATAAGGTTGTTGCTATTGAAAAAATCAGAACTATGACAACAATGACAAGGGATACATTGATTGGTACATTATCTAATTTCAAAATGAGTGAATTTGGAAATAGCATTCTTAAAAGTGCATATACATCTAAAGCCACCATTTCTAAGGATAAGAAAAGATATGACCCTGGAGAAAGTTCATCTAAGATTGGTAGATATGCTAAAGAATGAGAAAAAATTGAGAAGGAATATAGAGAGCTTGAAGATATTGAATCCCTATTTGTAAAGAGATTGCCTAATGGATTTGGTAAGTATGAAGGAAAGTTGCCTTTGAAATGTTTTGCATGTAAAAATATTGTACATTGCTTCTAGATGGCCTAACAAAGAACCTAAGAACAAGCATAAGAAGTTTAGGCCTAAATATTAGAAGTGCTACTATGTTGTTGATGAAGGAAAAAAATGATGAATATGAGAAGATCAAAGATGAGATTATGTTCATAGCTATAAGGAGAGATGACTAGATTATTGAAAGTGGGTGCTCACATCACATGACCAGAGACAAAGACAAATTTGTGAAGCTTGAAGATTATGATGGTGGTGCTGTTAGATTTGGTAACAATGCTCCCTTTTTGATCAAATGAATATGATCGATCAAAATTGATGGTAAGAGTAATACTTATGATGTTTTATATTTTGAAGGATTAACACAAAATCTTTTGAGTGTTGGACAATTAGTTGATAAGGGATATCACTTGGAATTCAAGAATGGAATATGTAGAATCAATGAAAGTACAAGAATTGAGATTGCATCAGGTACAAAGGCCATAGGTAATGTATTTAACATAAAAAATTTAGAGAATAGATGCTTGATTTCTAAGATTGATAATAGTTGGTTGTGGCACAAGAGATTGTGTCATGTAAACTTTGATAACATTGTGAAGATAAGTACTACAAATGCAGTGGGAGATTTGCCTAAATTATTGAAACTTGCTAATGAGATGTGTAAGGAATGTCAATTTGGTAAGATAACTAAATCTAATTTCATAAGTAAAGCCTATTCTTTGAGTGGATTGTTAGATTTGGTGCATACTGATTTATGCGGTCCAGCTAGAACTAAAAGTTAATATGGAGATAGATACTTTATCCTGTTCATTGATGAATATTCAAGGATGATGTAGGTTACATTTTTGAAAGAAAAATATGAGGCATTTGACAAATTCAAGATCTTTAGATCTATGGTTGAGACTGAGATAGGTATGAAGCTGAAATGTATGAGATCTGACAAAGGTGGAGAGTTTACATCTAGGGAATTTGATGCTTACTATGAAGAGCATGGGATAAAAAGGAAAATGTCTACTCCATGGACCTCTAATAGAATGGAATTACAGGGAGAATAAATAGAAAAATACTTGACACTACAAGGACTATGATGATTGAGGGAAGTGTTCTAGAGATATTGGAGAAATTTTTTTAGAACCACTATTTAATCTTTGAACCAAGTTGCTATAATTGAAGTTGTTAGAATGTTTCTTGCATATGCTACTTATAAAAATTTCAAGAAAGTATTACATAGATTGAAGAAAGCTCCTAGAGTCCAATATGCAAGGTTAGACAAGTATTTATTGAAGATTGGTTTCAATAAGGGTACTGCTAATAGTAATTTTTACTTCAAAGTTGTTGATGATGACATCTTTATTGTTGAAGTCCTTGTGGATGATATCATTTTTGGTGGAAATGACAAGATGAGTGAAGAATTTTTTGATGAGATTCAAAATGAATTTTAGATGTCTATGATAGGTGAGATGAAATTATTTCTTGGACTGCAGCTTATACAAATAGATAAAAGTATTTTCATTTCTCAATCTTGGTATGTGAAATAATTGTTGAAGAAATTTGGTATGGATGATTCAAAACCTGTTGGTACTCCTATGATTACTGGTTGCAAATTGACAAAGATTGATGATACAACTAATGAAAATAAAAAAGATATAGATCAATGGTCGATGGGTTGTTATACTTGACACAAACTAGACCATAAATTATGAATACTATTTGTATTGTTGTTAGATTTCAATCAAAACCAAAGGAATGTCATTATGTTGTCATTAAGAGGACATTCAAATACTTGAAGGGAACAACTAGTTATAGACTATGGTATGGAAAGGATGGTGATTTCACATTGAGTGTATATATTGATGCTGATTGGGTAGGTAATGTGGATGATAGAAAGAGAACAAGTGGTAGAGCATTCTTCTTGGGTAAGAGATTAGTTTCATGGGAAAGTAAGAAAAAAATTGTATATCATAATCTAATACTAAAGCTAAGTATGTTTTTATTGTTTTGAATTGTACACAAGTTATGTGGATGAAGCAAATGTTGAAAGATATCAGAGTATCATGTATTGATGAGCCTATTGCTATATTTTGTGATAATTAAAGTGATATTAATATTTTAAATAACCTTGTGTTGTATTCAAAGATAACACATATTTTTATCAAATATCATTTCTTAAGAGATAAAGTCAGTGAGAAAGAAGTTAGTGGATTATGTGTCTACTAAAGAGAATATTACAGATATATTCATGAAGCCCTTTCTTAAGGATAGTATTAAGTATCTCCAAGGTAAGCTTGGAGTAATTGCTTCTCTTGATTAGAGATAGAGACACATTTAATTACATCAGTCTTGTGTGCTTACCAATCTACCATCATTCTAGATTGATGTTTTTGGTGGCTAATCCTTAGGGGGAGTAGTGTACAATGAATGGTTCAAGTGGTTTGATTTTCAGATTTGGGGAGAGATATTTACACAATATTCGAGAGATGTTTGTTCATATTTTTGACTTCTATGACCTAGTGCATGCATGTGCCTTTTTCATTAATGTCAAAGGGGGAGAAATATTCATGGGAAATTTTTTTATATATTATGATATATTGTTTCTTAGAGAGACTTTAAAAGATAATGTAGATATTGCTGGTACTATTGTTGTTATTGTTTCTTTGTGTATTGATTTGGTTTTTCGCATCATATGTTGCCATCGATACTAAAGGGGGAGATTGTGGAGTGATTGTTGAGATATTGTTCAGATTGTGCATATATGTATCAAGGCATTAATGTTTTTTCATTTATGTTAACATATTCCTACTATTAGAGATAGTGTTATTGGTAAGATCAGTTAGATGTTTTGATCGGTGTAGTTACTACGTCATTGAATATCTATTGTCGTGAAGCTATAGTTGTGTTAATTGATGTCTTTACTTGACTCTATTAAAGTGGAAGAGGATCACCTGATGATTTGAGCAAGTTATGGTGGATTTATCAGAGACAAATATTTTGGTTATTCAACTTGTGATATTTTTTTGGTATTTGGATCGGTTTGGATTAGTTATATAATATTCTTGGTTGCTAACCTATTTATGATTTTAGGACATGGATGTGTTTCCTTAGCTTGATTGGTTCATGATTTGGATATTGGCAAGCTAATTTTATTTTGTGATAGTGGTTGCTGATTAATATTTCTGATGAATAGTGCAAAAAAGTGTATGGATTTTGTGATAGAGGTGTTCTTGTTAATGTCTTTGTATTCCATTTTGTTTGATGATGTTTCTAGACCATGTTATATTTTTTATGATGGATTGCATTGGATTATGTGATTGAATTATGAGATTTTCATGTGGTTTACTATTGTTCTTCATTTGGTCTTAGCTAACCCGATTATGTAGCATGTTGCGATGAATTGTTGTGTGATCTATAGATCTAGAGTGTGTTTGAAGATGTTATTATAGATCATTTCTATGTCTTAGATGACATTCAATGGACCACTTTGAGTTTTGAGATGTATTGAGATAATATTTTTTAATTAGGTTCCTAGCCAACCTAGTTGGGATAAATTGATATAATGTGTCTATGTATGTAATCATTTTTTATTGCAATGACATGGAAGAATATGGGAGAGGATGTAGAGATTTTGTGAAAAGAGGTATGAGTGGAATATGCAATTGAGGAATAAATTTTTTTACTTCATTGGAACTATTTTGGCATATCAAAGATGTTGTTTGTCAGCTTGTGACTTTGGACAATATTTCCTCCATGATTTTTAATCATAGATTATTGTAAGGAAGTGAGCCTTCCTTTGAACTAAGATCCTTGTTGTATTTGAGTAGTGAGCCCTAGGAACTATGTCTGAATGCATGTGCATTCCCCTTTGTAATACTCCTAACAGGGTATAGTTCTTTTAACAAAGTACATTCATCTTGTGGGTTTGATCCCAACTGTGGTTTTTCCCCTAATATCCCTAATAGAGTTTCCATGTCAAAAATCTTGGTGTGTGATGATGATAATCACCTTCATGAAATTAAGATCAAATTAGCAACAATTCAAAGTAAATAAAATGCGAATCTAAGTAAAATTGAAACTAAGATCTATAGCATCTCATGGTTCTCTAGAAATATGTGGTAAGTGAAGCTCTCAGCTCAATCTCCACTAGTGACACTTCTAAAATGAGAATGTATGCTATTCTATGCTTCTACAATGCTTCTATGATGATGATTCTAGCTCAAATTGACAAAAGTATAATGCAAATACTCTAAATGATCTTAAGTGCTCTTAGAATGCTCTTCAATTGCCTATAGTAACAATGCTTTGCAAATGAATTTCTAAGATGTCAATTGCTCTCAAAATGCTTCATATTTATAGTAAATTCCCAAGGGTAGGGGGTGGAGTGAAGTAATCAGCATTTACATTTGGTTGAGTCAAATACTTTGCTTTGTTCATAAATGGGGGGACAATTTAAATGTTTGTCTCAAGCTTTTGGACAAAAGGACAAGATTGAGTGGATGCGATTGAAACTTTCAAATGAGTGATTGAGATTCCTCCTTTTTGAGTGATTAGTGTCTTTTTGTCCTCAATTCTTATTGGTTTCTCAACTTTGTTGAAAGATATTAGGAATTATTAAATTCAATTAATTAATTAAATTTAGCCATGTAAGGGTAATAGGTTCATTTTGATTTTTGATCTAAACAACTATACAACTAATTGATTAAAATCAATTATGTAGTGCTTTTCACCCCTTTAAGCTTTGATTTAATTATTTAACCTCATTATTTGATTTTTCCTTTGCTTTAATTGATTTTGTTCAACTTTGATTTAATTATGTCCATTTTAATGATTTGATCCCTTTTTGATTGAATTAGTGCATTTTGATGATTTTAAGCCATTTTATTGATATTTGCAATTTAAAAGCACTTGTCCATTTTTACGTGTCTACAAATGCCCCTCTTTGAATTGATGTGTGAAGAACATTGATTTAAAGATTCTTTTGAGTTCTGATCAGTTTTTTAGGTCTTGATTGCTAATTCACTGATTCACTGATTGCTGTCTCTAATATGATATTGATTGCTGCCTCTGATACTGATATGATTGCTCTGATACTGATATGCTTCTGATAATGATTCCAAATTTTTTTGATGCCCCACTGATTCCAATGATGTTTGATTTCAATTTCAATTTGATACCCTGATGCCCCCTTAGAAATTAAAACATATTGATTGCTTGATTTGAAAAATTTGATGATGTTGATTTAATATGTCTTCATTTCTAAAAAATCGTGATGATATGCGATGATTCAAGAATGTGCCCCGGTTCATTTGATAGGTCAATATAGGTCTAAGACAAATTTAACCTCCAAAATTAGGTCAAAATAGCTTAAATAGGTTGAAAAACCTTGATTTACTATTCATTTTCACTTTGGTCTTTGGTGATTTTGCTCTGGTCCTGCGGTGAATTTTGAGATGGTTGTCCCTATCCAAGAGCATCAATTTGAGAGGTGTTAGCGATATGCGAGGCCACCTAATTATGGACCTCCAGTGAGTTATTTCAAACTCCCTCTTTGCATTTATTACTCATTTATTAGCATTTATTGCAATTTTTCATTTCATTGTTGCCTTGAATATGCCAATTCACGCTTAGGAATATTTCATTGTTGCCTAGACCTTTTTACTGTCGCATCCGTGCTTTTCACTCATGTAGCCATGTAGTAAAATGTTGACTAAGAAATCTTCATTCTCACTTGAGAACAAATTGTTCACGCGTAGAGCTAGGGAAAAAATGCCATTTTTCATATATTTTACCATGTAGGAAACCCTAGTAATTCACTGTCGCCTAGGCCAAATTTCATTATCACCTAGCATGATTCAATGTCGCATGACATGAGAATTATCACATAACACCCACAAAATGTTGCGTAACAACTTTTTGGTATCGCTTAAGAGAAATGTCATCTGGTATGATTAAAATCATGCTTGCAGACTTTTGAATTTTTTTTACACTTGTACTTGATTATGTCTGATGAAAAATTTGATGACTTCCAATGCTCAATTTGAATGATTAGATTAGGTCTGTTGCATTCAAAAAAACAATGGATTAATGATATCAGGATAATGGTACCAATGAATGTGTTTTTTCAATCTAATTAGGATAGGATACTAATAGGATAAATCAATCAGTGTGAAAATCGATATGATTTGATACTGTTGCTTCATTCTCAGGACATAGAGACACAAACAAATGGTACTGGGTGTGATTGCTTGATACTTTTGATAGAATTGATTGACTTGAGATAATTCCTTGATATGGTATCCTGATATGATTCCTTTGCTTTGCTGACAGACAAACTTTCTTACTCTGTACATCCATATAGTTTCATCTTGGGTTAGACACTTATGAATGCTGAGTTTTGTGTGATTGAGTTGTGCGGATTGAGCTTCCTTCTTGACCTTCCATGGTTCTAGTTGAACCATGGTTTATTGATTTCAGTGGTAGAATGATGGCACTCTGACCACAATACCTTTCATTTTCCTTTTGGAGAGATGACTATCACGCTTGAGGACATGTATATATTGTTACGTATCCTATGTAGAGGAGAGGTAGTTTATTATGATTCTATATATGATTCCACTATTTTTTGCTGAGTGTTCAGGGACAACTCTATTGATGATGACACTATCACCTAGCCTTAGTTTGCCTCATTTCCTACATTGCCAGTGGTACTTGGTGCACTGATCGGTGGTTTGCTTCTTCCCGATCGGCGAGGTCATGATTTTTCTGTTAGATGGGGTAGGATTCTAGAGGATTTGCTTTCTCATCCTCAATGCTTCAATTGGGGTTCATGCATTCTTGCAAATCTCTATCATGATTTGCATGAGGTAGTCTATAGAGAGAGTGTGTCCTTGTCAGCTAGTGTAGTTATTCTCCAGTTGTGGATATGGGAGCATCTTCCCAGTACTAGGCCTATTTCTGACAGGGTTTGACCTCATGGTTTTCCATATGCTTTTCTATATACTGGTATGGTTGTTCAACACCATTTGGGTCATCTTGATTACTATCAATGATATGTTGATGATCTCGATCAGGTTCTATGGAGACCATACATTGGTTGTGAGTGCTAGAGAGAGGATGACGATGAGTTACCTTACATGTTTTTCCCTCACTAGATGATTGGTCATACTACTACTACTATTGAGTGCTTCTTCTTTGGCAAAGTTTCTAGATAGTATGGTCGAATACAAGATATGCCTCAGGGTGAAGCACTATATGCTCGGGTACAGGTAGAGAGATCTATGTGGGGTCCTCTCATTGATTATTAGTTTGCATTGGATCAAATTGATGGTATGGCTTACTCTAGATGGGAGATGCTTCCTAGTATGGAAGATGTAGGTATGTCTTGTGAGTATGCAGATTGGTGGGCTCGTAACAGGTTTACTTATTTCACTGATCCAGCAGATCTTGTCCCAGGTCAGGGTGATGGTGGTGGTGGTGGTAGAAGGTGGAGACAATGAGGATAGAGAGATACTCTAGTTGTTGGTTTAGTATAGGTGAGAGGTGGACACGCTAGAGATAGAGATCGAGCTAGAGGACATGATGATGTAGTTGATGTACATCCTAGAGTAGCAAATAGACAACATAGAGCTCATAGACAATAGAGACAATAGAGACAGGCTCATGTTGATGCTACTAGGTAGATTCTAGGTGGATTAGATCCTTTGGTTTAGTTGGAGAGATTTGCCTTGGCTCAGTAGGATGATGTTCTAGCACAACATGATTCGGTTCCAGCATAGCAGGTGCCTACACAGGTTTAGCAGCCACAAGATGTATGACAAAGTTCACAAGATGCTCCTACTATTAGTACTTTAGCATGGGATGTGCAGTCTATGAGGATAGATATATCCACTGTTGTTGGGCATTTAAATCAGGTTGCTACCTTGATGCAGCAGTTTATGTCTGCTATGGTTCAGAGACACAGTGAAGCAAGCACTTCTCATGCTCCTCCTCCATGGGATGCTAGAGGTCCAGATGGATATGGTCCTACGGGATCTTGATTGATTGATGATAGATTCACTCATTTTTGATGTCCTTGTATCACATGTCATGTTATTTGATTGATTAGAACATTTGATGTATCAGTTTGTATGACATTGTATCTTGATATACTGATTTGATGGGTCATTGATGAACACTTTTTTGATGATATATGATGATATACTCCTTGGTTCTCCTTGATGAGTTGTTATGAGATTATCTTTTATGAAGCTATATGATGTTTTATGCATTTAATTTGATTTATGCTATGGATGCAGTTATCTTATCTTATGATATAAATAAATGAATGCAATGATGTATGGATTTATGACATGTTTTTTCTCTATTTCTCAATGTATCGATGCAAAGTGTTTTATGGAAATGCATATGTAAATGCCCCTATGTTTTTGATTTTTTTTTGATTTTGGATGTATGCAATTCTATCCTTAACTACATGTATGCAAATGATGTATGATTCTTTTTCTTTTTCTCTCTTTTCTAGTATATGGATAATGATTAATGATTTATGCTATGCATGAATGCAAAAGATAATCTCATTTCTTTATTTTGATTTATCAAGAGTAAGACGTTTGATTGAACCCATCATTTATTTAATGTTTTGACTAACCAAGATTATTAATGTACCCCCTTGTCCTTGGAAAATTAACCACAAACAAATGCAATTAATCTAACATGATAATGCAATTCAATGCAACCTAAGTGTCATCAGCTTTTAGCAAAGAAATGCCATGGAGATAAATTTTCATCATTGAGAATTTTGGGATCGGAAAGCTAGTACAATCATCATTGAACACATCATGATGATATGAATACCACTTTTTATCACCTTTAGTAACCTCTTTTTGAACCTAGTACAACCCTCACTAGTTGGATGACCAAACTATGGGAGTCTGAATACCGGTGTCAACTGATTCAATGTTGCAAGTGGATTTTTGGTATTAAGATATGGAAGATCTAAATAGCCAAGGGATTCATTTGCATAAACAAACAAAGGTCAATCCTTCCTCTTATGGGATAGTCCTCGATGGTTCTTTGATGACCATGTCATTAGACGAACTTTCATAAGTTGATGAATCTTCCTTAAAACAACCACTCAAAGGCAAGGAAAAATATCATGTCTCTATCATGGCTAATCTAGTCAAAACATCATCGATTAGCTCAAAAGATGTGATAAAAGTTAATTTCATAAAGATTATCAAAAGAAAGCTTCAAGTGTTTTGCAATGTTTCATGATTTTCAAAAAGTATTTCCAAGCATTCTGATCTTTAAGGTGTTTTGTCAATTTCTAATCCTAAATAATAAAGTCAATGAAGGCTCAAGGATCAAGTTGTAGGATCAAATACTTGGGTTTGAACAATGATATCCATCAAAGGTTCAATAACTTTCCACTCTTCTGAAACTCTGATAAATCTATTTTTGACGTGATTGATTGTAGCACTTATTGAATCCATTTGGTACCAAATTTCCAATCCTTTCCTGCCCCCAAGTGATAAATGTGATCATGCGAAAAACTTAGGGCTGATAAGCAATGAAACAATGCGATTGAAAGGCTTTATTATGACTATGTACAAATGATGGATGCAATGACAATTTTACAAATGGGATGATGGAAATGCAATATGGACATATGTGACTAGGAAAGACAGACTTAAGGGAACAAAAGGTGCTTGTTTACCAAGTTTTCACCTTTTGGATCTTTTTCTCTTTTTTTCTACCAAGGGACCTATTGCTAGGTTTTCACCAAGGCACTTTTTTCTTTTTTTTTATTTTTCTTTTTTCAATTTTTTTGTATTTTTCAAGATCTCTTTGACTATGTACAATAAATATGATGCTCCTCATCTGATACTCTTTATACTCTTTCATCTCCCTCATGTGTAGAACCTTTTGAGATGAATGCTGTTGATAGGCTCTTGGAGTTCTTCTCCTTCACAATTTGATAACTTATAGGTTCCCATTCCAAATGAAGACACAATAATGAATGGACCAAGCCAATTAGCCTCCCATTTTACTTTCTTTTCTCTGTCAGCTTGATTCTTTGGGTTTTCTCTTAACACTAAGTCTCCTACCTGAAAGACTCTCATTTTGATATGCTTATTGGAGTTCCTTGAGATTCTATTTTGATACACTTTCAGGTGCTCATAAGCTTGTGTTTGGTGTTCTTATAGAAACTCCAATTGTTGAAGTCTAGCAACTCTATAGTCTTCATCTATTATCAACCCTTGCAATGAACTTGTAAAGATAGGATTTCAAACTCCAATGGTAGAACAACTTTGGCTCCATAGACTAATGAAAATGGTGTGGCTCCCATAGGTGTTTGAATGCTAGTTCTATAAGCCCATAATGCTGGATTTATTTGCACATGCCAGTCTCTTCCCGATTTATTTACCGATCTCTTCCATATTTTTAAAATGTTCTTATTTGTGGCTTCAGCTTGTCCATTTCCTTGAGGATAATAAATGGATGAAGAATGATGAGTGATATGAAATGTAGCACAAAGTTCATCCACATCCTTGTTTTTGAATTGCTTTCCATTATCTGTTATTATGGCATGAGGAATACCATATTTGCAAATGATGTGGTTCAAGATGAACATGAAAATTTGCTTACCCATGGCCGTGATCAAAGGGACTGCTTCGACCCATTTAGTAAAATACTCCATTGTAGTTATGATGTATTTGTGACCATTTGAAGAAGGTGGATACATGATGCCAATCAAGTCAAAACCCCATTGATAGAATGGCCATGGTGTAACAAATGGGTGCAATTCTTGTGCTAGTACATGTATCATGTCGCCATGATATTGACATTTGCCGCATATCCTGAAAAAGTGACAAGCATCTTTTTCTAAGGTCTTCTAGAAATACCCTAAGCAAAGGATCTTCTTGGCTAGGTTTAAACTGCTTGAGTGTGACCTGCAAATGCCTTCGTGAACCTCGTGTAAAGCTAACTTAGACTCTTCTTCCTCTAGACATCTAAGTAACATCTTGTCAAGACCCTTATGATACAATGTTTCTGAAAGGATTATGTAACAGGCTGATTGGCATATAAAGTTTCATTTTTGGGCTCGGGATTGGTTTAAAGGTAGCACTTGGTCTTTGAGATATGTATATATAGGGCTGTACTAAGGTGAGTCATGTGCATGAAGTAAGGAAATAATTTGGGTTTCAGGAAGGTTGAATGCCAGTTTCACCAACTCTTCCACCAAGAACTCGTACTTCTCATTTTGATCTAGTTTTTGTAATAAGGAAGCCAAGGTGGCCATTGCATCAACTACTCTATTTTTCTCTCTCAAAATCTGCTCAAAAGTGATCAAGGCAAAGTACTTTTTCCATCCATCAATCATGGTCTTATATGGTATTAAATTTTCATCTTTGGTGTGGTATTCATTGTTGACTTGATTGATGATGAGTTGAGAATCTCCATATAATTGTAGCTCGGTGATGTTCCATTCTAAAGCCATTTTGATGCCTATGACTAGAGATTCATATTCTTCTATATTATTTGTACATGGAAACAAGAGCTTGTAGGACTTAGGAATGGTGTACCCTTGAGGAGTGACCAATAATATGTCGGCTCCAAAACCTCCCTGTGTATATGAGCCATCGAAGTACAACTTCCATGTTTTTGCTTCTATGTTTACAATGGTGAAATCTAGAAATTCCACTTGAATAGTTTGTGCAGAAGTCATTGGGTTTTCAACTAAGTGATCTGCTATCACTTGTCCTTTTATTGCTTTTTTATCAACATACTCAATGTTGAATTCACTCAATATCATGACCCATTTTTCTATCCTACCCATTAAGGTATTTTTACTTAGCAAATACTTTAGAGGATCAATTTTGGCAATTAGCTTTAGCTTGTGCATCAATATATAATGCCTCAATTTTTGAGATGCAAAAACAACTGCTAGACAAGCCCTTTCCATGAATGTGTAGTTAAGTTCGTATTTGATCAATGTCCTACTTAAATAGTAGATTGCCCTTTCCTTTCCTTGTTCATCCTCTTGCATCAAAAGCACTCCTAGAGATCTTTCAGTAGCAGATATGTAGAGTAGCAATGGTTTTCCCTTGATTGGTGGCATTAGGATAGGTGGATTTATTAGATATGTCTTTAATAATGTGAAGGCTTGGTCACATTCTTCATCCCAGAGGAACATAGTATCTTTGTGTAGCAACCTTGAGAATGAATGACATTTTTTGGCCAATTGAGAAATAAACCTTCTTATGGATTGTATTTTGCCTTGTAGAGATCTCATTTGGCTTATGTTCTTTGGTATCTCCATATCCATTATTGCTTGTACTTTTTCTAGATCCACTTCAATTCCTTTTGCTAAAACTATATAGCCTAACAACTTGCCGGATTGGACACCAAAGGCACATTTCTTTGGGTTTAGTCTCACTTTGAATTGTGCCAATCGAATGAATATCTTTTTCAAAATTTCTATGTGTTCTTCTCTTTTGTGGGACTTGGCCAATATGTCATCCACATAATCCTCTAAAAAGGTGTGCATCATATCATGGAAGATAGTTCTCATTGCCCTTTGATATGTGGCTCTGACATTTTTAAGGCTGAAGGGCATGACATTCCAAATAAAAGTACCCTAGGGACATGTAAAGGCTATCTTCTCTTGATCTTTAGGTGAAAATTTTATCTGATTATATCCACTGAAACCATCCATTAATGAGTACATGGAGTGACCCACTGTCAAGTCGACTATTGCATCAATGCTCGGAAGTGGGAAGTCATCCTTAGGACATGCAAGGTTCAAGTCTCAAAAATTTGTGCATACCCGAATGGATTTGTCATGTTTTGTGACTAGTACAATGTTAGATATCCATTCAGCATAGGCTATTGCTCTTATGAATCCCAACTTCAACAATTTTTTTAATTCTGCCTTGACTAAGAGAGCTATATGTGGGTGCATTTTTCTCAACTTTTTCTTGATGGGCTTAACCCCTGGTCTAACATTCAAATGATGCATTATAAAGTTGGGATCCAATCCAGGCATGTCGGCATATGACCATGCAAAGTTCACTTGTTGTTCTTGGAAAAACTTAATGAAATCCTCTCTTTCTAGAGGTGTAAGTGATGCTGCCAAGTGTATAAATTTAGGATCCAATTCTATCCCAATGTTGACCTTTTTTGTCAGCTCTATGAGAATAGGTGACCTTTTTTCCTCATGCTCAAGTAGGGTATCCAGTCTCTCTTCCTTTGGTGCCACAGTTGGGTTTTCACCATAGGAAACATCTTTTATCTTTACTTTTTTTGGTTCTAGTGCTGCCACATAGTGGTTTTCATCACTAGAATTTTTCATTTTTTTCATTTTTTTCTATTGACTAAGAGATTGGACCCCAGCTATTCTCATCATGTTTGGTTTGAATTCATTGGTGAAAGAGGGTTCAACCACATTAAGGTATTGTTTCATTGCTTGGTCATTTGGAAAGTAAAGCAAGTCACTTGGCTCGGTTTGGTCCCAATAAGGTGAGGATTTATCAAGGATAAGGTTTCATTAGGAAAGCTTTCATTAATTGGGTTTATGGAAATGACTTCGTTTGAGGGTTCATACATTGTATCATTTAGATCTATGACGCGAGCTTCATTGAGATGGTCCATGGAAGAAGGATCGAAATCCCCTTCACTTGAGTCCTCATCAACTTCTATGGGAAATAGCGTGGGAAAAACCACGAGCAGATTAAAACTAATGTTTGAATCTCCCTCCTTTGAAGGCATCCAGAATGTATCTATCCATGGTGGATTAGTAGGTGCTTGTCCTATGTTAAGACCTTGTATATTAGGCTCTTCATTATGTTGAGTTTCTTGCCTTGGGATCTTTGCATAAGTATGTATTTTGAATAATTCTTTATCCTAACATGATTCATTGGATAAGGTATCCCATTCATAATCCCAGGAGTCATCACTATCTACATTAGATTCCAACATGTTCACTTGAGGATATGAGTCTTGCATTGGCTTGGAGCTTTCTCCTTTGTATTGGTAGCCTACTCTGGATCTTTCCTCTTTTTCCCTCCAAGTAGGTTCAATGGGTTCTAATAAACCTCTATTTCTTCGGCCTAAGGGTCCTCTTCCCTTATATCCCATTTTCTGCATTATCTCAAATGCTTTCCCATACTGATTAATTTGAATGTTGATATGTTGGATTCTTTCTGTGGGAGTGCTTGAGGTATCATCTTCATCATGATAAAGCCATTGAAGGACTTCATTCTTCTCCTTGTCGAATATTGCTTTGTCACTTTCTCTTATGAAGTAAGAGTTATACTTATGAGGTAAGTGTTCTTTTGATGGTTTTCCATGTGTTTTTGGAGATGTGGGCAAGTCAAATAGGGAAATGGAGTATTCTCCTACTCCTTTGGAACTGATTTTACATTGTTTGTCAAATGCATCCATCATCTCACTCATTTTTTTTAGTTATCCTTTTTAGCTTCATCCTTTTCTTCTCAGGTGGGTTTGTAAAGTACTATCTCCGATTTAGGTGCTTGATCTGAACCTTCAATTGGAGTTGGACCCTCGTAGCTCACTTTTTCCTTTCCCTTAGTTCATGTTGATGCACTAGCTTGAGGAGGGTTTGAAGTAGCACTTAATGTTATCATGGGATCATCCATTTTGGTATCTTCAATGGTGGTTCTTTGGATGATTCCTTCTCGGTTATGTGGAATAAATAGCTCATGAAGGGGTTTGAGTGCATTGCAATATTGGAATGGATTTGAGTCTCCTCCAACCGTAATTTCTTCACCCATGTACATAAATTTGATGTATTGGTGGTACATGGATGGGACTGCTTGCATCTCATGTATCCATGGTCTCCCCAATAAAATATTATAAGTTAGCTTCATGTCCAATACTTGGCAATTTGTGTCCTTTTTGATAGGTCCCACTTGAATGGGCAATATGATCATGCCTTTGGAGGCTCTTTCAGCTTCATCATAGGCCTTTATGGTGATTCTTTTCTTAGGGTCAATGCAAGACTTAGACAACCCTAGGGATTTGACAAGACTTAACGTGTAGATGTTAAGGCCAGCTCCTCCATCTATGAGAGCTCTTTTGACTCTATGGCATTCACTCAAGACTTCTATATGAAATGGTAGGTTTTGGGCATGAGTAATAGACATGTCATCTTGGTCAGAGAATGATAAGAAATGAGGTGAAATGAGATGACCTACCATGTTTTGAAACTTCCCTTCTTCTAAGTTAGTAGGAACATTCATCTCTACTAGAGCTTTTTCTAAAATTTCCTTATGGTTAGGAGATAGCTTCAATAGCTCTAATATGGAGATTTGTGCTAGAGTTCTTTGTAACTGATCTACCAAGCTATAAGGTTTTGCTACTATAGAAGATTGCTTGATCACAATTTTGGACTATGGAATGCTAATAATTTTAGGATCAACCCCTTGTATTGTAATCATTGAAGTTTGCCCCCTAGTGATAACATTGGATGTCTCTTTTTGGGGCTGTTCTTTGATCACTATAGCATTCACAGTGTTATCATAAGGTGGTGCAAAGTTAATGTTATTTCTGCTTTGTTTCTTGCCATTGGTTGACTCCCCTTTGTCATGTTTATAGAAGGGTTGTTTGAAAGCTATATGGTCTTCATTTCTTTGAGGTCCATCAATGGTGATCATGCCACTATCGATTAAGTCTTGCACTGCATTCTTTAGCTGCAAGCATTCATTTGTCGTGTGCCCTTGAATCCTATGGTACTCATAATGGTTATTTGCATTCCACTAGCTAGGCTTGTTGTTTGGCTCATAAGGCTAAATGATAGGTAGATTAATTATGTTGTTAGCTATGAGCATCTTTAGTTCTTTTTCGAGGGGTTCATCCAAGGGTGTGAAGTTCCTTTGAGGAGTTGGTACCAAGAATTTATTAGATTTATTACTCCTTTGATTATTTCCTTGGTTGCCACTATTAGCATTATTGTTGGAAGGTGCGTTGGAGGTCTGGTTTGCATTATTCACCTGATTAGGTGTTCTTGTAAGAGCAAATGGAGTCACCTTCAAGTTGCTAGAATCAAAAAACCCATCATTGACTATTCCCTTATTGTTGTTTTTATACCGATTATTGCTATTGAACCAATTCTTATTTTGATTGGTGCCATTGTTGGAGTTATTATTGTTAGAGTTGTTCTTGTTATCTTTATACAATTTTAGTTCTCCACTCTTAACCAACACTTCTTCTATTGTTACTCCATTCTCTATGAGGTCTTGGAATGTCTTGGGACATTGCATTCTCAATCAGTAGTTCATCTCTTTGCTCAAACTATTAATGAATATATCCATTTTCTCCTTTTCGGGCACACTCCTAGGATACCTAGCAAATATTGTCCTCCACCTTTGTAAGAAAGTGAGGAATGTTTCTCCATCCTTTTGTTAAGTATTACATAACATTATCATCGTGACCTCATGCTTGATGTTGTATGAGTAATGGGCCACAAATTTTGAAGCTAGTTCTTGAAAGGTTTTTATGCCAGAGGGTAACTTAGAAAACCACTCCATAGCCATGCCTCCTAAGCTTCTTGGGAATAGTCTCATTAAATAGGTGGTATCATGCATGAACTCTAAGCTCAATGCACAAAACTCATGTAAGTGATCTTGTGGATCTGATGTTCCTTCATACTTGTCATATTTGGGAAACACTACATTGATTAGGAATGGTGCCATTACTATACTTTTATCAAACGAGAATGGAGACAATGCTTCGATAGAAAAGGGTTTAGGAGCCCCACTTTTCTTGATTGTATCTAGTTGCATTTGAAATATTTTGAACTATTTGTTCATGATGTTAATGGCACTTTCTTCAACTTTGGGTGGTCTAAGTTGATTCACATCATAATATCATGGAAGCTTAAGACCTGTTCAAGCTAGGTCCATGAAATACTTCTCTTTATCTCTTGCCATTGATTTTTCCATGAGTCTTAAGAAATAGGGGCATTGAATGGCTTCATCAACCTTGTTATCGGTGGCATCATTGGCGGTTGGTTTGGTATTAGTTCTTTAGTGAGTGGTATCAATTCCTTGAGTGTTTTGATCCGCCCCTCCACTATTGGTATTGCCTTGATTATTCATGTCAATGCCCCCATTATTTTCATCACCTTGGTTGTTCAGATCAATGCCACTATTGTTGTTATTACCCAAACTACCGTAGTACATCATGTTGTCTTCTACTTCTTGTTTGGGTGATTTTTGGGGTACTCTTGGAGTGGTAGAATCGTCAGCTGGGTAAGGGAGTTCTTGACTCAAATAAGTCTCGTCTGCTTGCAAGATTTTCTTGATGTAGTAGGATCTAGTAAAAGTAGGCATGAACCTTGGAGAATAAGAGTCAATATTGCCCATGTTCAAATCCTTTGTAAAATTTACAAAAATTGTTTAGAATAGGATTTTTGACTGGCTTGAAGGTTGGAGCAGTAAGAACACGGAAAAGGGTATTCAAATATATGATCAAAAATTTCTGACCTCCTTTGCAAATACTCTCTATTTGCCCTTTTAGATTTTTGGGTGTCACTGACCTGAGTGTAGGCGTGACTAAATTTTTTCGTACGTGTGAAATGGTATATTATTAGGTGGCACACTGCAGGTATGCAGGTGACATTTTGCTATTGATAAGTGATTTTCCAATTTTAGCAGGTGTGTTTCAATATTTGCTAGGTGTGACTTCACTGTTGTGATACATTTTCATATAAGTCACAAGCATGATTGAGCCTTTGATAGGTAGGATTGTTTTGTGCACAAGCGACACTTCTCTGACCAAGTTGTAAGATTTTGAATTTTTTTAAACTTTTAAGATCAGGTCCTTTGAAATTTTCTTGTTTGAAAATAAAAAACAATCTCAACACACACATCAATTTTTCATCATGTCCCTAAAACAATCTAGTGTGTATATTCTTGATTTTTTCCACAAGTATAACACAAGAAAGAATTCCAAGTAGCCTACCTAAAGTCAAATTTGGCACTTAACAATTTTGGCTCTAAAAGGTGGTCTTGCTACTTTATCAAGGATTTATTGTGGATTTCGTTCAAATAGATCTTAAACTTACATCCCCCAAGTATTGTAAGGGGTTTCCCACACGCACCAAAGTACAATTTTGCGTAATACATGAGGACTACTAGAGGAAATTCAAAAAATTTAAAATCCGTTTGTCATACACCCCATTAAGGATGCATGCGTTTCGTATTATAGTGGGTTGGATTCCTACAGTAAAAGTGAGCGTATCCCACTTTGGGCTGTCCCTCTCACCAACCTCGTTAAGGCACAACTTGGGAGGTGAGCCCACTAATCCCCTATTTTAACTAGCATGTTCATATAAAGAAAGGAAATGAAATTAAAAGGAAGTTTTTGGGAATTTGGTTCACCTAAAAGGTGAAGAGCGTATCCCTAATTTTCTCTTAGTTTCTCAAACACTCAAGCAACAATGTTCTTTTTCAATCTCGTAACAAAGAGATTCTTATAATTGAGGTGTTTGGTCAAATTACTTATTCTAATTGAGCTAGATTCAATGAATGCCACAATTTAAGCAAGTGGAAGCTTGATTCAATGAATACCTTTTGCTTTGTAGCTAGCAATGGCTAGGTGATTTTTTGTGATTTTTGCCTTTTCTCTTGCTTTTACTCACCTAGTGGTGATCATTCCCGCTCCCTCCTCCAACAATTCAATCCAATACAACCATTCAAAATGAGGGGAAACCAAAATAAAAAATTGATGAAGCAACAATTGTGTATGAATTTTAGGGAACTTATTTGCAAATTTTCAAAGGAAAACTTGATCTAAGGACTAAAAATCCAATTTAAAGAGACAAATTTTGATTTATATGCTTCAATAATTGCAAGATAGTTTTGAAATACCTGATTGTCCTCTTGTGTAGTCTTGAGAATGTCCTTGATGTGTGCAATGTTTTCCTTCTTAATCCTCTTTGCTAACACCTTTCCTTCTTGATTAAATCTGCTTTCCAATTTTTGTACCTTCCTGTGACTGCTCATTTACTGTCAAATCATGTAAACAGAGAGTTAGACAAATGATTTAATCAATTCAACAATAAATAAAGGCAATAGGTAGTAGGCAACATTGTCCAGCTAATAGGCATGAATAAATTATCAGCAGACGTAACCTTAGTGATAGCAAGCGACACTTTGCAGTGACACAGATGACACTGAAAATTACACAAGCGTGAATAGTTTATCACAAAGAGTAAACATAATTTAAAATTGTAGAAAATGATTTATGCTAAGCGATAATTTAATAACAGTAAGCGTGAATTGATAGATTACAAGTGTAACTATTATTTAAAATTACGAAGCAAAGCATAAAGACATGCGATAACAAATTATGGTAAAGCGATACTTCCTAAGTCACAGGCATGACTTTAAGCACAAAAGGCTGAATGCTTTAATCTCATAGGCGTGAGCTTCTAATTCATAGGCGACTGTAGAGAACTTAAGACTGTATAGAAGTTGTATGCCAGGTGTGAATCTTCAGTTAATAGGCATCAGGACAGAGATCTTAAGTGGTAGTAAAATGACTGTAGGCATGATTAAATCTCCCATAAGCATGACTTCACCTATTTCCTACAAAATATTCATGGAAAATAGACACAAAAAGCATGCAAATTATGATGAAAATGATAAAATGAGGCCTAGGGCCCCACGGTGGGTGCCATTTGTGTGATGATGATAATCACCTTCATGAAATTAAGATCAAATTAGCAACAATTCAAAGTAAATACAATGCAAATCTAATTAAAATTGAAACTAAGATCTATAACATTTCATGGTTCTTTAGAAATATGTGGTAAGTGAAGCTCTCAACTCAATCTCCACTAGTGACACTTCTAAAATGAGAATGTATGCTGTTCTATGCTTCTACAATGCTTCTATGATGATGATTCTAGCTCAAATTGACAAAAGTATAATGCAAATACTCTAAATGCTCTTAATTGCTCTTAGAATGCTCTTCAATTGCCTATAGTAACAATGCTTTGCAAATGAATTTCTAAGATGTCAATTGCTCTCAAAATGCTTCATATTTATAGTAAATTCCCAAGGGTAGGGGGTGGAGTGAAGTAGTCATGATTTACAATTGGTTGAGTCAAATACTTTGCTTTGTTCATAAATGGGGGGACAATTTAAATGTTTGTCTCAAAGCTTTTGGACAAAAGGACAAGATTGAGTGGATGAGATTGAAACTTTCAAATGAGTGATTGAGATTCCTCCTTTTTGAGTGATTAGTGTCTTTTTGTCCTCAATTCTTATTGGTTGCTCAACTTTGTTGAAAGATATTAGGAATTATTAAATTCAATTAATTAATTAAATTTAGCCATGTAAGGGTAATAGGTTCATTTTGATTTTTGATTTAAACAACTATACAACTAATTGATTAAAATTAATTATGTAGTGCTTTTCACCCCTTTAAGCTTTGATTTAATTATTTAACCTCATTGTTTGATTTTTCCTTTGCTTTAATTGATTTTGTCCAACTTTGATTTAATTATGTCCATTTTAATGATTTGATCCCTCGATTGTTTTCAATATTTCCTTATCACTACCAGATAATTTTGGTGTATCCCTAACACTATTCTAATAGAATTTTGTAACTAAACTTGATATTTAATTGATTTGATGTGTAGCACTATAACACTTCAATGATAAATTTGTTTTTATTCATGATCATGTTGTTTTGACCTTTATGTGGCCTCTTAGAAATATTTAGTCCTTCATGTTCAATCTTTAGCTCTAATTTCTAATTAATATTATGGTATCACTTAATAAAATATCACATTAATTGTATTAAATCATTTAGTGCACTTTTGACCTCCATAACTCTAGGTCCCTGTCCAATTTTTGGAACTTTCTAGAATCCTTATCTAAGAAAATATGTGTAATTTGTACTAGTAAATTAAGATGATTTGTTGTTATGAATAATACATCTTTTCTCAATGAGGAAACATGAGTGATCTAAAACATGAATCCTTTTATGACCAACAAAGTTTCCATCAAAACATGTTGGGCTCAACCCTTGTGGTATCCCATTTTAACCCACATGCTAAAATATGAAAGATATCAAATTAGAATTTCAATGATGAATTTGACACATGTACCTACACATGAAAAAAATCATTAGATAAAATGATGAAGTTTTGATATGTTTCCTTTCTAATTCCTTCAATTTGATATGATGTGTTTAAGTAAGAAGTTATGCATTTACTGATAACATGTTGACATGGAATTGTGACCTCGAGCTCTAACAAATATTTTTCTCTCTCCTTGAAGGTGATGTGATCGTATTAAGGAAACCAAAGATGAAGTTGAAGTCAAAGATGAAGTGTTTCTCACAGATGCGAGATTTGTTATTCTAGGCAATGATGGGTCCCTCTTCCTTTTCTTCGCTTAAATATTTCAAGAATATTTACTTTTAAATGCATCTATTTTTAGAGTTATTCCCACAACCTGTGTGGGCCTTATACTCTTTTTTTTTGATAAATAAAAAAACTTTAAATGCAAACATATGTGTAATCTTCTAATGTGATACACTTGCATATCATAATGTAATATTTATTTTATCAACATTTTATTTTTAGTACAACACTTAAAATGAAACCACATGTAAACCTTAGTAGTTGAACACACATAACTAGCTCTTCTTGATTGAGATGATAACAAAAATTAGGTTACATTTTGGTGACATCTCAGGGGTATTTTCTTGCTAAATAATTAGACCTTTTTCCTTATGTAAATCCATTAGGCATAGAGTCATCTCAACTTATCAAACTTATAAAATTGAAATCTTCTCTCAACTGAAACTAAAAGACAAGAAATTGAAAACACCTAAGTTGCTAAAATTTATTAACGTTGATAAATAAAAGAAATTTAAATGCTAACATATGTATAATCTTATAATGTGATACACTCTCATATCATGATGTAAGATTTTTTTATCAACATTTTATCTTCAATACAACACCTAAAATGAAACCACATGTAAACCTTAGATAGTAGTTGAAAATACATGACTAGCTTTGCTTGATTGAGCTGATAATAAAAATTAGGTTTTATTTTGGCAAAATTTCAGGGGTCTTTTCCTGCTAAACAATCAAACCCACTACCTTATGCAAATCCATTAGGCATAGAGTCATCTCAACTGATAAAAGTTAGAAAATTAAAACCTTCTCTCAACTGAAACTGAAAGAAAACTAGCTTCAACTAAAACACAACAAATTGAAAATACCTAAGTTGCTAAAATTTATTAAAGTTGTGTGAGGAAATTTTTTATCATATGAAATAATGAGATGATTATCCCTTGTTTCATATGACCAGATATCTTCTTTATACAACATAATGTATTTGGGAAACCTAGTCTAGCTGAAAACTATAAACTACACTAAAAATAAAATTGAATTGAATCTAAGTTGCTGAAATTTATCAAAATTGTGTGGGGTGAATGTGTATGGTATGAAACAATGATTTTACTAACTCCTATCTCATATGATAGATATCCTCTTTAGATAGTATGATGTATTTCATAAAATTAGCTTCAAAAACTTCTACCACATAACTGAAACTTGAAACAAACTTGGAATGCTACAATATCTTATTAGAATGACATGAATGATACATTTGTGATGTAGGGAAGTGGATAATAAATTCCATGTCTTATATGATGGATGTTGGAATTTGGGAACATTGAGAGGGGGGTGAATTAGTGTTCTATAATTTATAAATTTATTAACCTTATTCTTTATCCAATTAACACATATGATGAAAAGTAAAATATTAAAGCATAATGAAAATATCCACAACACCATAAGATCAATATTTTTTTATTGTGGAAACTAGATCAAGGGAAAAACCATGGCAAGGATGAACCCACAAGATGAAAATACTCTACAGAAGTATTATACCCTATTAGGATTTTACAAAATGAATGCACATGCATTGAGAAACACTGCCTAGAGCTCACTACTCAAATAAAAAAATCCTTAGCACCTATAGGAAAATTATAATGACATACAGAGTTTATACTGATGAAAAACATATACAAATACCAAAGTACAATTCTAGTTAAGTGCAATATACTGATTTCATACACTTCATTACTCACTGCTCTATATCATTGATTCACACCTCAAATCATTGCCTTGTGCATGTGAAATTATACAAAATCACTATAATTACCTTCCACACATAAAAATCCATACCAAAATGATCAAATACATTGATCTTATATATTCACAATCAAATTGATATAATCTCTATATGTTGGCTTCGAGAACACCTGACAAAATAACCAAATGTGTATGATTAGTCGACTAGATCTAAATGTAAATACCAATGTGGACAAAACTAATCAATCAAAAAATATCCCACAAGTTGCATAATCATTGTTGATCACAAAAATAGTTAGTAATCTCACTTCATTAGATCCACATAAGGATCTACTATACCAAACTTCTTATCTTCATTGTTAACCCAAAAATTGATACACAAAGCTTCTATCTTGTACACTAGATAGTATTCGAGGCCAAAAATAAAGTTATAATAGACATCCATAAATCTTCCTTGGCATCCTCAACATAGGATATAAAAATGAGTGTGCATACCAAACCAAATACTGAATACTGGTGAGTGGTATGTTCATAGTTTTCCAGACTTAACCAAATCTTTGATCTATCTTTTGGCATGAGTGAATCATGTAATGCAGATGGGTATACTGATAATAGTTTCCATTAATGAGAACTCTAAGTCATATGTGCAGTGTCTCTTTCCATAAATCTCCCCCTTTGGCATTAATGACAACACTTAGTGATAAATAAGTGAAAAAACCAATACCATATGTATATACACTGCAACACTAAAAAATCAATACTACCCCTAAGATGAATACTCCCCTTAATATTTTTCATTGTCCTCTTCTCTACCTTTGACATCAATGCCCAAGGAAGTGATCCGCATACCAAAAATTGATATAAATTTCTATAATCAAGCCACATATGTATAAATTGGCTTCATTAAATTACATAAACTTGAATAAATAAATAAAAGTATTCTTTATTAACTTCAAATCATTGTCCCAACCATTTTTGAGACTCCAATATTTCAATGTGACCATTGAAAACATATTCTTACATCTCTACTTTTTGAAGATCCTTGGATTCACCGGTCTCCATGGCATTTTGAGCTTCATTCAAAGTAGTAAGAGTTAATTTCAACTTGGGAGAAATTAGAATCCCAAGTTCACCAATTCTTCCAGTCACCATGTCATTGTCATGCATTAAAATTTTGATGGTGTCAAGGATAGGAATGAATTGACCTTCTTGGCTATATGTAGATGTAGTCAAGTGATCTAAGGAGTGATAAATACTCTCCAACAACTTCTCATGCTCCTTTATCTGCTTCTCAATCTCTTCAAAATACATAGAAAGTGGTAAACATGATTTATAGATATTTCCTCCTTCAAATAGAAAATTTTGAATACTCTTTACATTGACATTTAATAGTACTCTATCATTTTCAATCATCTCCTTCAATCTCTTGAAACTATTTGCATTAAATTCATTATGTACCTTAACTTCTGTAGACTTTTCTAAGGATTCAAAGGGAGTACTTATTGAGTTTATTAGGATCTTTAGCTATTCAAGAGGGGTGTTAGATATATCCTTGATAAATGTGGGGATTAAATTTTCCAACACACCAGATGCTAGACCAAACATCTCACTATCTTCTATATGAGATCTCATAATCTCCTCTCTTTCTTTAGCATGCACAAATGAATCAAGTTTCATTTTATGAATTAGAGAGAGAGATCCTAGATTGATAGGCCCTTTAATGATTTATAGATCTTACCATTTGATGTAGAAACCATTGATCAATTCACTCCAAGACCAAGAGGCTCCACATCTTGTCCAAAAACACACTATGTTTCCTAGTTGTTCCACTAGGCCTTCTTGCACCAATAGGGTCAAATCAACTCCTAAGACCCAAGAATAATTCCCAAGCCATCCTATTGTCTTCTATCACCTATTTAAACTTGTTTCAATAGGCACACAATTCCCATAATACCCTCTAAATCAAATCCACCCATTGCTGTCCCAAATTAGGCCTCCTCCCTAGTAGCCCTGTTAAACGGGTGATCTGCACTTTTCTCAAAATTTTACCAAACAACTTGCCAAAAAAGTTAGGGTTTTATAACCCTTTTTGGATTTTTTCAACATATCCCCCAAAAAACTACCACTCCTTTGGACTAGGTGTACATAAAATTGCTTCTCCACTTTTTCTCTTAGGCCTAATTGGGCGATTTTACAAAGAAACTATAAGGAATACTTATCTCCTAATTCCATAACCTTGGAAAATCTTTAGATAGGTTTGAAATGAAAGGAAAATGGTACTTTTTTTTACCAAGAACCCTATGCAAAGACCCAATCTACAAAACCCTCACCATTTCAAGCCTATAGAAAGGGATTTCACAAATCCAACCAAAAAGTCACTTCCATCTCCAACTATTGGATCCCACACAATGTAATCAACATGTGTGAACAACTTCCAAAACAAAAACATGCTCTTATTAAGGAAGATCATATGCTGCTATAACCATGACACACTTTTCATGCCCTTTCCTAGGGGACAGTTCCATTGTAGAGCCCTGTAACCACTCCTCCTACACATTATAAGATCAAATTCATAATATAAAAGTCATTTATATTCCATTCCATGAGAATCAGGGTCCTACATTCATGGAATGGCTCTAGACTTCATTTTTTTTGCCTTCAAATCAATGATAAAACTTAATTTTTTAGGGACAGTCAACAGTATGAATGTAAATATGATAAAATAGAGTTACCCAATCATAAAAAATGGTATAAAACACTTATAAATTGATTCCTAATTCATCCTTAATGCTCCAATAATAAAAACAATCAATAAAACATGAAATGAACATAAGAAAATGCAAGAAATTAACTATTTTTATTGAGTTTGTTGTCCCAGTCTGTACAAATCCATACCAGACATATCTCTTCACATAAAATTCCTTCCTTTGATTAATATAACCTCCCTCTAACTCCCTCAACCAACTCCCATTTGTTGGTTTCATTAAAACTAAAAAAAACTCTTATTTTAGGCCTACCCACCCAAAACCAACTAATCGTTGGTATTTGAAAATTTGAATTTTAAAACTAAATGAATAAACTCCTATTACATTCAAATTGTTCAATATAGACCTTATGAAAATGTTAAAAACACTAAAACTCCTAATTTACCCATCAACCCCATAATTATCCCTTTTTGGCCTATTTTTCCAACTTTGGCAATATTACATCTTTTGCATCTTCATTGCATTCCATTACATTTTGTGGCTCTATTGGTCCAAATTACATTGATTAAAGATCTCTTAGGTCCTCATATTATTAATTTTATTTAGGTCATCCAAGTGACCCTTCTAGTATCCTTCCAAGCCCAAGTTGCTCCTGCACTACACTCCCCAAGTTTGAGAATTTTGCAAGTCCTCTTAGAAACACATGCAAGAAAAACATGTTAGAGAAAAATTTCATTTAGATCTTGGGCTTGAATTAAGTTTGATACATAGAATCCCAATATAACTTCTCCATGTGACACTTAAATGTGCCATTCCACCCTTAAAGCTTCCTTCATCTTCACCATAGGTTTGCCATGCCTTGGCAAGGTGAATCCCTCACATTGCTGCTTCTCAGTGATGTCAACCATACCTGCTATATGCACTTGCATTTTCACCATGTGTACCAACCATAGGTACCTTGCTATCTCTTCTTCATCTTGTGATATCTCCATGCTTGGATAAAAAATCACCATATTTTGAGCCTCCTCCTGGCCCACCACTAAAATCTCACTCTCTTTCTTGAATATTTCTCCCTCTTGTGCTCCCAAAGTACCTTCATGCACCTGCCATTCCTATTTGCATTTAACCATCTGATCATCCATCACTTTGGTTGCATCCATAGCCATCACATCAACCAACATAAGGGTAACCTGCTATCTTATACCCTCCAAAGGACATAAGATTGTCCCCACTTGGATCATCTCACCACTTCCAAGCCCTCCACGACTTGAATCTGCTACTCACATCAACAACACTCTCTACCATATATTTATCATCATGAAGAATGTTTTCATCACAAGGTTCATTAGAAACTGCTTGGTGCTCACACTCTACATCAACATCTATCTGTTGCTCTTGCCCTTCCAATAGACAATTCTCCACTTCCTCTTCAATCAGGATCTCTATCCTATCCTCTTGTACATCAACCTCTTCATGGGCCACCTTCTCTAAGATTTCTACAAGTCACCTTATTTTGGCCTCATTCTCCCCTAAGGATTTTTCCAATCTCCTTAACTCCTCTTCTTGTCTCCTCTTTCTCTCTACTTCCTCCTTTTTCTTCTTGCCATCATTCATGATTTCTTTCAACATGTTTATCAACTCCCTCTCTGATTTTGTAAATGCCATCTTCAACTATCTAGGATTCATTTCCTAGATCTTCTCACTCTAAAACCAATTTGATGCAGAGCCCATTAATCAATTCACTCCAAGACCAAGAGGCTCCACATCTTGTATAAAAATACACTATGTTTCCTAGTTGTTCCGCTACGCCTTCTTGCACCAATAGGGTCAAATCAACTCCTAAGACCCAAGAATCATTCCCAAGCCATCCTAGGGTATTATATCACCTATTTAAACTTAATTCAATAGGAACCAACTACCCATAAAACTCTTTAAATAAAATCCACCCAATGTTGTCCCAAACTAGGCCTCCTCCCTAGTAGCGTTGTCAAATAGGTAATCTGCACTTTTCTCAGAATTTTCTTGAACAACTTTCCAAAAAAATAAGGTTTCAAATACCCTTTTTGGAGTTGTCCAAAATATCCCAAAACCAAATACCACTCCTTTGGACTATGTGTACGTAAAATTGTTTCTCCACTTTTGCTCCTAGGCCTAATTGGGCCATTTTACAAAGAAACTATAAGGAATACTTATCCCATGACTCCATAACCTTTTAAAATATTTAGATAGGATTAAAATGAAAGGAAAATGGTTTTTTTATTTATTTTACCAAGAACCCTTTGTAAACACCCAAACTAAAAAACCCTCACCATTTCAAGCCTATAACAAGGGCTTTCTCAAATCCAACCAAAAAATATCTTCCAGATCCAACTATTGGATCATACACCATTTAATCAACATGTTTGAACAACTTCCAACATAAAAACATGCTCTTATTAAGGCAAATCCTCTGCTGCTATAACCATGGAACACTTGTCATGCCCTTTCCTAGGGAGCACTCCCATTATAGACCTCCATAACCACTCCTCCTTCACATTATAAGGTCAAATTAATAATATAAAAGTCATTTATAGTCCATTACATGAGAATCAAGGTCCTACATTCATGGAATGGCTCTAGACTTCATTTTTTTGCCTTCAAATCAATGATAAAACTCATATTTTTAGGGAGATACAACACTATGAATGTAAATATTATCAAATGGAGTTACCCAATAATTAAAAATGGTATAAAACACTTATAACTTGATTCCTAATTTATCCTTAATTCTCCAACAATCAAAACAATCAATAAAACATGAAATGAACACAAGAAAATGCAAGAAAATGACAATTTTTATTGAGTTTGTTGTCCTAGTCTGTAAAAATACATACTAGGCATATCTCTTCACATAAAATGCCTTCCTTGGATTTATATAACCTCACTCTAACTCCCTCAACCAACTCCCATTTTTTGGTTGCATTAAAACTAAAACTAAAACTCTTATTTTAGGCCTACCCGCCCAAAACCAACTAACCGTTGGTATTTGAAAATTTGAATTCTTAAAACTAAATAAATAAAATCCTATTACATTAAAATTTTTCAATATAGACCTTATGAAAATATTAAAAACACTAAAACTCCTAATCTATCCATCAACCCCATAATTAGCCCTTTTTGGCCTATTTTGCCAACTTTGGCAATATTACATCTTTTGCATCTTCATTGCATTGCATTACATTTTGTGGCTCTATTGGCCCAAATTACATTGATTAAAGACCTTTTAGGTCCTCATAGTGTTCATTTTATTTCTTTCATCCAAGTGACCCTTCTAGTATGCTTCCAAGCCCAAGTTGCTCCTACACCACAATTCTAGTTTTTCTTCTTCTAGGAACACCTTCACTACCTCAACAACATCTCTTGCCTCAAATTTTGTCTTTTCCATCTTCTCCTCAATAAATTTTTCTATTCCTATCTTCATTTCATCCTTAGGCTCCTCAAATGTTTGATCTATAGGATTGATAACCTCAATCATATTCTTTAATGTATCTTCCTCTTCTTTATTCATTTCTCATTCATCTTTAATTAAATCTTCTGTAACTTGTTCCCCATTCTTTTATTCTCAAAATTTTCCTTCCAGAGAACTGGAAACATTCATCCCAAATTGTTCAACTTTAGGAGCAGATGCATCAACATCATCATGAGCTTATTTTGAGACAATATCAATTTTTTTTTGTACCTAATGCTTCCTTCGGGGAACTAGTTTCTGATATCAATTGTTGGAATTAGGGAACATTGACAGGGGGTGGGGGGTGAATCAGTGTTCTACAATTTATAAATTTCATGAGATTCTTTTGAGACAATATCAAAATTTTTCTATAGAAGCATATGCTTCCTTCAAGGAACTAGGTTCTAATACCAATTGTTGGAATTAGGGAACACTGAGAAGGGGGGTGAATCAATATTCTACAATTTATAACTTTATTAACCTTATTCTTTATCCACTTAACACATGTGATGAAAAGTAAAATAATAAAGCATAATGAGAACATCCACAACACCATAACACCAATATTTTTATTGTGGAAACTCATTCAAGGAAAAATCCATGGCGGGGATGAACCCACAAGATGAAAATACTCCACAGAAGAATTATACCTTGTTAGAAGTTTATAAAATGGAATACACATACATTTAGGCACACTTCCTAGAGCTCAATGCTCAAATACAAAAAAGGTTTACTTCCTATAGGAAAATTACGATGTCACAGAGAGTTTGAATTGATTAAAAACATCTACAATTGCCAAAGTATAGTTCTAGTTAAGTGCAATATACTAATTTCATACACTTGTTACTCACTTCTCTATAGTTCTGATTCACACCTCAAATCATTGCCTTTCACACATGAAACTATGGAAAATTTCTATAATCACCTTCCACACATAATAATCCTTACCAAAATGATCAAATACATCAATCTTATATATTCGTAATCAAAATATTTAATCACATAATGTTGACTTCAAGAATACTTGACAAAATAGAAAAACATGTATGATTAGTCTGCTAGATCTAAATATAAATACCAATGTAGAAAAAAAATAAAATTGATCACGTGTTATCCCTCAAGTCATCTAATAATCCTTGATCACTAAAATAGTCACTGATCTCACTTCATTAGATCCACATAAGGATCTACTATACCAAACTGCTAATCTTTGCTGCTAACCAAAAAATTGATACATAAAATCTTCTATCTTGCACACTAGATAACATTAGAGGCCAAAAATATGGAATAAGGTAGAATAGACATCCATAAATATTCCTTGAGATCCAAAATACATGATATCAAACTAAGAGTGCATCCTGGACCAAATACCAAATACCATTGAGTTATCTTCTAATGTGAGCAAACCATGTAATGTGGATTGGTATATTGATAAGGGTTTCCATCAATGAAAACTCTAAGCCATATGTACAATGTATATTTCCAAAAATCTCCCCCTTTAGCATTGATGGAAACACTTAGTGAAAAATAACTAAGTGTCAAACCCAATACCATATGTATATACATTGCAACACTAAAAAATTAATACCTCCCCTGAGATGAATACTCCCCTTAACATTTTTCACTTTCCTCTTCTCCCCTTTTGAGATCAATAGAAAATGCATGGATCCACATACCAAAAACTGATATAAAATTCTATAACCAAGTCACATATGTAGAAACTAACTTCATTAAAATACATAAACTTGAATAAATATAAAAAAGTATTCTTTATTACCTCCAAATGACTATCCCAACATTTTTAAGACTCTCCAATATTGCAATGTGACCATTGGAAATATATTCTTGCATCTCTATTGTCTACATATCCTTGGATTGAATGGTATCTGTGGTGATTTGAGCTTCATTCAAAGAAGTAAGCATTGGTTCCAACTTGGGAGCAATTAGACTCCTAAGCTCACTAACTCTTCCAATCACCATATATTTTTCATGCATTAAAATTTTGATCTTGTCAAGCATAGGAATGACTTGACCTTCTTGGCTAGATGTAGATGTAGTCAAGGGATCTAAGAATTGAGAAATACTCTCCAACAACTTCTCATGCTCCTTTATCTACTTCTCAATCTCTTAAAAAAAATAGAAACTGTTAAACATGATTAATAGATATTTCCTCCTTTAGATAGAACATTTTGAATACTCTTTACACTGACAATTAACAATACTCTATCATTTTCAATCATCTCCTTCAATCTCTTGAATATATTTGCATTAAACTCACTCTGTACCTTAACTTTTTCATACTTTTCTAAGGACTCAAAGTGAGTACTTACTAAGTTTATTAGTCTCTTTAGCTATTCGAAGGGGGTGTTAGATGGATCCTTAGAAAATGTGGGCATTAAGTTATCCAACACTAGATTCTAGACTAAGCAACTTACTATCTTTTGTATGAGATCTTAGAATATCCTCTCTTGCTTTAGCTTGTGAAAATGAAGCAAGTTTCATTTTTTAATTGGAGAGAGGGTGCATGTGAGTGTGAAAAGTGGCTAACACTACACTTCAATGAGTCATTACATGATTGATCTAAGCAAAGCAAATAAGATAATCTAAGAATAAAAATCAACCAAGGTGAGTCATTACCTTGTAGTAGACATAAGAATGGATTTTCCTCTCAAATCATTGCAAAATCCAGTGACTTTAGACTGTATCTAGATGAAGGATTTAAAATTTAAGCTATTATGAAATGCAAATTCATCCAATGCCTAGTCTAAGATTAATCCATATTAAGCAAAATTGAAGTGTTCCTAGATTTGATAAATGCAATGAGAATGAAAAAAACTAAATTAACTATGCAATTCAAATAGCTAACAATGATTGCAATAAATAAATGATAAACATAGTGACAACATTACTCTAAGAAATATATTTGATCTTTCTTGTTAGAATGGAGGCCCGGTTATATAGAAAACTTCTCAAGAATGAACAAACGAGATTGATCAAAGAGAAACGATGGATATTTATTCTGAACTAGCACAATCCATATGCCACTCATTTGATTGGTTGAGAGAATTATTTGACTGAATTGGTCTAATCAGTTATTTGGAAAACTTCCAAGGTAGAATTGAAGTTGCTAAAATGACTGATGAGTTAACAGATTTATTTTTCTAGTTAACTGGATTGTTTCCAAAATTGTGTTCAATTGATTGGATGATGACTCCATAAATGCATTTTTGGAGGATTTTATGCATTTTTCTCCAAAATGTGATGACATAATTAATTTAATTTCTTTTTGTGATTAATTGACAATTCTGTATTTATTTAATCAACATCCTAAAATATTAATTAAATAATTAGTATAAGGTTGATTTAATTACCAATACTATTAGGATTTAGGAATTAATTAATCAAATAGGATCAAGTGCGATGATTGAATGGGATCTAGAGTATAGCTCAAATCAGATTAATGAGCTGAATTTCTTTAGGTTAGGACTTAGGGGATTTAATCAAAATTAGGGCTTTCTTGATGAATAATCAAGATTAGGGGCTTATAGTTTTGATGACCATTTTTAGGTGATTACATTTTCCCCTCTTTGAATTGATGTGTGATCAACCGATTGATTCAAAGAATAGTTAGTGTTGAGACTAAGAATAGTTTGATGTGAAGTGATGAAACTATTCTCAAGTTGATTGATTCGAAGATATCGATTCTGAACTTGATTGAACTAGAACCGATGAGGATAGAACAAAATGGTTAGTTTGATGTGAAGAAATGAAATTGAACACCTGCTTGGTTTGATGATGAAAACTAACCAATTTTATGTGAAGTGATGAAATTGATTAATGTCAGAAAATAATCTTAAACCATTAGATTGGTTTGAATGAATAACCAATTTGATGTGAAGCGATGAAACTGATTATCACTAAGAGATCAATAGAGAAATTGACTTGATTTGATGGGATGAAGCCAATTGGTATGATGAGGAAAATACCAGTTTGATGTGAAGCGATGAAATTGATATTCTCCTAGGGATTTCATGATGAGGAATCTCAACTTGATGTGGTGTGATGAAGATGAGATGTCCCTTGTGATGAGGTCTTGCTTGATTTGATGATTTGATTGCTTGATTGAAGATTCAAAGATTTCTCGATGTTTGATGATGTGATCACTAAATCGTTGATGTCATGATTATACCCCCTTAGGAGAGAAATCAAAATATAGCTAGATGCCCCAATGATTTGAAGAAATTTTGATTGCTAAACTAATGCGGGAAGAGATAGATCTAATTTTGATGAGATTGTAAGTGTGTAGGCCATATTCTACACTTTTATTAGGTCTTGTTGACCAAGTTTGACCAAAATTTGGATAAGGTTTGACCAAGATTCTAGCACTTTGATTTCTTGTGGAGAAAATATCCCATTGGGTTGGAGGACAAAGGATTGATTGTGTGAGCGGTCAACTACAATTGGATAAAAAAAATTCAAGCTACGATTTTGACAAATAAAATGATCTCAGATTTTGATTTTGATCTTGAAAATAGAATCAGGATAGTCAAATTAGCCAAGGATGCAAATTCATGCCAATCAGAACAAGTTGAAAATTAGGTCAAAAATCTATATAAGGGCCAAAAGGGTCATTTTAATTTCATTTGTACATCCCCAACTTTGAAAATTTCAAAAACCTTCTCTGAGAAAAATGATGATTCTGGTAGAAAATCATCAATTTGAGAGGGAATGGGTCCATAACTGGCTGAGGAACTACAGACCAATGGTAAGTCATTCAAATTTTCCTCTGTTTGAGTATTTTTTTCCATATTTCACATGTTTAAAAGGTTTTTTTTGCCAATATTGCGGTTGCTCATACGAGCTCATGTAGTTACTCATACAAGTAACTAGCTTCAAATGTTTACTCATATGGGGCCATTACATTTTTCATACTATAGCCACCCCTAACTAATATGAGTAAACACCATAGTGCCCCTATTATCGTACTAGAATGTGAGTTAGCTCATACTAAGTAGTTTTCTCATAATGTTCAGTGAGAATACTTGTATGAGAAATTGGTCAACTGTGTTTACTCGTACTTACAACAAAAAGAATTTTTAAGGCCATTTGAGTCCAAATTTAATCTTTTCATTTGTTGATTAATGTTCATTGGCCTTTTCTTCAGTTTCTTGATATACTGTTCTAACATGTTACTGATGATCGTTCTTATATTTCTTCTAGGAGGTGCTCCTGGATGTATAGTTCTGGATTATGTATCCATCGACTATGAGATTGATTTCACACTTGTCCGAGGATGATTTGATGATCTTAGCAGAGTGTGATTTTGGTTAGTTGGGTGAGATTCCTAATATCTGTGTGAACCACAAATTGATGACTGCTCTTGTGGAGAGATTCCACAGTGAGCACAACACATTCTACTTGCCCATAAGAGAGATGACAATGACCCCAAAGGATATATATCATATCCTTTTTATTCCCTTTGGTGGTCCCCTAGTAGAGTATGAGTCCTCCCAATGTCCTGGCATGCTATCCATTTAAAGAGTATTCTAGGATAATGATATCCTAGAGAGATGGGTAGGGTGGGACACCATGGTGTCTAGATATGGTCAGGAATCACCCTTAGCATGTTTCATGGCAGGATATATAGGATTCTTTATCATGTTGGAAAAAGGGTAGTTGGGATTCTAGTGTGAGTGGGGAGTAGTATTAGAGAGATTGTTGGCTGATCCAACAAAGCTAGGAAAGGGCGCATATTTTTTGGCTAATATGCACCATGAGATACACAATATCTTGTATCGAGGTATGAGGACCTTTGCTATTGGGGTATTGATACTTCAGATCTAGGATTGGGAGCATCTCCCTATCTTCCAGCCTGTGTGTGATGATACCAAGATATTAGGGAAGGTATTTATTTATAGATATACATGTTATGTTGTTCAACCCTATTTGGGAAAGATTTCCTATTGGAGACGATAGCTTGATGACATGATAGTGGTCACATGGTGACCATTTTTAGATACAAAGGAGTGGGGAGACTGGAAGTCCTAATAGAGAGATATGTTCACAACCTAACCTTTGATTGGTCACACTTCTACTATATTTGAGTGGTTTTTGGTATTCCAAGTATTATGACAATATGGTCGACTCCAAGTCATATCACATGAGTTTACAACATACACTAGGTATGTCAATGAGTATTGGGAAGGATGGGTGCCAACATTGGTAGTGACAACTATGCTACAGGATTTGACTACTATGAGTAGGGATTGGAAGGACTTCCTAGAGGTAGTAGTAGATGCAGGGGTCACTCTTTAGTATAGGGAGTATTTTTTACGTCACTCCTTTCCATAGTTCACTAATCTGGTAGCTCCTGTGCCACAAATTGATGATGAGGGTGATGCTACTCCACCACCTCCACCACCACAAGACAAGAGAGACACATGTATGTGATCATTAGGGGGAGATGTAGGGGAAATATCAAGAAGGGAAGTGCCAATACAAAGGAGGAGAGGGGAAAGAGGAAGTATAGGGGTCCTTGGGTCAGTGGATGTAGGGTCCAGTGGTACATTAGATACACATACAAGGAAGGATTAGAGAGAGAAGCCTAGAGGGGTAGCTCGATAGGTGAGACAAAGGGATGAGGAGGATGTGGGTGTGGGAGATGTAACCATGGATGGTGAGGAGGAGGTTCCACAATAGAGGACCCCACAAGATGTTATCTAATCCCTACATGAGGGAGTACAATGCCTATAGATTGATATCACCATTGCATAAGTGAGTCTGACAGAGGGAGATTAGAGGATAATTGAGCTCATAGAAGAGAGAGATCAGAGGATAGTTGGGCTCTTAGTAGAGTGGGATCATTTTTAGCATGTTTCCACACATCAAACTATCCTAGCAGCATATTATGTTGTAGCTTATAGTACAACTATTCTAGTGGCTCAATAGGTTATACCTTTCTCACAGTACACATCTTGGTCAGAGGGTGCACATATACCATGGGAATATGAGGCTGTTCCTACTCCACCACCACCTCCATGAGCTCCATATGATGCCAAGGATATGACATAAAGATAGACCTTGTGATCTATTATCTTGTTGCTCCATTTTGTACCCCATTTTGGCATTATATGCGATGACTTGCTCTGATGACATTTGTATCTTTTGATGTATCCCATGTGACATTTGATGATATATGTAGAGAGATATTTGGTTCTATCCTCATTGTACTCATGTATTAGTTGTTGTGATGAGATGTAGTTATTACTTTATGATTCTTTTTATGATGTTTATGTTGATATGAATGTAAATGTTTATGTAAGGTTTATGCCATGGATATGTAAATGGATATGAAATGGATTTAAATGTATTATGAAATGGATGAAATTATGTTTAATGGCTATGCAAATTGATTTATGCTTATATATTGATATGCAAATGGACTCTATATTTGATATACAAAATGGATTTAGGAGATATGCTTATATATGCAATGGTTTTTGATATCTCTTGCAAGAAATCTTATTGTTTGATACACATGTACTTGATCATATCTATGATGACAAAATTGACTACTTGATGAGAGAAATTGATGATTAATTCTATCACGGGCCTCACATTCCATGTAAGAGATATTGTGGTGAAGCAGTAATGCTGTCCAAATGCAAAATGCAAAATTAACATGAATGCACCCCAGGACTTAGTCACTGGATTTTGATTTGAAAATTTTCATCATTGAGCATTGTGGGACATTGTAGCAAATACAATATGAATATAGAATATACCAAAGGAATGTGGAAAACTAACACAAGTAGCAGGGCATAAAAGCCAAGATAACCCCATTATCATTTCCAGTTGATATTGCAAGTAACCATAAGCATCAAGACATAAGAGGCTAGGATGAAATGAATGGTTCTTGCATACAAAAAATAATAAAAGACAAGGAGATAGTTTTGACCTCATGTTAGTGTCCATATAAAATGAGTTGAGGTATGTATGACATTCCAATTAAGATGGAGGCTCTTACCATAGACACCCAATTTATTGGACAGTTTAGGATCATCAAAACCACACCGACAAGAAGACAAAGAAAAATAATTATGCCATAGTCTATGTTGCTCTAGTCATTTTAGACATCATCAAGTTATATAGAAAGGGATAATCAGGAAATCAAATGATAAAAAACATCATACCAAGAAAATTCACAACCTTTATTGCTTCTCTAGTCATTTAGACATCATTGAGTTTCCGTAGAGATGTGGTCAACATCAATTCAGAAAGTTTATAGTGTTGTTTGTGTTTTGGTCTGTGTAAAATGTTCTATCTTGTTGAAGTGTGTAGTGTTAAGAAACAATATTTGATTATTCAAAATTTTCATTTGTTAGTTGATGATTTTAATCTTATCTGATAAGTGTTGAGAAACACAGTTTGGTGATGTCTTCACATAGTGGGGTGTTTAGAAACACCAGTGTGTGTCAATGATGAAACTTTCATTGGTTTTTGGAAAAATGACTTAGATTTGTTTTGGATATTTCTCTGATAGACTTTCATGATGGGAAACTTCCCCCTAGTATGAATTGAAGGTCCTCGAACAAGGAAAAAGACCGATTCCAATCCATGGTAGTTATGTGTGAAATAACTAATTTTTCACGAAAGTGACTGAAAGCTATGTACAAATGGAAGAAAATGAAGGATGCCAAGAATTATGTTGATAGATTGAGAACCTGAGTACAAGAGGCACCTATTTACTAGGTTTTCACCTACTTGGAAAATATTCTATTTTTTCTACCAAGGCGCCTATTTACCAGGTTTTCACCAAGGCACTTTTTTCATTAATTTTTTTTTTTTGCCTCTTTTCATTTTTTTGTATTTTTGAGATTTTTTTTGTTTTGTTTGATGCACCAAGGCCCCTATTTTCCAGGTTTTCACCAAGATGATCATTTTTTTAGATTGTTTCCAAGTTTTTATGATTTTTTTAGGACTTTTAGATATGTACAAGCTACTGGATATAGAGAATGCTTAGGCATAAGACTTCTTCAGATGGAGATTGTTGATGGGATCCATGAGCTATTCTCCTTCTGGTGTAGAGATTTGATAGGTGCTAGAACTAAATGTTGCAGTGATAATGTATGGACCCAACTAGTGAGGCTCAAAATTTCCCTTCTATCCCTGATGTGACTGATTGTGGGGATTTTCTCTCAACACAAGGTCGCCAACTTGAAGTTCTCATGGTTTGAATTTTTGATTATATCCTCTTATAATTATCTTTTGATATGATCTCAGGTGATCAAACACTACTTGATGACATTCATCCAACAGCTCCAACTCTTGCAATCTAGATAATCTATAATCCTCATCTGGTATTAGGCAGTTTTAAGAAACTCTTAGAAATGGGAGTTCTACTTCAATGGGTAAGACCACTTATGTACTGTACACTAGAGAAAAAGGTGTTTCTCTGGTAGGTGTTTGAATGATGGTGTGGTAATGATGCAGTCAAGGATGGTGGATCTAATTAAGGATAGTCCAAACCTTGCAGCTTCAGAACAACACAGTGGAATACTCAACAACACAACAATAAATATAATTATTTAACTCTAATTTTCATTAACATGCTCGATTGTAGGGCCTTCTGGGTTAGGGCCAATTACAATCAGAAATAATTCTATAAGATCCAAATAGATCCAATATAATTTCAGCAAGTTCAACTCTGAAGGCAATTAGAAGCTAAAGGAAACCCTAAGGCAGATCTAAACTTTAGCTTGCAAGCCTCCAAGAAATCTCCTTGTCTCCAAGTGTGCAAAGCACTAGCTTTGCAACTAAAAACTATTAGATGACAATCTGATCTGCAAGATCATGCAAGATCTTTTCCACAACTTCGCCAACTCCAGCTTTCAGAACCTTAGATCTGATTCGCTAAGTCTTCCAAGTTATGAACTTCTACTGATTTCTTGATGATGATCTCCCTCCCTAAACATCTACCCAAACATCCCTTAAATACTAATCATCAGCCATAAGTCGGCTAGATGAAACCATTAACTCCCCCCAACAAATATTAAATGCAATACAAGTCATCATCAAAATAGCCTTACAAACATTTAATCCAACATGTTAGCCTGTAACAATAGCTACCAACAATAAATGCACCAAGTCAGACCAACAAATCACATAGAACTCCAGTTGGTAAACCAGAACTACCAAGCAACAGTGAAATAATTGAGCATGCCAGGCATCGCCAAGCACCAGTGTCGACCGAGCACCATAGACATCTTTGAGTAACACTTTCACCGAGCACCAAAGATTACTGAGTTCCTTCAATGTTTGAGCTTCCTTTGATGATTGAGACCATCGGTCAAGGTTGCATCAGACACCCTAGGTTCAAAAAGATGTTCATATGTGAGAAGAAAATCTTCTGGGATTCATCACATAAACCCCAAATTGGTTCTTCACATACAAGTCCCCCACCTTTTCAGCTTTCTCTGTCTCTTCAAGTCTTTTATTGACATTCATTTTCTCTAGATCCATAATCTCAACTCGGCTACCAATACTCAGGCTTCTCCTATTGAGCGTTGTATCCAACAAAGGCATCAGGGAAAACTTCATGTCATCCTTCTCAACAATAAACACATTTCTTACACAATAATACATAGCTCTGTAATCATATTGCCAAGGTCTACCAAGAAATACATGACAATTGTTCATCTCCATAATATCACATAACACAAGATCCTTATACTGGCCAATCTAAACATCAATAATCATTGTTCTCTTACTTCTAGAGCATGAACATCTTGTAACCAGCCAATCCTATAAGGACAAGGATGTTTCATTCGATTCAACCCAAGCTTCTAAACCATGTCCTCAGTAACAAGGTTATTAGTACTACCAATATCAACAATAACATCATAGATTTTACCTCCAGACTTGCATTGGGTCCTAAAAAAATTACCCCTCTGACAAGATTCCTCCTTTGTATTGAGCAATGTTCATCGAAGTAGCAAGTTCTCAGATTCAGGTTCATTCTCATTTAACACACTAGTTCATCAGTCATCAAGCTTCTTCTGTGTACACTCAAAAGAATGGTGTCCTTCCTCTCCATAGTTATAGCAAGTACCTTTAAAGATAACTCTACCTATCTTCTTCAGTTCCATGAGTTTCTGTTCATATTTTGCATCAGTCAGTTTATCCTTCACCAAGTGATCAATCTTTTCCTTCCCTTGGGGATTACCATGTTGTTTCCTCTTCAACTTATCTTCTTCCTTCAGAGCATACTGATAAGCATCTTCAACCAAATCAATCTTCAACATACCAATCTCATCTTGAATATTGAATCTCAAACCATTCACATACTGAGCTACCTTTTCCTTACCAAGCTCTTGGTGTCTAAACCGAATAGTAAGTTTGTAGAACTCCTTAGTATAATCTTCAATAGAAAGATCCTTCTGTTTCAGATTCTACAACTTCTTAAACAAGTCAAGCTCATAGTTAGAAGGTATGAACTTAGCTTTTAACTTAGTCACCATCAACCTCCACCGATTGATCTTCATTTTACCTTCATCTTCTCTATCCCTTTATAGTTCCTTCCACCAAAGAGTAGCATGTCCTTTCAACTTTGTCTATGCTAATCTCACCCGAAGAGGATCTTCAATTTCTTCTAGCTCAAAGAAATCTTCAAGTTCACCAATCCAATCAATCAAGTTCTTGGGCTTCAAAGTACTAGATAAAGTAGAAACTTCCATTCGGTAACTGCTACTTAATTGAGCTCGAGATCTAGGCAGTCGAGTAGTTCTATTTTCACTAGATCTATCCCTCCGATCATCACCACTAGATCCAATAGGTTCAAAGTCTTCAATAGCTTCCTCACAACCATCTTTAGTACCAAAATTCTAAGGTATACTAGTAACAGATCTCATGATCTCAATGACCATGTCATTATTTATCAACTCCATCTCAGATCTGAAATCTGATTTCACCTTCTCTGTGATACAGGATTCCATAATATCACAAAGATTAGAAATAACTCTAGGGTCCAATATTCTCAGAGGCATCCTTAAAGATATTCAAAAACCCTCTGCAACAAACCCTCACTAACCACCTTGTGGCAATCTCCAAGTTGTATGCAAGTTAGATCTCAAGCTGCCACCTTGAACAAACAACTAGCGCAAGATCCACAAGTTCAATGCTCTAGATCTACAATCTAGATCATATGATCTCCTCACCAAGAAGATCAACTATGCAAGATCAGCCTTGCTAGGTCAACCTTTGCTCCACAAGATCAACACTCAGCTCCAATAGGAACAAACTTCACTCTGATACCACCTAACACAGTCAAGGATGGTGGATCCAATTAAAGACAGTCCAAACCTTGTAGCTTCAGAAAAACATAGTGGAATACTCAACAAAAAAATAAAAATAATAATTGTTTAACTCTATTTTTCATTAACATGCCTAATTGTAGGGCCTTCTGGGTTAGGTCCAATTACAATAAGAAATAATTCTGCAAGATCCAAATAGATCCAATACAATTTCAGCTAGTTCAACTCTGAAGGCAATCAGAAGCTAAAGGAAACCCTAAGGAAGATCTAAACTTGAGCTTGCAAGCCTCCAAGCAATCTCCTTGTCTCCAAGTGTGCAAACCACTAGCTCTGCAACTACAAACTATCAGATGACAATCTGATCTACAAGATCATGTAAGATGTTTTCCACAACTTCACCAACTCTAGCTTTCAGAACCTCAGATTTGATTCGCTAAGTCTTCCAAGTTATGAACTTCTACTAATCTCCTGATGATGATCTCCCTCCCTAAAAATCTACCCAAATATCCCTTAAATACTAATCATCAGCCATAAGTCAGCTGGATGAAACCATTAACTCCCCCCAACAAATATTAAATGCAATACAAGTCGACATCAAAATAGCCTTACAAATATTTAATCCAACATGTTAGCCTATAACAACATCTGCCAATAATAAATGCACCAAGTTGGCCCAACAAATCACATAGAACTCTAGTCGATAAACTAGAACTACCGAGGAATAGTGAAATAACTGAGCATGCCAGGCATCACCAAGAACCAATGTCGACCGAGCACCATAGACATCTCCAAGTAACACTTTCACTGAGTGCCAAAGATTACCAAGTTCCTTCAGTGACCGAGCTTCCTTCAATGACCGAGATTGTTGGTCAAGGTTACAACCAAGTAACACTAGCAAAACATACACCTCCCATGCAGATCTACCAAGTACCCTAGAATGCCCCTGCATCAGGTAAGCCCATAATGCTAGATTGAGCCATAGGTACCAATCCTTTCCCAACTTACTAACAGTGCAATGCAAGATTTTCAATAGATTTTTATTTGAGGCTTCAGACTGGCCGTTGCCTTTTGGGTAGTAGATTGAAGAACAATGTTGTTTGATCTTGAATTTTTTGTAGAGATCAAAGATATTACTATTCTTAAATTATCCTCCATTATCTATTATGATGGAGGAGGGGATACCATATCAGTAGATGATATAGTTCAAAATGAATAGAGCCACCTATTTTCCCATTGCATTGGTAAGTGGGACTACTTCAACCCACTTGGTGAAGTATTTTGTGGTGGTTATAATGAACTTGTGTTCATTTGAGGAGGACAAATATATCTTCTTGATGAGATCAAATTCCCATTGTTGAAAGGGCCAGTGTGTAATAAAAGGAATAAGCTCCTTGGCTGGAGCATGTATAATATTTCCATCTAGTTGGCATTTCTTATAGACTCTTGAGTACCTTGTTGCCTCTTTTTCTATGTTTGGCCAATAGTAGCCAACTCTTAGCAGTTTGTGAGCTAAAGTCATACCATTGGAATGAGATCAATATATGCCCTCATGAACTTCAGCTAATGCACATTTGGACTCTTCTTTTTCTAAACACCTAAGAAAAGTTTCATCTAAGCCTCTCCTATATAGGTAATTAGTAATGATGACATACTATGGGGAGTTTCCGATAAGGTGTCTTCTTTCATTTTTGGTTAATTTATTAGGGATAACTTGGTCTTAGAGGTAAGAGTAGACATGGCTATATCATGATGAATCTTGTCCTATGATGGTACTGATTATCTAGGAATCAGGCGAGTTCTTCCAGTAATAACTCATAGCAAAAATATTCTCCTTGATGGGATTAGGAAGTCATAGTATAAATTACATCAATATATCTATTCTCTAGCCTTGGGATATGTTGGAATGTGATAAAGGTGAAGTACTTCTTGAAATCATCAACCATTATTTTGTAAGGAATGAGTTTATCATCCCTTATCTGATATACATCATTCATTTGGTTGATCACCAGTTGAGAGTCACCATGGATATGCAACTTAGAGATGTTCCATTCGAGATCCAAATTCATCCCATTAACTAAGGCTTCATATTCAACAATGTTGTTTGTATAAGAAAAATAGATCTTGTACGCCTTAGGGATAGAGTATCTTTGAGGAGTAATAAACAACACACCTGCTCCTAAAACTTGTTGAGTGAACGAACCATCAAAGAAAATCTTCTAGGATGTGTGGGTGATGTGCATGATAGATCCATCTGGGACCTCCACATTGATAGGTTGAATTTCTTAGAGTGGAGCCTCAAATGAAAGGTCTGCAATTACCTAACCTTTTATAGCCTTTAGTTCAACATATTTGATGTCAAACCTGATGAAGATCATGACCCATTTATCCAACCTACCAGTCAAGGTGGCTTTTCTTAGGAGATATTTAAGTGGGTCAATCTTAGCAACCAATTGTACAGGATGTGCCAACATGTAATGTCTCAATTTTTTCAATGCAAAGACCACTACTAGAAAAGCTTTCTCAATCACTGAGTAATTCATTTCATAAGAGAACATACTTCTACTAATGTAGTAGATGACTTGTTCCTTTTTTTTTCTCATCTTGTTGTGCAAGGAGTGCCCCTAGTGATGTTTTAGTGGTTGAGATGTACAAGATCAATGGCTTACCCTGGATAGGGGACATCAAGACTAGTATATTTTCTAGATATTCTTTGATTTGATTAAAATTTTGGGCACATTCTTCATCCCATTGATACACTACTCTTTTGCATAATGGCTTTGTGAATGGTTTTTCTTTTTCTGCGAGTTGAGAAATGAATCTCTTGATTGATTGAATCCACCCTTAAAGAGTACACATTTGGTTGATGTTCTTTGGTGGTGGCATATCAAGAATGGATTGTACCTTTACAAGATCCACCTTAATTCCTTTTTCTAAGACAATTTATCCCAACAATTTTCTAGATGTCACCCCAAATGCACATTTCTTTGGGTTCAACCTCAATGTGAACTGCTCCATTCTATCTATAATCTGGCCTTGATTGTGTAGATGAATGGATCATTTTCTTATTTTGAAAATTGTATTATTTACATAATCATCCATGTTCTTGTGGATTATATCATGGAATATGGTTGTAACAATTCTCTGGTAAGTTTCACCGATGTTCTTCAAACCAAATGGCATGACATTCCAACATAAGGTTCCCCAAGCATAGGTGAATTTTTTTTCTCTTGATCTTCCGAAGAAATTTTGATTTGATTATATCTAGAGAAGTCATCAATTAAGGAATACATCTCATATCTAGCTGTCAGATTTACTATCATATCAATATTGGGTAGAGGAAAGACATCTTTGGGACTTTGCCTATTGATATCTCTAAAGTCTATGCACACTCAGATGGACTTATCTATTTTTGTGACAAGCACAATATTGGAGATCCATTCTATGTATGCAATTTCTCTGATGAACCTAGCTTTGAGAAATTTTTCCAACTCAGCTTTGACTAGGAGAGCCACATGAGGATGCATCTTGTAGAGCTTCTGTTTAATAGGTTTTACTCCAAGTGTGATTGAGAGAAATCCAGATCCAATCCTGGCATCTCGAAGTAGGTCTAGGCAAATCTGATTTTATTTTCTTTGAAGAATTGGGTGAACTTTGTTAGTTATTCTATTGTCAATGATTGTGCAAGATGGATCACTTGTGAATGTTTATTAGTCCCAATGTTCACTAACTATATTGGATCTATAATAACTGATAGTCATTACTAAAAGTGACTTGGCAAGATATCAAGTACCCCATCCTTTAGTGCCTCAAGGAGGTTTTCACCATTGGATGCATCTTTTCTTTTTACTATTTTCTATTTTGAAATTGCCACAATGTGATTTTTACCTTCAAAACATTTATTTATTTTCATTTTAATTTCATGACTAAGGTACTTGATATATTCTTCAGTAATGTTCATGCCAGGTTCACTGGTGGAAGAGGTCAAAGGTTCAACAATGTTTAGGTAACAAGCCAAGTAATAGTCATTGGAAAACATGGGGATTCCAAGTGGTTCATTTTGATATGTCCAGTCAATTAGCATGGGATGTATGAGGGATAGGTCATTAGATGGTTCTAGGGAGTTGATGGTATGTTCATCATAACTCATGATCAGTAAGTTGAGATCTAAGACATCACTTTGAAATATAGTGTTTAGACAAAAATGAATCTCATCATTGTTATTAAAATTTATGTTGGCTACATGCATACCTAACTCATTTGGTCTAACCCTAGGACATGGATTCCTTTCTTGTTTTTTCCTAGTGTCTATTGCATTTGTTTGCTAAAGCCATGTCTAGAGAGGGACTATTTCAATCATGGACCTTGAGAGGAATCTATTGATGTCATTGTTTATCCATTCTGAGTTTATGTCTGTAGATACTCTTTCAGGTTCTACTTGAATCACCTAGGTGTCCACCTCAACCTCATTTGTGTCCTGAGTTGCTAGGTTAGAGAACCTATGAGTTGTGTTATGAGTTTCTAGGTTAGAGAACCTAGAATAAAAATGACCCAATCAAGTGAGAGGGGGGGCGGGGGGGGGTGAATCAGTTGATCCAAACTTTATATTTCAACTTCAAAAAAAAAATGAACTGACAAGTAAATGCAACAATAGTACACATACACATCAACATGAATATTTTTTCTTGAGGAAAACCCTATTAAGGGAAAAACCCCAGTGGACATGGTACCCACAAATATCTACACTATGAGTATAATAACCCTGTTAGGAGTTTTGACTCTGTTAGGAGTTGATTATTACAATAGGTAGGTCATGGTCAGAGGACATACCCTATTAGAGGCCTTTACAATGAGATCCCAATTAAGGAATCAACCCTGCTAGGAGTCCAGCCCCGTTAGATACAATAACCTTGTTAAAGGTGTAAAATATATCAACTTGATCAAGAGATTTGAGAGTTAAAGCCACCCTCAAGTTCTTCAATTAAACCTCACAACTTCAAAGATGAGATAACCTTGTTCTAAAACTACTTCTAGTACTCAACCGCTACCAAGAAAGCTCCACCTTGTGCCAAAGTGCACAAATACTATTCTTCAAATAATATCCAATGTAGCCTTAAGGTCACATTCATGTTTGCATTTTGCATATGCAACCACACCTTATTTTTTAAGGATTTCAATCCTTATATACTAGTTACAATAATTATATCCAAGTCAGCCTTCATAAGATAAATCCTATTTACAAAATACAAATGGACCCATGCAAAGATGAACACAACACCTCTTAAAATTTTACAACATAATAATTACATCAATTTATCATTCAGATCTGTAAATTAAGCTTGCATATCACATTACTTGAAATGTGTTCCAAGTCAGCCTCCAAATAGGTCTTTGTCAATGCACATACCATAGATGATGTCACCTATATGATCACAACTCCATATGATCATAATAAGCTCTCAAGCCAGTATCCAACATGAACCTATGTTCACACCTCATAACTAAAATAACCATGAGTGTTATCCACAAAGTTCTACAATCAACTCTATGAGAATCACAGTTTCTCTCTTGAGAAACAGTTATCAATAAATCAGTCATAACTCTATTTAATCAACACATAATAATGTACGATCATGGATGGTGACCCAGGATATCATGAAGAGTCTTTTTCTAAGTTTGAAGGTGCTAATTTTCTATACTGTGTCCGTACAATTCTTTGCAGCCTCTCTACAAGCTTCTAAATAACCAATCAATAACATATGTTGACATCAATTATAAAATCTATCATGAATGCAACACATAGTCATTGTAACAAGTCTCCAACATTACTAGGATACTCCCCCATAGGAATACCATCAACATTCATGATAAAAATCTCCCCCTTTGGCAATGATGGCAACATAGATGAAAAACATCTCAATTCCATAAATACCAAACATGCCTATACTGCATTTGTATCTTTATATTTTCAAATCCTCTTCATCAATCATCAAATCCTTCAAATGATGATCCTATGATCCTCTCATGCTATTTTTCATGTCATTCTCTCCCCCATTCACATCAATGTCAAATGTGTCATTATGTCTCCAAGAGTTCTCAGTAACTCAACTCAAATACATTTACTCCCCCATAGGGGAAGCATCAAGCATTTAGTCTACATAATGAAATAGTGCTCTAATATTTCTGAACTAATGGAATTCCTACATTAATTATTCAAGAGTAGGCTAGGGCATGACCCCTAACATACCTCTTAAATATTCAAATGTATCCTTCCATAGAGGTTTTGTAAAAATGTTTGCTATTTTCTCCCTTGTATTCAGATATTCTAACTTCACTTCTTTCTCTGCTACCTTATCTCTCAAGAAATGATACTTTATTGCTATATGTTTTGTCTTAGAATGCATAATAGGGTTCTTTGAAATATTTACCATGCTAGTATTGTCACAATGGATAGTAATTGAATCTTCAAGACATACTCCAATGTCCTTCAACATTTGCTTCATCCATATGATCTGTGCATAATTAATTATTACTGCTGCAACATACTTTGATTCTATTAAAGATTGAGAAATGCAGTCCTATTTCTTGCTAAGCCAAGAAATCAACCTTTTACCAAGGAAAATGCTCCTCCACTAGTACTTTTTCTATCATCTACATTCCCTGCCCAATCAACATCAGTGAAAGCATGAAATATAAAGTTATGTGATCTATCATACCATAGACCAAACTCAATTGTGCCCTTTAGATATATTAATATCCTTTTTAATGCCATAAGATGAGATTCTTTAGGATCTACTTAGAATATTGTAACAATTCCAACAATATTAGCAATATCAGTTCTAGTATGTGTTAGATACTGAAGACCTCTAATCATTGATCTATACCATGTCCGAGGTACATTATTTGCTTCATCTTCCAAAGATAACTTAGTCCCAATTACCATGGGGTTCCAATAGGTTTACTATTATTCATGCCAAATTTTTTCAATAGTTCTTTAAGATATTTAGTCTGGGATATGAATATCCCTTCTTTACTTTGACTGATCTGCAATCCAAGGAAGAATTTCATCTCCCCAATCATAGACATTTAAAATTCACTTTTCATCTCATTTGCAAACTTGTTATTCATTTCATCATTTCCTCCAAAGATAATATCATCAACAAAAACTTCAACAATCAAGATACTTTCTTCATTGATACTTGTATAAATTTCTATCAGCATTGCCTTTCTTGAATCCCAACTGAATCAAATACTTATCCAATCTTTCTTACCAATCTCTTGGTGCTTGCTTCAATCCAGACAATGCCTTCTTTAATCTGCAAACTAGATCTTTATTCCCTGATAAAGGAAATCCATGAGGATTCTCAATGCATACTTCCTCTTCTAAGTCTCCATTAAGAAAATATGATTTCACATCCATCTGATATACTTTGAAATCCTTATGTAATACAAGCTAAAAATAATCTAACACCCTCAATCCTAGAAAAAAGTGTGAAAGTCTCTTCAAAATCAATTCCTTCTTGCTGTGAATACCCTTTACATACTAATCTGGCTTTATTTAATCTAGCAATAATGCCTTCTTCATTCATCTTGTTCCTGTATACCCACTTGGTACCAATCATATTTTCATCTTTAGGCCTTGGAACCAATTCCCATGTGTTGTTCTTCCGAATCTACTCCAGTTCATCCTTCATGGATTTGATCCATGATTCATCTCGGCATGCCTCATCTATGGACTATGGTTCTACTTGTGAGATAAAGAAAATGGAATTTGTAGTTTGTGACCGCTCTTCTCTATTTTGTAATCTTTTTCTAGTTCCCTTGTGGCTATCACCAATGATCTGATCCTTAGGATGGTTTCTCAGAACATATTTGGGTGTGGTTTGTTCCCTCAACTCCATACTTATGCCATTGTCAATTTCTAAAACATATTGCAATGCTTTATTCATTCCATTCTCATTCTCTATTGTCTGCATATTGACCTAATTTTAATTCATATTTTCAAGAAAAATCTCATAGGGATTAAGGCCATAATATTTTTTCTAACTTGGAACTTTTCATCCACTCTCACATTGGCACTTTCAATCAATTTCCTAGTTCTCAGATTGTAACATCTATAAGCTTTACTTTTAGTAAAGTAGCCATGGAATATGCCATCATCACTTCCACCATCAAATTTTCCTATACATCCATCTCTCTTAATGTAGCATTTACTTCCAAAAATTCTAAAATAACTAATTGTAGGTGTCTTACCATTCCATATCTCAAATGGTTTCTTGCATGTACCTTCTTTGATTTCTATTCATTGTGTAAACTGATGTATTGATTGCTTCTCTCTAATATTTCATATGAGGAACCTTTCCTTCTATCAACATGGTTCTTGCAACAACAAGAACTATTCTATTTCTTCTTTTAGCAACTCCATTTTGCTATGGTGTCCTAGGTGCAAAAGTATGCCTCATAATACCATGCTTCTCACAAAAGGTATTGAATTTACATGAAGTGAATTATCCACATCTTTATGATCTTAAACACTTTATCTTCAATCCTATCTCATTCTCAACTTTTGCCTTATAAAACTTAAAAGTTTGAAATGCTTCTAATTTTTCTCTAAGAAATCAAACCCACATCATTCTAGAGTAATCATCAGTGAATATGATAAAGTACCTATCTCTGATGTATGATTTGGTCTGAGTAGGTCCACAAACATCTGTATGAATTAGTTCCAACCTTCCATTTCCCGAGTATCATTTTCTTGGAAAACTACTTCTTGTTAGCTTTTCCAAAACAAACTCTCTACATGTAGTGTTAGCAAGTTTCACAATCTTAGGTAGATCTCTGATAGCATTATTGTTAGATGATTTTACCATGTTATCAAAATTGATATGACAAAACCTTCTATGCCATAACCAACTGTCATCAATCTTTGCAAAAAAATAACTAACCTTAGTAGAGTTCAATTGAAATATGTTACCTCTGGTCTTAGTACCAAATGCGATTAGTTCTCCATTAGTTCCTCTAATAGAGAAATGACCATTCAAATGGTATCCCTTATCCACAAGCTATCCAACATTGAATAAATTATGTTTTAAGCCATCCATAAACAATACATCATCAGTGTTAGTCTTTCCATCTAAAGTAATTGATCTTTTACCAATAATCACTCTAGGAGTATTATCACCAAATCTTACAACACCACCATCAAACTTATTTAGCTGAATGAATCTATCCTTGGCACCAATCATGTGATGTGAACATCTACTATAAATTATCCAATTAGTTTTCCTATGATCAACATGAGAGTCTAGATTCTTTTATTCATAGATAGGATCCTCTTCTTTGATAGCAACAAAACCCAACACATCATTGAATTCATCATCTACATATTCAGATCCATCACTAGCATAATAACATTCCTTGTCATTCTTGTATTTTCCATATTTAGGCCTATGCTTAGGTATTCTAGTTGGACATCTAGATGCAAAATGACCAACCTTATTGCAGTTAAAACATTTCAAGGGTAATTTTCCTTCAAACTTACCTTCACCTTTCATTTCTCTCTTGGAGATCAGAGCCATGATCTTTTCATCACTTAGTTTTCTAGTCTTTTAATCTCTTTCTATTATTCAACATATTCTCCAAGATCTTCACTGTGCTTGTTCACTCTACTAGATCCACCATCAATAGATCCAATTCTATGAAAAATCACCTTAAATGTTGTCTCCACCTTAGGTAGTGAATCTTTTATCTCCACTATCTCAAAGGTAGTTAGTTTAGCCACTAACATTTCTATAGTGAAATCTTTGTATTGTGCTATGGTCTCCTCCAAATCAAGAACTTTGGGTTTGTAGGCAGGGGTCATAGACCTCAAAATTTTAGCTATGATTTCTTCTTCAGTAGTAGAAAGTGTTTCAAGGTCTTCCTCCTCTATGATAGGCACATAATTCTAGGTAATGAACCAATATTCCAATCCCATACACATCAGATGATTCTTTATCTTCTCCTTCCATATGTCAAAATTTTCTACATCAAACTTAGGACTCTCCTTTCTGAATAAGGCCATCTTGATCTTTACCTCAAGCTATTAGGATTCCTGACTAAGGACCAAAAGCTCTGATACCAATTGTTAGAATAACAATGACAAAATCAACTAAGAGGGGGGGGGGGGGGTGAATCAGTTGATGCCAACTTTATATTTCAACTTTAAAATAAATAATACAACAATAGTACACATACACATGAACACCAATATTTTTTCTTGAGGAAAACCCTATTAAGGGAAAAACCCCAGTGGGGATGGTACCCACAAATATCTACACTATGAGTATAATAACCCTATTAAGAGTTTTGACCATGTTAGGAGCCAAGTATTACAATAGGCAGGTCCTAGTTAGAGGAAAAACCCTGTTAGAGGCCTTTACAATGAGATCCCAAGTAAGGAATCAAACATGTTAGGAGTCCATACTTGTTAGAGGAAATAAATTTTTTAAAGGTGTACAATATATCAACCTGATCAATTGATTTGAGAGTTAAAGCCACTCCTAGCTTCTCCAAACCTCACAACTTCAAAGCTGAGATAATCTTGTTTTGAAACTACTTCTAGTACTCAACCACTACCAAGAAAGCTCCACCTTGTGCCAAAGTGCACAACTACTATTCTTCAAATAGTATCCAATGCAACCTTAAGCTCACATTCACCTCTGCATTTTGCATATGTAGCCACACCTTATTTTACAAGGATTTTAATCCTTATACAAGTTACAACAATTATATCCAAGTCGACCTTCATAGGATAAATCCTATTTGCAAAATAAAAATGGACCCATGCAAAGATGCACATGGAACCTCTTAAAATGTTAAAACATAATGATTACATCAATTTATCATTTAGATTTGTAAAGTAAGCTCACATATCACATTATTTGAAACGTGTTCCAAGTCAGCCTCCAAATAGGTCTTTGCCAATACACACGCCATAGCTGAAGTCACCTGTATGATCATGAGTCTATATGATCACAATAAGCTCTCAAGCTAGTGTCCAACATGAACCTATGTTAGCACATTATAACTAAAACAACCATGAGTGCTATCCACAAAGTTCTACAATCAACTCTATGAGAATCATAGTTTCTGTCTCCTCAGAAATAGGTATCAATAAATTAGTCACAACTCTGTCAAATCAACACATAATAATTTATGATCATAGATAGTGACCCAAGACATCATGAAGAGTCTTCTTCTAAGTTTGTAAGTGCTAATTATCTATAAAATTCTTTGCAGCTTGTCTACAAGCTTCTAAATAACCAATCAATAACATATGTTGACATCAAAGACAAACTCTGTCATGAATGCAACACATAGTCATTGTAACATGTCTCGAACATTACTAGGATACTCTCCCATAAGAATACCATCAACATTCATGCTAACATTTTTGGAGATTCATCATCTCCACCAAGATCCCAATTTTTTTACTAGTACAAAAACAATAATATATGACTAAATAAACTACTAAAAATTGTATATAAATGACAAATTTTGGTCACATGACTATTAGTAGTTTATTTCTAGTCATTTATCTCACAACCAAATTTATGACTAAACTATTTTAGTCATTTATTTAGTCATTGATTTGATCATTGATTTAGTCATTAATTTAGTCATTGATTGTTGTTAACTAGTCATTTATTTAGTCATGGTAGTGATTATAATTTAGTCATGTATTTAGTCATATTTTTAGTCCTTAATTTAGTCATATATTTAGTCATATTAGGGCATGATGGAATCAAACTACCATCCTCCTACTTGTAAAGTAGGTGCTCTTCCATTGAGCTAGTACCCTTTAAAGAATAATCATACCATGTATAGTAGTACTTTCCATTAAACATGATTTCAAGTTTTTCCATTTATAATAAAATAAAGAGTTAAAAGAAGGTTCAAATTTCAAAGAAACATGAATCTTTTTAGCATAAATATGGGAGAAGCAATCCTTGAGAAGAAGAAAGATCTAGGTAAAGTCATCATCCTACAAAATGAGACAAAACAATGTTTCTTCAAATCCCTATCAAAATAAATACAATAGCTTTACCTTGAAAGTAGAGATAGAAAAGAGATTATTAGAAATTAAACCCTCGCAGTTGGTTTAGTCATGTGAAGTTTTGAATGCAAAGTACACATTACTAGACACAACTTTGATTCATAAGTAATTGCAAATACAAGCCCCAAGGTTATCTTGGTTGGTGCAAAAATCAAAAGATTGGATTTCCTATGGACTTTCCAATCCAATGATAGGAAACCAAAGTGACTTGGCCAATTGATAGGTTCAACCAAGCATAAGGTTGGAACCTCTGCAATTCTAGCTCTACAGAACCAAGGCTGGTGGGCCTATACCTCAAGCAAATTTGTTGGTTAAAGGATTTTTATAGAAGATAGCAAATCTATAGAACTTGGGTACTCTCTCAAGTTGGCAAGTGAATTCTTGAGATGAATGTGATTGTGAATATCAAAAGTATGGGGTATTGAGTGATGCAAAAACTTGAATACTTTGGTTAATTACAAGAATGTTTGATAAAAGATGTATAAAATGAATGAATTCTAAATAGTATATCCCAAAACTTTAAAAAATGAACCAAATGACTATATCCAATAATTGATAAGATCAGTGCCTTGCTTCTACTTGGGCAATAGAGTCAATTCACTTTCAATCCTACCTACAACCTCAAAGATAGTTTTAATAACATGTTATTAAAAATAAGACCATCATTTCAAGGGCTTCTATATGAATTATAATCAAAATATGAGTTTACAACCAGTTGTATTGAATTTAATTCTACTTTGAGAGACTAATAGAACATAGAAAAGTTTGACAACCAATCCTTTTCTTTGATGCTCAAACTATAAATTTAATTTTAGATTATAATAACATAAGAATTTGCACAAAACTCTGTGTCAGACAATGGGGAAAGAGCTAGTGGGTCTAGCATGGCCCATCCCAGAAAGGACAATGGTCCTATCTTGGGACCAAAGGAGGAAAAAGGGGATAAAGGCAGTCCTTCTGAGAAAAGCAAAGGGTCAACGAAACATCAAGAAGATCTCTCACATGGTGGGAACTCATTTCGAGGTAAGGGGAAATGGAGTGGTCTTTTTGGGATAAAACCTACTGGAAAATCTTCTTTCCCAAAGATTGATATAGCCTCAAAACTAAATAAAGGGGTAATAGGTTTAAATATTCCTGATCAAATCATAGATCATACCATTTCTAGAATGGCCTCAACTCTGATAGGCAAGTTTATGGGTCCTAGGCCAAATATTGATCTGGTGAGGGCATTTACCCTCCAGAAGTGGAAGCTCAAAGGTCAGGTGGATGTAGTGGCAATGCCGAAAGGTTTTTTCTCCTTTTTATTCTCTAATGGAGAAGATCTTTCAAAAGTTTTGTGTGAAGGCCAATGGATGTGGGGCAAATCCTCGTTGTCTCTATAGAAATGGACAATGAATTTGGACTATAATGATAATTTATTTGTATTAGCTCCTATCTGGGTTAGACTTCTGGGTCTTCCTCTAGAGTACTGGCATGAGGATATCTTGGTGGCTATAGCAGGGTCTTTTGGTGAACTGTTGACTATAGATCCGATGACTATAGCCCAAACTAGACAAGTGTTTGGGAGGATATGTGTCAATATTCAGCATGATACTAACCTTCCACAAGTCATAAATCTTAACTTGAAAGTGGGTAAATGGGCTCAAGAAATAGAATATGAATCTACCCCTTTTGTATGCTTAACCTATAGAAAGGCTGGTCATTGGGCAAAGCATTGTCCCTTGAAGATAGCTATAGAAAAGAAAGACCAAGAGTCAAAAACATCAAAGAAGTGGGAATGGAGGAAAAAAAAGGGGAGATGCAAAATCCCCCTATTAATAAGAATTCAAACTCAAACATGGGGGAGAAGCAGTCTCACCCACAAAGGGAATTAGAAGAAATAGAAGTTCCTAAGGAAGCTGCTCTTCCTATTGAGGAAAACAAAATGCAGGATCATTCTAGCTTGGTAACCTCTTTGGAGGAAACCTATGATCTCTCATTAGAGTCAGATCCTCTATTGGCTTCAAGGGTCAAAGATAGCCTAAACTCATCAAAGGGGAGGGAGATCTACCCAAGCTCGCAGAAGACAAATGAAACCCAGAAAACTCTAGATCAACTTAGTAGTGAAGCTTCGAATGCTAATATGTTAGAGTCTGAATCAAAGAATGACAGATCAAAAGAATAGTATGATGACTCATAAATAGTGGAAGCAAAGAACAAAAGTCCATGGATCAGTGTTAAAAAAATAAATAATAGATCTCCTGTAGGAAAAGGCTCTGGCTCCCAGCCAAGAAGAGAAAGCATAAAGGATCAGACCCCTACAACAGGGAAAAATAGCTCTAAGGTGACACAAGGAGGCTCGACATCTAAATCAAACAAAAAAGGAGGCCAAATCAAATCTGGAGGAGTTTGGACAAGAGGACAACAACAAAAGGTAGATACTAGAACACCTAAAAGAGAAAGGGGAAGAGTATCTAAGAAAGAACAAAGAGAGTTGGAAGCAAAACAAAACATAGCAGATGGAAGATAGCTCACCATCGATCAGGTCTGCCCTCCAAATTTTTAATGAAGATTTTATCTTGGAATATTAGAGGTCTCAATAGTCCTCATAAACAAGATGTAGTTAGGAACTTAGTTAGAGATTCTAATCTTGATATTTTTCTTATTCAAGAAACTAAAATGGTTAGAGATAAGATAGTTAAAATCAATTTTATGAAGAATGGGGATAAGTTTAGTAGTGACTCTGAAGGGGCTTCTGGAGGATTGGCTATCTATTGGAATACTAAAAGTTTTACTTGCAACCAGTTGAAAGAGGACAAGAGTTTCCTGGTAGTTAATGTCAGCAGTATTAAGGATAATTTCTCCTAGACTCTGATTAACATGTATGCCCCAAATACTAAAACTAGAAGACTCAATCTTTGGAAAAGGATTCATGAAATCAGAAAGGATCACCTAGATGATAACTGGATGATGATGGGAGACTTCAACACACCCTTGAAAGAAGTAGAAAAAAAAGGAGGGAACAATACCCAAGTGGAAAGCAGGGTTGATCTTATGGATTTCATAAGTAATGAAGGCCTATTGGATTTTGACCTCAAAGGAATTGATTATACTTGGAAAAATAGAAGAGTGGGAGCCAATCTCATACAGGTTAAGCTTAACAGGGTCCTCATCTCTCATGGATAGATTGCTAACTTTTCTTGCTCCCTCTCATCTCTTAACCACATTGGTTCGGATCACTATCCTATCTCCTTTATTGCTAACTCCTTTAGAGGGAAAGGTAACACTCCTTTTAGACTAGAAAAAATGTGGATGACTCACCCAAATTTCAAAAATAAAATAAAGGAATGGTGGAATATCAAAGTGGAAGGAAAAGCTATGTACCAAGTGGCTTAAAAAATGGCAAATATCAAATCTAAAGTTAGACACTAGAACAAGGAGGTCTTTGGTGATATTTTCCAAACTAAAAGCAAAATTCAAATGGATCTCAAAGAAATTCAAGACAAGATTCAGAGTATAGGGTTGACAGAAGATACGAGAAAAGAAGAAAATATTATCCTTGTTGAATACCATAATATCATATCTAAAGAGGAGACCTATTGGAGATAGAGAACAAGATCCCTATGGTTGAAAGTGAGAGACATAAATACTAGATTCTTCCACTTAACAAAAATGAAACATAAAGCTATGAACATAATCAACTCACTGGTTACCTCTAGGGGCACTCTCAATAAAGAGGAAGAGATAAGGAAAGATATGATGGGTCACTTTGCCTTGATTCTTTCTAGAGAACAAGATCTCAACCAAGATGATCAGAACTCTTTGCTGAGCTCCATTCCCACACTATTGGAGGCTAAGGAAAATCTCTTTCTTAAATCTATTCCGATGGAGGATGAAATTAAAAAGGCTATCCAGTCTTTTGAAGGTGAAAAATCCCCTGGGTTGGATGGCTTCCAAATGTTTTTCTTTCAAAACTACTAGGAAATTATTGGAAAAGATATATGTGGTGCTGTGAAAGAATTCTATGGTTCTAAAGCTATTCTTAAAGAGCTCAATTCCACCTTCATAGCTCTGATACCCAAAAGACCAGGAGCTAACTCTGCTGATAGCTTTAGGCCTATAAGTCTTTGTAACTCCTTGTATAAGATCATGTCTAAGGTTCTCACTACAAGGATTCTCAAGATTCTCCCTTGCCTTATTTCTCTTCAACAAAATGGGTTTGGTCTAGGGAGACAAATCCTGTACTTGATTATGGTTGTTCACGAGAATATTCATTTGTTGGAAAAATTGAGGAAATAGGGTTTCCTCATGAAACTTGATCTATCAAAATATTACAATAGAGTTGATTGGGAGCTTCTTTCTAAAATTCTTCAGGCTTTTGGTTTTGATGCTGGAGTGATCAAACTTATTATGCAACTTGTTACTATGGTTTCCTCTTCGGTGATTGTGAATGGGGGATCCTCTCCTTTCTTTAGACCTTCTAGAGGGTTACATCAAGGTTTTCCTATCTCTCCTATCCTTTTTCCCATCATGACTGAAAGTCTAGGGAGATTCATTACCCTTCAGGTCTCTCAAGGTTTGATTTTGGGTTTACAACCATCTTCAACAGGTATTGTCTGTTCTCATGAACAATTTGTTGATGATACGATTCTTATGGGAGAATCTACTGTTAAAGAGGCTAGGAATATGAAAAAGGCATTAAATGTATATTCAAGTGCTTTAGGTCAACTGATAAATTGGGAGAAGAGTGCCCTATTTTTCTTCAATACTCCTGAAGCTAGAATGAATAAAATCTCTGCTATTCTTGGTTGCAAAATGGGAAGAATCCCAACCTCTTATCTTGGGCTGCCACTGTGCTTGAAATTGGAGGCCAATTTCTAGAACAAAATCCTTGATAGATTTCATATGAAGTTGGTGGGATGGAAAGGGGCAATCCTTAGTCAAGCTGGAAAAGTCCAACTGTTGAAGGCCACTCTTCAAAACCTTCCTGTCTATGCCCTTAGTCTGTTCAAAATACCTCAAAAGTTTTCTAATTTAATTGAAAAAATCCAAAAAAGGTTCCTTTGGATAGGAGTAGAAGAGAAAAAGAGACTTAGCTTGGTGGTCTGGGAGAAGATTTGTAAACCAAAAAAGATGGGGGGTTTGGGAATTAGGAGCATAATTAATACTAATAAAGCTCTCTTAGCTAAGAAATGCTGGAGAATATTTGAAGATGAGAAAGAATGGAATATGATAATGAAAAGGAAATACCATGTCAATAATCTTGAAGGAATGTTGCAATCTCAAAATGATATACAAGGATCTTTTGTCTGGAATAGTTTAAGTAAAGGAAATAATCTTATAAGAAAAGGCACTATTTGGAGGCTGGGAAATGGCAGAAAAATTTAGTTCTAGAATGATAAATGGATGTCAGATAAGCCTCTTATAGAGAATGAAGAATGGGGGAATGCTATCCAAGATTGTAAAGATTCTATTGGTGAATTTGTGAGTGACTATTGGAAAAATGAAGAGTGGATAGACCTGGGGCTGAAGGATATCAGATTTAAAGAAGTGAATAAACAATTAAACAACTGGTTTATCAAAGAAAATGAGTCTGATAAACTAATCTAGGGTTTGGCTACCTCTGGAAAGTTCTTGGTTGCTTCTGCTTCGAATCTTCTCCTCCCTAATGAGGCTCAACCTTTGTGGGTGTAGGTATGGAATAAAGACCTTACCCCTAAAATTAACATGTTTTTTTGGCTACTTGTCCAGAACAAAATCCTCACGCAGGACAACCTCATGAGAAGAGGGTTTCAATTGCCTAATATATGTGCCCTGTGCTGTCAAGAAGCTAAGAATTGCAATAATCTAATGATACACTGCTCTTTCACTAGAGAGGTTTGGGACACTATAATATCTTTACTCGAGCTCAATTGGGTGAAACCTAATTCTATCCAGGGGTTTTTCTAGTAGTGGCAGAGTCCTTTCCATGACAAAATGCTAGGGATATTTGGAAAATTGTCTTTCCCCACTTCTCTTGGAAAATCTAGAAGGAGAGGAATAAAATAATATTTAGAGAGAAAAAGGCCCCTCCTTCTATGGTTGCTAATTCTATAACTAGAAGTATAATGGAGAACTATAGAAGTATGGGAATAAAAGACAGTAATGATTGGGATCCTCAACCTAAGAAGGACAATATTATTTCATGGGAGAGACTAAAAAGTAGTCAGATCCAGAATCCCAGAGATAATGTTATGTGGACTGCTCCTCCTTTTGGATGGCTTAAAGGGAACTTTGATGGTTCGGCTAGGGGAAATCCTGGAAGGGCTGGAGGTGGTGGTCTTTTAAGAGATGTTGCTGGAAACTATTTAGGAGTGATCACTATCCCGCTGGGTATCCAAATGAACTATGTGGCAGAGGCTAAAGCTATGCTTTACCTGGTTATGATGGAAAAAGATATGGGCTACATGAAATTATGGCTGGAAGGGGATTCCCTAAATATAATTAATTGTATTAAAGGGAAGTCTGTGAGCTCATGGACTATAGAACACATCATAAACAAAATAAAAATAATTATGAATTCTTTTGAAGAATGCCACGTCACTCACGTCTATCGTGAAGGAAACAAACTGGTAGACACACTGGCAAATGAAGGTACTTTGAGTGATGTCACCCAAAAGTGGAGAGGGGAAGTGAATCTAAAGGCTGAGATTACGAGTCTAATCAGCTATGATAGGATTAATCACTATGAAGGAAAAATCACCTAAAATGATGATGACAAGGACAAATCATTTACCGAGGAGGTTTTCATGTAAGGCGAAGTGTGGGATCATTATTTCATAGTTAATGAAGCACAAACATTGGGTTAATATCGATAACCAAAAAAGAAAAGATAATCAGAGAAGAAAGTCAAAAATCACTGGTAAGGACCCGAACTAGTATATCAGAAATAAGCATAAAATGGGAGGTGGTTTGAAGAGGGAGGAACCAGCCAACTGTGTCAAATGGAGACTTGACACAAAAGTCTGGAAGAAGTTGAAGAAAGGGGGGGTTACGTAGTTCATGAAGAAGCTTCATGGACATGAAAAATAGATCACTTCTTTGTTCGTGGATGGTTGGGCTAATGGTAAAGTTCACCTATGGGGCAAGTCCTTCACTCTTACTATTTCTATTTTAGCTGAAATTACTGGTTTACCTTTGGAAGGAACCCATTTCCATAGAGGAAATCATAGGCTTAGAACTGAAGCTTTCACTATTTTCCCTAAAACTAACGATGAGAAAGCCCTCATGACCAAGGGTAATGGCGACTATGTGGACATAACCAATATTGATAAATTTTGGGCCAAAATTTTGAAGGTTATGATTGAATATTTTACGCTTGATGGGCATTATTCCAAAATTTACAACTTCCATTTTGTTTTTGCAAACCATTTTAGGCGTAATAGGAGGATTTCTTTCTCTTATTATCTTATGAGTTCCCTAAACAGTAGCATTACGGGGCACAGGAAGAAAGCTAGTAACTCTATGCTGCATGAGGATCCTTCTTATATTTGACTAAACCAGGGACAATATTCCAGACCCTATCCCTAAAAGGATCACTGGTAAAAGAAAGGAGAAGAATGAGGGGAAGACAAAGGTTGAGACTAGTAAGAAGAGAAAGAAAAATAAGAAAAAGGCCTCTGATAGTACTGGTGGCAAAGACATGGCCAACATTGAGGAAATTGTGAAAATGCCTCACTCCCAGGGGAAGGGTAACATTAAGGAAGGTAATGAGGAGGATTCTGGTGAAGAAGATAAAAACAATGAGAAAGAGGAAGGGAACAGTCAAGAAAAAGAACAGGAGGAGGAAATGAATGAATGGCTGGTAGAGGAGAATGAAGAAAAGGAGGTGAGCAATCAAGAAGAAGAAGATGAAGAGGAGGAAGTGGATGAGGAAGAGGAAGAGGCCAAGGAAAATTATACAAAAGATGATAGGGAAGAAGCCCTTGATCATAATGGTCATGCCGATAAAGAGGAAGAAGGCACTCAGGTGTTAACTATGGATGCTAAGATCACTATCCAGGATGCCCCTGTGGAAGATCTAATTGATGTTAACCCAGAAACTAGGGATGGTAAGAACAGAGATGAGGATGGTAATGATGATGAGGGGCTTATAGTGGGAATTACAACTAGCCAAGAGAATGAAGGTAAGCAGATTGGTAAGACCCCCTCTACAAATGAAAAATATGAAGACAACTGGAAAGTGAATAAGGAGGGTATGGACATGATGAACATGGTGGAGAACAACAACAAGAAAGAGGAAACTTTAGTCCTCTTGAGGGAAGCTACTATGCAGGAGGAGGAGAATAATGCTAAGAGTCAGGATAAGAAAATGGAATGGAAAAAGGAAATGCAGGAAATGAAACTCCAGATCCAGGAAATGGAAAAAACCATGAAAAATATGACTACTAAGTTGGGAAAGATGGAAAATAAGGTTTTTGATAAGGTGAAAAATAAAAATAAAAATGAAGATTGTACTGCCGAGATGAGCAAGATAGTTAATGACAAGGTGAAAGACTTAGAAGCCAAAATTAGCAACTACGACAAAATTATAAAAGGTGTTCTGGGCCACAAAAATGAGGGTCTGAAGGTGATAATTATGAACCTGAATATGTTGCATAACTATCTAGAAAGGAACATGTTGGAAAGAACAACAATCACCATTGATGAGGATGCTGGCAATACTAGTCTGGGGATGAGAACTAGAGGGCACATCCAGAGGAAGGTCCCTGAAAAATTGAAAGAACTGAAGGAGCTGCAAGAGACTATCCAGAAGATGGAAGACCTCCAGAAGAAGGCTGAAGAAATGATAATAGATAAATAGCATGGTCTTGCTGGTAGTTGTTTTGTTGCTAGTTTTTCTTTTAGTTTCTATGTTTGAACTATGTTGTTGTTTGTTCCTGCTTTTGTTTTCCAGCAGGTGTTTCATTTCGAAACTTTAATGCTCTATCTTTTTGCTTTATTGTAACTAGTTTCAGGTTCATGTTTAACTTGCTTTTATCTTAATCAAAAGCATAAGAATTTGCACAATGAAACAATATATGAAATAGATATATCCAAGGGACTAATTGAAAAGAATTGAAAACTTATTACCATAAGTGAGAGAAAACACTTATCTTGTATTGATTTTGAAAAATAGTACATAAGAGTTCATATTGCAATCCTTGAGCTTCTTCTATTCTATCTTATCTTATCTTATCTTATGTTATCTTATGAGAGAACTTGTTGATTTTTGGTATCCTCATTTATATGCAAATGAAAGGATGCAAACAAGATTCAAATCAACATGACTCTTCATAAAGAAAAACTAATCCTATGTCAACGACTGCAACTGCTAGATTACATAATGAACATTTAGAAAACAAAAAAAAATCCAAATGCAAGCTGTCTTCAATCCATAATTTCTCCATTAGTTTGCAAATGGTCGTTGGTTTTTATAACTGTGACCATGGGCATTTAAAAAATAATTTGAAATCTCATTGTATATAGTTCATCATTCTTTGTCCCTTTCCATGTGAGATGCTACTTGCTTTTATCTTCAACACCTTCTGAAGTTACACATGCCGTTAGTCGAGACTTTGAAACCCATCACCATCATAAGCTTTTGGCTATTGAGAAGTTACACAAAAACTAGTCACAACTTTGTAACATACCAAAGGTTACATGATTTACCTTTTGCGACATTTTGCAAACATCCTGGCGTAACTTCAGGGCTTTTGATATTGAACAAAACTTGACATTGTGAAGTTATGTGTGACCTTTTCGGGAGATCGAGACTATTTAACTAACCATGGGGATCACAAACCTTGATATGTTAAGAACAAGACCTTTTCATGACTTTGGAACCTTTTCGAAGTTACGCCTGATCGCTAGATGCTCCTACACAACTTTTTAACTGTCATTACAAATGGCCTTAAAACCCTCACGAAGCCCCACAAACCTTTTTCCCTTCATTATCATGAAGTTACGCAGACTTCCAATGTAACCTAAAAACCCCCATATCCTAGATGTAATTTTAACTACCGAAGTCATGCCAACCACTAGGTTAACCATGCACGTAACTTCGTGACCTTGCTCTTTAATCATGGGCCTAACCTTGCAAAGTCACGCTAACTATCAGCTAAGCTATTTCATATCTTTGTAACCTTCATCTTAGACCACCAACATAGCTGTTGAAGTGATGCACACCGTCAACCTAACCTTTGTGTATCTTCATGGCCTTCAACTCCAAACTACCAACATAACTACCAAATTCAGGCACACCGTCAAACTGACCATTGCGTATCTTCATAACCATCAACATTGACCCTTGTTTTCTCCTACTAAAGCTACACAAACTATCATCCCAAACTACTCATTAGCCAAATTGTCAACAAATGCCACATACCACCCTTTGATTTTCCCTCTCGTGCCACAATAGTCATCCACTTCAACTCTATCTTTCCAAAATTTATATTTGTTTTCTTCTGGGTGCACCAAAGTCAATAATTGGCTCCACATTGACTTAGCCCCATGTGCGTGTACCCTCCACCAAAAGGCATTGTGCCTTTGGAAAGTGAATAAGTGAGTGCTGACATATAAAAGAACAAGTTTAGTACTACACATCACCAATGTGAGATATGTCATATGTGCTATTTGCATCAAGATGCCGTAAACTAGCCTGTGGAAACCACTTTCCCATACACATGACGATGCCATTGTCATAACTCAATGTTACCTTGATGCTTCCCAATAGAAGATTGGATTCTAATGTTCTTGAGTGTATATGTATGTGACAATCCTATTACACTAACACACACAACCATCAGTAACTATTCTTGTGATAAAATTAAAAAATATTCCTCAAGAATTGATTGTGTCAACAAGCTCCTATAGAGGAGTTAGGTATAAAATAATTATTTTTTTTCATGACCTATCACTTTGACATTTTCCACAAGTGAGTTCATCATTATCATTTTTCTTGAGACCCTAGAATAACATGAATGAGGTTAAACACCCATAATTCCTCAATCCTCACAGAAATTAAAACTTTAGTTTATGATAAAGCATCAAAGTGAAGTAGAAAGGATGATCAGTGAAATTTCTCTCCAGATTTAAAAAATAAAAGAAAATAGCATTAGGATTCGTAAGTCTCATAAAATTAGAATGGCTTTCTTTCCAAGTGTGTTAGTGTTAAAATTAGTTTTCTTGAAAAAAATACATGAGGCATTCAACCTGAGATGATATATTTCTTCCTGAACTCTAAATTCTATCTAACCTCCAACTAAGAGAAAGAATTAACCACAAACAAAATTTCTTGGCTAGGATTTCTAAAAAATAAGATTCACATAAATAATAAAAAGGAAAACACTTTTTTGGAAACAAAGTATAAATTGGTTCATTCCATCCCCTGAAACCCAAAAATTAAATCCGCAACACCTGTAAGGTGCAGACTAGTCATAAAACTAAATTAGTCAAGGAAAAAATAATAGACAACTATATTATATTTTTTGGGTAGTCCTTAATCAAAGGGATATGGAAACTAGAATTATTTATTTGTATATTCTATAATCCTATACTTTCTAAAAATAAGATATGTAAAATAATGAACTCTGAGCTTCTATGTCTTCTACCTAAGTGAAATTTGTCATCAATTTTTTTGATTATGAATGAAATAAAAATATCATTCATAAAGTACCTAAATAGAGAATCTTCGATGAGGTTTACCAACCACCACATATAGGAAGTCTTCAACATATTTTTCCTGAAGATACCAGCCCATCCAAATCCCAAACCTGAAAAAACATAAAAGATAAAATTCAAGTCAAAAAATATTTTGACTATAGATATCTAACACCATATCTTTACTTTTGCTTCTTCCCTATCTTAAACAAACTGTCAAAACAACACAAAACACTTAAATATAAACGTTGATACAATTGGATCTTTATTTTTGCTTCTTTCCTTTTAAAAAAAAAAAATATTATTGGATCTAATACAACTATAAATTCTAACGTGTCTTCAACTTTTTCTAGTTCAATATGTAATGTCCATTCAAGCAATAATAGAAATAAATGATAAGTATCTCTGCAAGGATTTCCATCGAAGTTGTAACTGAAAGTAACCAAGTAGAAAAAAACCAATATACCTCTTATAAAAGGCTTTGATTATTGTAAGTATGCTTATGGCGTATACACCACCTACTCCAGCATTGGCAAATATTGTTATAAGAACAGAGTCCTTGATATTAAATAGTGTGGTAAGAGAAAAAATATTTTTTGGTGGGTGATGTGGCTTCCATGAGATGTCCTATATTTAGAACTACTATTGTTTCTCAGCTCTGCAAGTTGCATTAAAGAAAAGGTTACACACATAAATCATTTGAATTTTCACATTAATGGTATTGTCATTAGTTAGATACAAAAATATACATCATGATGATTTAGTACAAAATAAATCTTAAAAAAGGATGGAAAAAAAGTGAGCATACATCAAAGTATAAAATGTATTCACTATTTTTAGGCCACATTTTGAGTTCAACCACTCTAGAATGGAGAGTCCTTGTTGTTGCTACCTCCATCCCAATTAAATAATCACCATCCACATAAAAGAGAAAATACATAAAAGACCAACAAAGAGATAGATAGTTTCTTGAGTCAAGAACATTACATGCCAAGAATGTACCATCTGTATAATATCACAAATTGTGCTCAATTTTCCTTAGATTGAGAATTGTACTCAATTTTAGTTAGACTTGGAAATTTAAATTGATACATGAAGGCTGTTATAGTTTACTAGGTGTTGAAGAAAACATATTTCCAATTCATACTTAGACTGAATTGAATTATAATAGAGGTCAAGTGCATAAAAACTTATAATTCCCAACTATTTAAAATGATAAAAAATGCAAACTATAATGCCCACCCTAGTATCTGCATATTTTGGACTGACATGACTATTACTTGGTTATTTGGATTATATTTTTGGACTTTGATCATTAGTTAGATTATATGTTTGGACTATGATTATTACTCGGTTATCATGTTATGATGAGATATTTGAGCAAATTTATATATTTGGTTAATAGAATTTATTAAATGATTTGGCATTAAATGATGAATGTTTAGAAATGAGTTATCTGTGAAATGTTTCATACTTGATTTATATTATTATGTTTATGATGGATCTAACCCTACTAATCCCATTATGTTTGGATCATTACACTATTTTATGTGAGTGTAGGATGAGGAGAGGTAGTCATAGTTACTCCTACGGGAGATCCACACGATGTCACATTCTCCCTCCTTGTTTACCATTGTCTGTTCATATATATATATATATATATATATATATATATGTATACATGTCAGTTGCTGATGTAGGATGCAGGTACCAGGCATCAACTCCACCTGGCTACACAGGTTTGAGCATGCCTTCAAAATCCTCAAACCATTTTTGTGTGGAGATTTTACCAAGCTACTCTCAAGGTTACCTGTGGACTTAGATTCTTGTTAGGAGGTTACCCTAGTTGGGAGATTGGAATGCAGTTTTATGATGTTGTCATGTGGTTTATGATTTGATGTTATTTTGAGATTAATGTTGTAAGTTAGATTTATCCTTGTATATATATACATTTGTTCTATATTTGTATTATTAATGAGTGTATGTTATATATGAATGCGTATATGTAGGTGCACACACATATACCCATGCATATATACATATTATTATTATGAGGTTTTAATTGTTTTTACAATGACTTATTTAATGCTTAATTAAAGTATATTAAATAAAAAATAAAGATAATAATAAGAAATAATAAAAGAAAGTTCCTTTTGGTAAAACTAGCTATCTAGGGGATTCAAACTCGAGACCTCCTAGAAGTTAGGCTAGTTTGATTCCAATCATGCTATGTGTTTTACTTGAGAGCTTTGTGTCTATTTTGTTTATTATAGTGTTTTTAGGAGGATATTTCTATTAAAATTATTAAGAAGCTTTATTATGTGGTTACGGGAGATGTTGGTTTAATTTTTCAACCAATTATGGAAGTTGGAGAAGTTTCTTCCCATAAAGAAACTCCTCCAACCATATAGTTGGAGTTTAAATTATTGTGTCTTTGGAGGATTTGGGAGATTAGAGGTTTTGGGAGATTTTTGGAGATTTCTTCAAGTATTATTCCAGAAGTTTATTTTTGAGGTTTTCTGAAAGGTTGAGTGCTTCTCTATTTTTGTGAGGGAAAGGGTGGAGATAGCTTGAGATAGGAGGGAAGATTGGTTTCTAGAGGAAAATAAATCCAGGAGGCTACCATCTCACCATTTCTCAAAGCTTGGAGGAATCGCAGAATGTGCTCCAACCATTTGAGAGGATTCTCTGCAGGACCCCAGGTAGGGTTTAAAACTGAAAGGAATATATTTTTCTCCTTGTATATCTGTGTATTTGTTTTCTATGTATAATGATTCATATTATGTAGAAACTATGAATTAATAAGTAGGTTGATATGATTGTTTTTCATATATTGCAAGTTTTGTATCCGGGAAGTTTATTGAATATTTTTGCAATACTTTCTTGAAAATTTTTCCTGGAAGTTTGTGATTCATGTGAATATGTATGAAGGTGTATTTGATTGTTTTAATATGGTTTAGGAAGGTTTGGGAAGGATTAGGATGGATTAGGAAAGGTTGCAGATAGTTTTCCCCTTTCCTTTCTTTTGCAGTCATTTGCTTTAAATTTGTTGTTTTGATTTGATTATCTTGTTTGGGACTTAGGTTACATTGAGGTTGTGTTATGGAAGTGGTATTGAGGTACGTTAATTAGGTAGACCTCAGGGAACCTTTCCCAGGTACTCTCCACATAGAAAAACTTAGTTTCGGGCAATTCCGGGAAGTTTTGAGTATAGTCTTGTATGAGCATCTTGGAATGTCGTACGAGTTTATACTAGTACCCATACGAGACTTGGTCAAAGGTTGAATGGACATACATAAATTAGATCAGTTATCCTACAGTCCCAAATACAAAGATGTAACACTCAAAACAATTTCAATAAATTCTGCAGCTCGGTAACATAAACTATTAAACTGTCTTTGTATTTTACCGATTACCAGTTAATTAACTCACTATGATTACCAAACAAATCAAATATGCAGTATGTAAAGTATGATAATAAAAAAATCATGATGGAAATACATAACACAATGATTTCATGTGGAAACCCTGCTAATGAGAAAACCACCTGGGACTAGTAACCCAAAATAATTTTTACTCTTCTGAAGTGAGCTTAGTGAAGAGCCAACCCTGGTAAAGGTTTAAAACATATTGTTATGTGTGACCTTGTTAGAGGATTTAAGACTAACAGTTAAATTTTGACCAGCATTCACTATGGGGTTAATAAGATAACAATGTACATTCCTTGAATGACATAGGGGCATAACATAAGATGATTAAGTCCACTCGGTTAGGAGTTTTTCTGTATCAATGGCTAAACTGAAATAGTAGTTGATTTGATTACAATACAAATTAATTTGCAGATGCTCAGATCTATTCAAAGCCCATACAAATCCTTTGATCAATATTTCAATTCACTTCCTCAACTTACTTTCACTCGGTAATAGCTCTCTAATGCTCAATAATGTTCTACAGTTCAGTTCTCCTTCAACTAGTCTGATCAGACATGCATGAAATTGTATTCATGCAATATCTCTACAGTATTCTTTATCTTGACATGTTTCAATAAAGAAACTCATATATCTTATATAAACAGATAAAGCATTTTCATATCAACCATCAAATTTGGCTGCTTAATCTTCTTCGTTGATTTTGCCTCTTAAACCTTCCTTAGCAATTGTGTCAATAACACATTTAAATTCCATCCTTTAGATCTTCTCCAAATTTTTTTGGCCATGGATCTCATAACAAACTTTATCCTCAATCTCGAAATCATAACAATTTCCAGCTCATCATTATCTGTCGGCTAAACTAAGCATTTAATAATTTCATCCATACTCGGTCAACAAAGAAATGCATCGGCAAATAAAAACTTGGTTAATACTATCATTTAGTATACACTACACTGGCTCAGTGTATACTAAAGTCTTTATTTACCGACCACATTGTCTTGTACAATTTTGTTTTCTTCTTCATAAAAGATTAATGCAACATAATCAAATCAACAATATGAGATCATAGACTCAACAATAAGTTACCCAAAGTATTCCTTATCCTCATCTATCATATCCATCTTTCTCCATGTAGATATCTCAGTTCTTCATATTTTCTCTCTTTTTACAGATGTTTAGATGTTTGTAACTTACATGTTAAGTACTATCAAAACTAGTTGACATCAATGACAACATAATGACTAATTTAATTATCTTACATATCATTTTAGTAACTCCATGATCTCTAATAACTGATCTTCAAGTCATTCAAGTATTCAATCAGTTTTAGTTCATTAGGTAGTTATACAATGTTATTTGGGGTTTTATTAGGTCATAGGGGCTCAAAATTGCCAATTTTTGGGTTTTTGATCTCTATAACTTGTTCCTTATTATTGATGTTGGTGTATTAAATATTACTAATTACACTTTACTTAAGTTTACTTAGGATAATGCATTTGCATATTAGTTGTCTTTGAGACACCTAGGAGTTTGCATTTCATTTTAGCACATGGTTAGGAGAATCTCCACTTTAGGTGGTCATAGTTGTCTTCTCATACCTCTTTGTGTGTGAGATCCACCTTTAGTGATCTTATCACATTATCATCCTCTCATTGTTGCACATGTTGCACATACTTTCATGTACAATGGAGGATGATCCACCTTTGGTGGACATGTGATTCCACCATGTCTAGTTGTGATCTTATCACTTGCATATCTTCTAGATATCATTGCATTGCCTATATATTTAGGCACTCCTACATTGTGAATTCAATCATTCAATCTATTATTCATTATTTGATCATTTGATCATATCATATTTGTCTCTCTTGTGCTATCTCTTGAGCTTCTAGATCTTGGTTTCTATTTTTTGCCTTAGGCAAATTCTTACATGGTATCAGAGCGATATCAAAATTCTTACATGGTGTTAGAGCCATAGGAGTTTCATTGTGTAGCCTATTTTGAGAGATTTTTATTGCATGTCAAAGTTGGAGCTTGCTGGTGCAAATCAGAGGTTGGCATCACATTGAGGAGGTCCAAATACCCCTAAATTGAATTTTGTTTCATCCAAATCGGACATCTGAAGCCAAATCTAGAGCCATTTGAATTTTCAAGGTTCGGCGGCGGCGATTCAGAAAAAATAATTTCAGAGGTGATTTTCAAACATCGATATCTCAGTCATCCAGAGTCCTTTTTTCGAGAATTTTTTTTTGTTTTGGGGTAGAATTTCACGATCTACACAATGGTGTAGGTGATTTTTGATCTTTGTTTCTGATGTTTTTTGAAAATTGAAAATCTAGATTTTTACAACTTTAGAGGCTTCGTTCGGGCTCATATGGACACATTTTCAAGTGCTATTTTTTTTGAAAGTTCATGATTTTTTGTCTACTTTCCAGATCTGGTATTAGTTTGGAAAAATTCTAAGTAGACATAGTACTTTCAAAATTTGGTCAAGTTTGGCCTATTTTTGGCACTTGTAATTTGTTAGATCCTTGAGAGATCTTGTGTCTTATTTTTTTGAGTCTACTATAGCTTCATATTTTCAATTGTAAACATCAAAATCAAAAATCCACTTTGATCAAATTTGACAAGTGGCAATTGTACATGCACTAGCTATAAAGTGCCAAAATCATCATTTTGGGAGGGGTTCTTTGATTGAGTGAATTGGGGGGGTGTCTTGTGTGTTGGTGTCTCTCTCTTTATTGTGCTCTTTTCATTTTGCATCATGGATTCTATTGCAAAATTAACTCCACATAACTATGCTACATGGAAAGATAATGTATTGAGCAAGTTAATGGTTCAAGGTTTAAATCTTTATGTGGATGGTACAATTAGAAAACCCGTTGATGATGATACTGCTGCAATAAATAAATGGTCATCTAAAAATTATAAAGCTTTAGGAGTCTTGAGAGAGAATATTTCTCAAACTATCATGTATCACATCAAAACCATAAATAATGCTAAAGAAGCTTGGGATAAACTTGCAGAATTGTTTGGTAAAGTGGATGAGGAAATGGGATTCACAATTGAGATTGATCTCCTCAAATTAGAGCCTAGGAACTTTGACACAATCCAAGATTATCTCAACAAAGTCAATGACTATAGAGCACAACTTGATGATTGTGGTAATCCCATAAAAGATGCGAAGTTGGTTAGTCATTTGTTGAAACATCTTCCTCCTAAATATGGAGCTTTTGTTTCAAGTTATAAAACTCACAAGTTGACCATGGGTAGTGCCTTCATTAAGCCTTCATTTGAGTCATTTTCAAAAATGTTGGTCTTAGAACAAGAAAAGTTGATAAGTATGGGGATTATCAACTCTTCAACTTCCAAGGCATTGGTGGCTAATCATGAGAGTCAAGGCAATCAAAGTCAAAAGAAGAAGAAGAATTGGAAGTCTAAGTCTCAACAAGAAGGCACAACATCAACTTCCACACAACATGACACTTCTACATCACCTCCAAAGGGTGAATCTTCAAAGAAGGAGAAGCGGTTTTGTGCATATTGCAAAAAGGATGGACATGAAGAACACTTTTGTTATAAGAAGGACATTGATGAATTGAAGAATCTTCTTGCCAAGAACAACATCAAATTGCCTTCTAGGATGTCTACCTCAACCTCTTCTTCACCAAATTTAGAAAAAGATAAAGGAAAGGGTCACGCATTTGTCACTCAAAAAGGACAAGATTTATATGCTTCTTCAAGTCCTGATTCAGGTAGATGGCTTCTAGATTCAGGGGCTTCTCATCATATGGCTTCTTCACAGTCCATGTTTTCATCATTTGAGCCTTCCAAAGGTCCACCTATTTTGATGGGCAATCACACTTACATGAATGTGATTGGGAAAGGAAGTATTGATGTTAGGGAGGGACACTTAAATGATGTGTTGTGTGTTCCACACTTGACCAATAACCTTCTTTCTATCTATCAAATCACAAATGGTGCTACAAAGAAGATTGTGGAATTTACACTTGATTTAGTTTTCATCAAGGACTTGGAGAGTGGAGCAGTTATTGCTACTGGGATAGTGGATCACTCTTCTCAGTTGTACTCCTTTGTAGATTTTCTTCCTCTTGATGACAGTGATTCTTCAGATAGTGAGTCTTCAGCATATGATGATTATAGTGATGATTTAGATTTTGAGGAGAGTTTTGGCTACTTGAACTTGGGTATTCTCACTCATGATCAAGTTATTGAGCCTTCTATTTCATCTCCTCCTATTGAGACTACTTCTACTCTTGCTCCTGATGATGCTTGCATTCACACAACCATGGGTTCAAGTGCTTCAGTACAACAAGATTTTCATTGTCTTCCAGACTGGGTTCCATGGGATGACTACTTGACAGACATTGTAGGTTTGTTTGTGGAGTCCTATACTTTAGATTTGGGAGACTTCATTGATGATATTCATCTTCTCTTTGTTGAAGATGATCCTTCTTTAGTTGTTGTGAGGGAACATGCTGACCCTCATATTCATTCTCTACTTGATCATTCTTTCGAGGGTGACATGATTGTGGATACTTTGATACAACAGTTGGAGGAGGTCACTTTCTCTTCAGAGGAGATACTTGGGTCTCTGGTACATGTTCTACATTCATCCTCAGTTGATCCTGATTTGTCTTTTTCAGCAGAGTGGCTTAGTACACATGATTTGGAGGAGGCACCTTTCAGCTTTGACATGGGGACACTTGAGCAAGTTTCAGAGATTCCATACATTTTGAGGTTTCTTCCTATAGATTGGGGAGGAGGCTTCATATATTCACCTTTGGTATTATTTATTCCTAAGGGGAGGAATGTTGTTCTACACTCATAGAGTAGTTTCTACATCGAGCCTAGAGCATCTACCATTGGTGTTCATTCTACATTGAGGGGGGGCTACTTGGTCTCTCTTCCACTTCTTCTCTCTTATGGGGGGGATATTTTCCTCACATGAGGTCTTCTCTCTCTCATATTCTATTATTTTATTCTTCTCTCTTTTTGGGGGAGGGTTTTTCCCATTAGGTTTTCCCTCTTTCTCCACTTTATGAGAGATTGCATTGTTCTTGCATTTTGTACATGGGTACCTAACATGGCCTAGTAGTCAGGACCCATCTTGCATTGTGAGTTTAAGTGCATTCCCCTAAGTTGCACTTAATGGGGGGTGTTGGTGTAATTAAATATTACTAATTACACTTTACTTAAGTTTACTTAGGATAATGCATTTTCATATTAGTTGTCTTTGAGACACCTAGGAGTTTGCATTTTATTTTAGCACATGGTTAGGAGAATCTCCACTTTAGGTGGTCATAGTTGTCTTCTCATACCTCTTTGTGTGTGAGATCCACCTTTAGTGATCTTATCACATTATCATCCCCTCATTGTTGCACATGTTGCACATACTTTCATGTACAATGGAGGATGATCCACCTTTGGTGGACATTTGATTCCACCATGTCTAGTTGTGATCTTATCACTTGCATATCTTCTAGATATCATTGCATTGCCTATATATTTAGGCACTCCTACATTGTGAATTCAATCATTCAATCTATTATTCATTATTTGATCATTTGATCATATCATATTTGTCTCTCTTGTGCTATCTCTTGAGCTTCTAGATCTTGGTTTCTATTCTTTGCCTTAGGCAAATTCTTACAATTGGGCTAAAATTAGTATCCCTTATGAATGTCCATATATGGTTTTTTTGGAATTATATGGTGTTACTTATGATATTTCAGTACTTGTCTTATGTTTCTATTCATATTATGAGGCTAGGACTCATTCTGATGGCTTGAGTGCACATGAGGGTTCTCTAGATCTGCAAGATGAATCTTTTGAAGTAATTTATGGTTTCATGGATTGTGTGTGTGGGTAGGGGACTAGGTACCCTAGGTGAGTGGCTCATCATAGGTGTTGGAACACTAAAGTGGTTGCTAGATGATCCTATGGGTGAGTTGGTAAAAAGTGATCACCTAATAATGAACTTGGGAAAGGGGGGTTTTCAAAAGATAATGAAAGACACATAATTAAGTCCACATAGTCCTGTTGAAGTACCAGGACCATGGGTAATTGCCAGGGTGGATCCCTATTCAGAAAGGGGGGATCAGGGTTACATGGTTGCCAGGGTGGATCCCAATATGCATGATATGTGATGACACTCACCTAGATGGTATGGTAGGAACCTAACCCTTGTGTATAGTAAAGTGATACCTTGTTATGTTTTGTATTTATTTTCAAGTTATTGATTTGTAAAGCCTTAGGTTGCTTTAGGCCTTGTGAGTATCTTGGTTCTATCTCCTAGCACGGGGGGTGGATCTTCATTAGTTTCACATGGCTGGATGGAAAGTATCTTTCGAGGTACTATTTGTCATTCGTGACTTGGATGTGTCTTCCTACAGCAATATAGATTCTCATTTTGTATCATGTATATTTGAAAATAAAGTTGTAAATATCTCCTTGTAAATCCTTCGGGCCATCCATGTAATTATTATTATAATTGTAGTCCTTATTGGAATTTGAAAGAGAAAAACAATGTAATTAGGGAGGGATAGTTCTAGGGGTTTTCAAGGGATGTATTTGAAGGTTCAAAAGTTGAAATGATAAGTGTAATATTGTTTTATCTCTTCTATCTCTCGTATGTTGAAATGAAAAGAAATGTTCTAAATGTAAATGTTTAAATGAAAATTGTAAAAGGAAGTTATTCAATATGTAGGAAAAAGGAATGAAAATGAATTAGGAAGTAAGAAATATTGTTGTGATTGAATATTACTTTCTTACTCTTTCTCTTAATTTCTGAAATGCAAAAGTAAAAGAAAAGGAAATGGAATTCATTTGGTTAGGTAATGAAATGCAATGCTTGATATTGGTAAATGAATTCATTAAGGGAACCTTAAGGAATGTACTTGTGAATGTTAATAATGAAATGCTAGAATGTTAGGAAAAAAAATTTAAAAAAATTAGTTGTAATTTTAAGTCATAAGACTTGATTCCTTATGGGTTCCCTGGCGGGGACATTACACAAACAGACAAACATTATCAGTTGAAGACTCACATCCATGTCATATAACATAATCAAGATTTTTAAATATTTTGATACAAAATAACAAGGTCAAATATTTTTTTTTCCTATAGTACACCATATCAAGATCTTATAATTACGAATAGATCCAGAAGCATTTAAAAATATTCCTCTATATAACATTGTCCAATTAGAACTTCTAGGAATCCTCATCTTCAAACTTATAATCCTCATCTTCAAAACTGTATAGATATTAGAAATCACCTTACTTTATTTTTGTTCTAAAATTCTTATGATTTTTTAAAATTTTCATCTCTTTTTAAGCTTCAGATGAAGATCTTTAACAAGTATTTTTTTAAAACTTTCTCAAGAAACATAACCAAAATTATTGAAAATGATACATCCAAAATCAACTTATAAGTACATAAAAAGTTTGTGAAACAAAATTTGACAAGAAAGTAATAACACAATCATAATTCCTTAATATTGTAGCATACAAAATAATGTCAATTCAAATATGTCTTATTATATAATACCTAATTTCATAAAAAAAGAATATTGTGAGATACTAAACTCTTCAGACTTGCCAACATTTGTAAGAAACCAAATTGGATCAAACAAATTTTTTTAGTTGAAATACATAAAATTTCACAACAAGCATTAGATCTTACTCATCTCATGCTCTATAACTCATAATTCTAAGACAATAAACTTATTTACAAATACCAAGAGAATAAATATTTGGATCACTTCGATTCCGTTGTGTATTCTAGGGCAATAAATACCAAGATTACAAGTATTTAGATCTATTTGATTGTAGACTCTAAAGTTGTAAGTTCACAACAACAAAATTTCATACGTTAGATAAGAATCAACATAAAACTTGAGCCTAGGACTTAGAATTAAGCTTATATGAAATGCAGAAAATTCCAAGACAACAAAAAAATTACCTTGCAACAAATATCAAGACCACAAATATTTGGATCTCTTTGATCCCAAATTTATAATTGGGTATTCCAAGACAAAAAAATTATAAGAAATTTCATGAAATACCAAGATCACAAATATTTGAATCTTGTTGTGTATTCCATGACAGTAAACTTTCATAGCATGTTAGATAATAATATACATCAATAAAGAACCTAACAAATTCAAGAATTTTGAAATTATAGAAAGTGCCGAGCTAGTGGTTTTTTAAACCTCATATAGAAAGGATGATAAATTGCAAGATTAGTTGTTAAAAACCTCTATTACAGGAAAAATGATCAATGTACGACTTACACATTTCATTTGACTACCCTAAGGCACACACAAAATCTTATAGAACCTAGGCATATCCATGGAGACTAGGCTCCAATTAGTGTTGATATTTTATCTCACAAGACAGTGAGGGATTTGAAAAGAATTAAAACCTCTATTATAGGAAAAATGGTCAATGTATGACTTACACATTTAATTTGACTTCCCTAAGGCACACACAAAATTTTATAGAGCTTGGGAAAATATGTCCCAATTAGTGTTGACATTTTAGATCACAAGACACATAGGGCTCTTGAAAAGAACTCACTACAAAAGAAATAATAGAATAATCAAGAAAAAGAATAAAAGATTTAGGAAAAATTCCTTCCAAGTTGACTTTCCACATTGTTTTCAAATTGATGCTTCCAATAGAAAACTTGGCAAATTCACCAAATTATAACTCATGCATGATGCAGCTTTGGTTACACTGAACCATAAAAAATATCAGGTGGATGATAAATCTTAGTAGCTTCACGAACTACTACAATTAGACTTCTACGCAAGATTGTTTGGACCTTTTGTTTGATCTACTTTGTTAAGTTTGATAGTATTTGGCTACATTATTTGCAAGTGCTTGACCCCATGTAGTTGGAACAACCTAATGAATAAAATGAAATGGTCATGGTCAAAGTTAAACCATAAGAATTTGTTACTACAACAAATGAAATAATAAGCTTAGAGCTACATCAAACGAAATAATCAGCTTAGAAAGGAATAGAAAACTTACCCTCTTGTTGTCATCCATATCTACCTTATTTCCCACTGATATTTTATTGATGTTTTCAGAAGCATGTTGCTCAATATTTATTTATGAATGTCTTAGGACAAAAAAAGTTAAGAATACAACTGGGTCATGAATGAATCACTAATTTTAATGATGTCCTTTAGTGTAAGATGAACAAAAAATCACATATAAAATTAAAACCTTAAACCTTGGGAAGGCCAGTTCACTATGTAATGATAGATTTAATTCAAGACTCTAGTATGAAGAGTGATTTTTCATATGTGACTAAACAAAAACTTGAAAGACAACTTCAAGATCCAAGTTAGTCTTTTCCAAATCATAATGGAAAAGATCATTTATACATCAAATTTATTTTACCATTGATTATTTTATCCATTTACTTTGATTTTTTTTTTCTAGATTTCTCCTAATTAAAAGATTTGCCAAGATTACTCTGTTCTCTATATAAGCATGTAAACTTATTTGAGTTTTTAAGATAAAAATAAGAGAGTTGTGTTGTCAGTAAAGAAGTTGTCATTGAAAAAGAGCTTTGATCTATTTTTGGCTATAAGTAAATGGGCATTACATAAACAACTAGAGTACATGTTTTGTTTGGAGTATCTTGAAGCCGTGAAGCTACCATTTTGATAGAGTTATTTGAGGTTTGAGGGGATGATTTGAGGATTGTAAAATGATTTAATGACACTATATTCAATCTTTGGAAGTTGAAAATGGAAACAAATTCGTTGAATAAGGATACATTCAAGATAGTTGAAGGCATTGAGCCCAAGCCTAGGAAAAATGCACATTTGATTAGTATGTAGAGATATGTTTTCATCTACCATTAAAACATACTAGAAAAATGCTATATAAATAGACATTTGAAGCCCTTGCTTCGATTGTATTTGTGCACTGTAATGGGTTGGGTTGTGCATAGGATTAGTAGGCATGGAGACCCATTTTGAAAATAATTTTACCCTAATTTCTTGAAATGCACCCATCTAATACAAAGCATCCATGGCTATGCACCATACTTTAGCTAAATGGATGTCTGTAAAAATAGAAAAATAAAAAATTCATTTTCAAAAACCCAAATAAGTTTATTACGATAGTTACACCTCCCTGGGGGACAAAGAATGGGGGGACAAGTTTCTGGGACATGGAGAAAGAGGGGCCTCAATTTGGGGATGATAGGGAGACAAAAACGGGGGATGGGGGGGTATATATGCTATACATGTGGTACTTAAAGTCCTAGTTATGAAAATATGTATAACAATATAAGACATAAAGATGTAAACTCATTGAACATTGAACATTGCATTGTGATTGATCATTGAACATTGAACATTGAACATTGAACATTGAACATTGAACATTGAACATTGAACATTAAATAATAAATTTTAAAATTTGAATACTCCAATTAACAAATGAAAGATTTCTATTATATAAATAATAATAGTAAAGCCAAATACTAAAGTATTAGTATGTATCTCATCATAAAAATTAAAAACTCATATTTTTTTCTTGGTGTCACTTTTTTGGCTTGCCATGAGGGGGGATGTCTGGGCATCCCCTTAGGGGTTGAGGGATTCTTGGGTGTCCCCTTGTCCCCACTAGGGACGCTGAGATGTCTCCACATCTCCTTAGGAACAGTGGTGGGATGGTAGCGCTGTTGGGGATGTTGAAATGTCGTCCCCCATCCCCAGTGCATCCCCATTCTAGGAACACCATGGATTTTTTTTTTTTGGGGGGGACAATCCTCGAGTTACTATGTTTATTACGCTTACCTATATTTCCATCCATGGAGGGTAATGCAATATAATCCTTGAAAGATATTTGCAATGGAAAACGTGCTTGCAACACACAAGGAGTCATCACAGTAGGTGTCATGTCCCCAAGAAAGAGCCACCCCAAAAATAAAATAAAGAGAAACAAAATAAAAAAACCTTTATCCCAATATTGATAGGTAAATATATCCAATTCATAAAAGCTACTGACATTCAAGCATAACAACGTGGAATTTCATTTCAAACTGAGATCTACTAATGGAGGAGAAGGAATGGGATCTTCTATGATTGTTATAGAGGAGGGGAGTCGCTTAAATTAAACAACCAAAATATAGAGAAAAACTAAAAGCATAGTTTCCCAGAGTGGATGAATGCCAATGGCGGCTATTGATTGTGCTTGGAATGACAATGTGAACATGAAAAGTGTCACAAGCCCTCAACATAGCCATCTCAGGAACATTGGATTTCTAATTTCATGTTGTAACTCTTGAAATCCCTTAGATCTCATAAAAGCAGATTCTCTTTGGATGTTTTTTTAACTCTAGGTGCCCAAAAAATGGCATTAACTTTGACTCTATAAAATTAGACAAATCTAACTCTCTCACTACAATCCACAACATTCATGGACATATTGGATGGTCGCAGAGTACTATAATGGTCACACTTATAAGAAGTGATCAAAGTCAAAGCCCATATGGCTCTAGTGACAATCACATAAAAGCGATAAAATAGAAAAAGCATTGATGCACTCTTATTTTGATGTGACTCTCAGTATTAAATTTATTAAAAATTATAGAACTAATAAAAGAGCACTATATCTCTCCAAAGAACTAAACTTAGGATTTAAGTGCATGTAATATATTTCTTCATAAATGGGGTCGTCAACATCCAATTACCAATCCACAAATTCAGGATCGAGCTTATCACCTAGCTTAAGTGTTATTATTATTAATGTCTTGTGGTGTCCTCTATCTATTTCCAACTTTTGTGCCCCATGTAGCAGGATGGTCTACTCCCCTGCAAGAACATATTGTCAATTAGCAGCATGTCATTATCAGGAAGACTTGAGTTAAGATTTAGATTTATAACCAGTGGCAATTTTATTCTGCAAATAGCTCAATAAACTACCATTCACACAGAGAGTAAAATATTGGACGCCTTGTTTTGAGAAGTCCATCTCTCATTATTGGGTATCTATAATTTGATGCAAAAATAAAGTATACTAAGTTAACTGGTCTACGTGAAAGACTTGACAATTATTTTTTCTTATCTTAAACACCCTCACAAGGTTAAGTGGTCCTCAGGAAAGATTGAAAAACAATTCATTCTCATCTTAAACACCCATCACTTAACAACACTCATTTGGATAACCAAAGTAGATCTTGAAGGACTTGGGTACTGTAGGAGGATGAAGTAATTGTACCCATTCAGAAAATGTATCTGCATCTAATTGTTCATATCCTGAGAAACCTGGTTATTTCTTGACACAAGTATAATATCTGAAAGAGTAAAAGAAATTCAAAAATAATAGCAATGAATCAGAAAAGTGATATGATACTTATAGCCTGCATAATTTCAGACACTAGATTTCTAATTTCCATACCCTGCATCTGAATATATCCCAGATCTAAGCACCACACATAAAAAACATAATAATAATGCATAGAATTCACATCAATTCCTATAACATGTTCTACTTGAATCCATGTTTAAACAGACTATATTTACCTATATTCACATACTCGTATCCAAGATCCTTTAATCCAGTTGAAAACAATGCATCACCTACATGGACAAAGAAAACAGAGTTAGAACAAATAAGATCAAACTCTCCACAGTTGCACAAGACTAAGATATGTCTCCTTCCATTTGGAAAGTATAGATAAGGCACCTGAAGTTTTCAAAAAAGGACCAAACAAACACATGTGATCCACTATAATCCAAAAATCTACACTTGCATTGAACTTTTCAATTAATAGAATAACTATTTTGAATAAAATTATATGTATTGATGTTGAAAACTGTCATGAATAGAACTATGTGATTTCAATTAAGAAATTAGTCGTCAAATTTATTTTAAATAAATTTACAACATGTGTAAAAATACAAATGAAGTAGTACTAATTGTTCGATTCATTCTCATGAGAGATGGGTTCTTTTGAACCACTACTCATGAAACACTGGTCAATGAGTTTGACTCAAAAAACTACACAGTTGAATTCTGATAGAAATATCACAATTTGACTCGCCGTGGAAAATATCTCCTACTTATC